>OX454266.1:12212371-12688559 GCA_949715065.1 Periphyllus acericola
ATAAAGAACCCATTTGAAAAATAAATTCAAATGGCTGAAACAATAGGAAAGTTCTCTGTATATTACATAATCATATGCAATATAATAAAAATGAGGTTTTTTTTTATTAAAAAAGGAATAGGACTGAAACCAAGATTTAGGTGTACATTGATTTTTTTAACTTAAAAAAAGTTAAATACTTTGTAAATATATATACAATATAACAACAATAATTTACAAATAACAATAATTTGAAAAAATAATATTATGGTGTTACACTGAATATAAATTATTGATCAATATTCTAAAAATGAAGAAATATAATATACCTACCTAAGTTAAGTAAATTATTTTATATTTTTTATATAAAACATAAACAAGTATTTTACAATATTTTTATACATTTAATAATACCATGTAATAGTTTTGTAACTCGGTACCCACACAAGAACAATATTCACATGTCATTATAATTTTGAGATGGTCTTTGTGAATTTGATCGGTAATTTGATGGTCTCGAAAAAGTGGATTCCATTAAATTAGGTGGTGGACCACTATGCGAGCCATTTTGATTATTTCCATATTGTCGAGATGACCTGTTGTTTTGTGAATTATTTTTATAAGGATGCGATTTATTGTAGTAAGACCTTGTTGGTTGGCTGTAACCACTTGAATTAGATGACTGATTTGTTGCTTGTCTATTGAAATTGTCGTTAGAAGCTGTTGGAAAATTAGTAGAAGATCCATAAGTTTGGTTTAAATTATTACCGATTCTTAGGTCGACATCCTGATTCATAGGAAAGTTGACATTTACATTATTGTTAAATGGATTATTTCTCCGTAAATCTTGATCTTTTTGAAGATGTTTAGAAGCATATGCATAGATAGGATCTTTATTGTTTTCAAATGATAGATGTTGACGTACTTCTGGTATTGCACCAGAATGAAGAAGACGCATTAATGATTCTCTACCTTCTTTAATTGCATTTTCTAATGGTGAATTTTGATCTACTTTTATCATTTGTCCATAAACAAGAAGAGATTCAGGTTTTAATTCACTTGCCGGTCTTGAACCTGGAATTAAATCCATTAAACTCTCAACAACATTATTAACTACATCACTGTCAGGACCAAGATTTTCTTCAGAATCATCTTCTATTATTTCATCATTAGTTTTGTATTCATTCCAAAACTTTTGGAAATTTTTAGGAATAGGTTTAGAGTAAGGAATTTTCTTAATTTGTCGCACTCTGGTTGGTTCCTCTGTAGAATTTATATCTAAAAGTGGTATAGTATTATTGTCAACCGATATTTTATTAGAATCTTCTTCAGCAATGTCCTCAAGACCCATTCCAGGAATAGTTGATTGAGCATCAGCTGTCATGTTATCTGTTTTTAACATACTAGAAACAGTATTGACTGAATGATACTTTCCAGTCATTTTATCTCCAGGTCTATTTCGGGTCCAAAACTTACAAGTGTAATCATTTGAACCAGAACACAATACCTCACCTAATGGATGCCAGGCTAATGACCAAACAATACTATCATGAGCTTGATCAACCGAACCAACAAACTTATCAACACCCACATTCCAAAATAATATAGCCCCATCAGAACCTCCACTAGAAAATAAGTTTTCATGATATGGGTGCCAGGCAATGGTACTAGCTTCTTTTTTGTGGCCTCTGAATGTTTGAACTTCGTGGGAAAGA
Organism: Periphyllus acericola; assembly: GCA_949715065.1. Lineage (NCBI taxonomy): Eukaryota > Metazoa > Arthropoda > Insecta > Hemiptera > Aphididae > Periphyllus > Periphyllus acericola. Next base: position 12,214,066 of record OX454266.1, read on the forward strand.
TTTCTTATATCAAATAGTTTTAACAAATGATCTCTAGAAGCTGATATTACCCAGTTACCATTGGCATTCCATTTAACGTCCATAACTGTACTTTTATGAGCATGTAATGTAGCTAATGATTGACCTGTTTTTGGATCCCATAGTTTAATTGGCTGTTGATTATCTTTACTGCCAGAAATTAAAAGACCTTTGTGTGGATGCCAATCAATACATTTTACATCTGCCCCATGACCTCTAAGTATTTTTTCTTCTTGGTTGGTAAAAAAATCCCATATACGTATGGTACCATCATCTGAACAAGTTGCAAATTTATCATCTGATTGACTAAAACTTATACCTCTAACAGCTTCATTATGTGCTTGAAACATTTTGACATTGTTCATATTTGATTGCCAATATTTAATAAAACCAGTATGATCACCAGTAGTCATCCAGTTACCATTGTGAGACCAAACCATTGAACGAACAGGTGAATCGTGTGCTTGCAAAATAGTTTCAAAATTAAATGTTAGTCCATTCCATAAAGTAAATTCCCCACTAGACGCACCAGTGATTAAACGTCTACCTTCAGGTGTCCAAGCTAAACAAAATACAGGACACCGTACTTTATTGGTAACAGTCTTGACAAAAGCTGTAGTAACTGAATTTACAGAATTATCTACATAACACTGTGGAGGTAAAAGTTGGGGTGTATATAATACATCGGGTTGTAAAAATGGTCTATCTCTAAAGTCTCGTTGCCAAATGCGATTTTGAAGCATTCGAATTAATGATGCATTATAGTCGACTGTTTTACGCAGACCAGATTTTCTCAATCGTTTGCCATCAAAATCTAAATCTAATGGTGGCGCACTTTTATTAATTGGATGTCTTGGAGGTCCACCTAAACTCGGACCACGTATATTTAAAGGTATAGGACCTTGGAACCTGTAGTTGGTTGGAATGAATGTATTGGTTGTAGGCGGCGGAATTGAAAAGTGTATTGGAGGTGGAGGTACCGAGAAAGAAGTATCCACAGTAATGGACATGATTGTTAACAATTTAATACAAAATATTGCTATATGAGAGTTAAAATATGTGTTTACATGTACAATGGGTCTTTAAAAAATTATCTCTTAATACAAACATTAGTTATTTAATTTTACTATAAGTTTTATACAAATAAAAATAAAACAAAACATATTATTCTTAATGACTAAGATTGATTACCAATAAATAAACTTGTAATTCTGATATTCTTGGTTTAATTTACATTTGAAATACTTGTAGTTGCAATTTAAAAATCAAACATAAATAAGAAAAGAAAAATTAATAACTAAACGTTAAAACTTGTAAAATAATTAAAAAAACAAATAAGTATAATGTTATGTCAATAGTAAGTTTATAAATCTTGTGAAGTTGTGTCATGTGTGGCTGTGTTAACAATTTATATTGATAATGAACATAGTAACGAATGCAAGGTTATGTGGTTATAAACGAAGAATAAAATTGCTAAATGATCCTCTACCGCGGTAACTATTACAGAGCTTACATAACAACAGCTGTTATATTCAAATTTCAAATTGATAATAATGATAACATTTAAAAAAAATGTTTGTATAAATGTTATTTAATATTTGTAATTTGTATATTTTTTAAAATCACACATCTTATTTTTATTTACTCATTCAGGTAATTTTAATTGTGTTGCGTAATATATCTCTTACCCTTCTACATAAATGCAATGCAATAAAGTAGAGCCTTTGTGATTCATTTTAATAAACAAGATTTCATTTCAATTGTACTTGATAATACCATTGATTATATTGTATTTTAATCAATGGTAATACTTAAAAAGTAAAGCTAATTAATATGAATTTTCCGAAAAGTTATTCAAATGTTTGAACTTACCTACTAGTAAAGTTGAAATTATTTTTGATAATTTTTCTTGATTAGGTTATTCAACATCTGTTAATAATTTCAGTTAATAAACTGCAATTTTTGTTTTACCATTGATTATAGAATAAATCTTAATATTATTCTATAATAATTTGTTAACTTTACTTTAGGTTGCACCACAGACTAAACGAGTCTGTAGTTGTACTCAGACATCACAATTGTACTTTAAAAATCATTTTTATTTGTATATAACACTAGCATGATGCTATTATCAAAACATTTTAATTTTATAAGATTAAGTGTTGTATAAAAAATTATATCATAATATTATATTTATTTAAAAGAGAGCACTCCTAACCTAGCTATAGTCAACATCCAACTAAATCTATTTTTTATAAAATAATTTTTGTATTCATAATTCATATTTACTTATTATATTATCTGATAATCTTAGCAATCATGTTAGATTATGTTATTTTTAGTTTTATATTATAATACACAAACATAAAAGCAAACACTGTTATATCTTTGTTGATGCATTTTTATATGAGTTGTAATACATCTAGTATAGATTTTAGTTTGAAACCAAAAAAATATAGTAACTTATTAAATGTCCATATACTTTGTCCATCAATTTACAAAATCATGAAATACTGAGCATAAAAAGAATTTTTGAAATTTTAAAAGGCAAAAAACATTTTAATTGTTTATACATGATAATAACAATTAGCTTTATAGTAAATAATACAATAATTTTGAAATAAAAGTTTTAATGTTAATTAACATCATCTTGTGGAAAAATCTTATATGGATTTAAAATTATTTTTGGATCCATAGTATTTTTTATTTTTTTCATAATATCTATTTCTAGATCTGATTTTGAATATTTTAAATATTTAGTTTTTAAAAAACCAATTCCATGTTCAGCACTTATACTTCCTTTAAATGTTCTAGTCCATTCATACACATAAGGTTCAATGGCAGATGCTATTTTGTCACTATGTTCATTTGTGGCAACATTTAAATGTAGATTTCCATCACCTGCACATAATGATATAACTAAATATTATTTATGATTTAGTTAAACTATATGTTAAGATAATGATAATCAAGAACTATTACCTAAATGTCCATAGCCACTAACTGCTTTAACATCTAATACTTCTAACCGTTTCCTTATTTCAGGCACAATTTCATAAAATAATTCATGAGGTAAAGTTATATCATACTTATAAACATAACCATATCTTAATAAACTCTCAGGAATGTTTTCTCTTATTTTCCATATATTCTAAACATTTGAAAATGTCTAAATAAAAATTTGAATTTTTCAAATAAATTTTATTAGACACTCATTACCTGGACTATTGATGGTTGGTCACCTACAGTAGCATCTACAATTATTTCTTCAGATAGAGCCTGTTCTAAGACTTCTTGTATAGTAGTATTTATGAAATTATTATCAGCTGATAATTCTAAAAGTACATAAAATTCAAGGCTGTCATCTATTGGACACTTAAGACCAATATTTTTTTGTACACTTGTTATTGCCACAGAGTCCATTAGTTCAAATGATGAAAGACTTCCAGCAAATTCTTTTCTTACTAATGAGAAGAAACTCAATACTTTATCAAATGATTCTAAACCTATAAGTAGTATTGAATTAAATAAACATAATTATTTGTGTTCAACTTTTAGTTTACCAATAAATGCAACGTTAACAAATTTTGGAGCATTTGGACAATGAATCGCAACTTTTGTAATAACACCCAAGGTTCCCTCAGAACCAATAAACATATGTTTTAAATGGTACCCTGTATTGTCTTTTTTTAGTGTATTTAGACTATCCAAAACTTGCCCATCGGCCAACACCTTAAAGTCATGCAAACAACAATTATGAAATTACAATTAATAATAAACTACTTAACATCAACAAACTACCGCTTGTAATCCCAACACGCTTCCTTGCAGACTCCCATATTTAATTAATCTTAATCCTCCAGCATTGGTTGCTAAATTACCACCAATCTGACAAGTGCCTTTTGCACCCAAGTCAAACGGTATAATAAACCCTTCGTTTTGAACGTAATTCATTAAATTTTCTAATACACATCCAGCCTCACAAACCAAAACACCTAAATAAACTCAATATTTACATTCAAACCAAATGAAAGATAAAAACTGCAGGCGCAGAAAAATAATATACTATATTTCCATTAATTGACATTATCTACCCCTAAATAGAAATTTTTTAACAGATCAATTAAAAATGTTGCCTACTTCTCAAACAAATATTTAAAATAAATAATTTGTGTATAAAATATTAGAGTAGGTTTACAGACAAAAAATATTTAAACCTGTACTATTACTTAATAACTAACTGAATTATAGATATTAGATTTATAAATCTTTATTTATTAAATGGATCATTTTAGTACAAAATGTATTATTTACCTGACAATTTATTGAAGCTAATAATTTTATTCATGGCAGAAGTAGATAAAATAATTTCATCGAAAACAGGAACACTACCGCCAACAAGACCAGTATTGCCAGCTTGGACACTAACTGCTATATTACGCTCACTACAATACTTAAGAATTTCTGATACTTGTTCAGTTGTTTTAGGTTTTAGTACATATTTGCTAGAACCTGAAAGTATTATAATTATATGTAGGTATCATATGTATCATATAATAAACATTGGAGTTTCAGATATTTACCACAAACAGATTTTAACCAATCTTCATTGTAAGCTTTAACTTCTTCGCCAGTGATTAAATTATTATCACCCAAAAGTGTTTTGAAATAATCAACATCATTTGCATTTACTGTAGCATACGATCCTCTTTTCAAATTTGGAAATCTATCTTTAGTTAACTGAACAGCATTTTTAAACAATACCGACTGGGTACAAAACCTTCGTATTTTGCTCATAGTGAAAATCATTGTAGTAATAAATATTAAATTTGAAAACAGTTTTGAAAAAAATTACTTTAAATCGACTAAAAACTTTTAAAACATTTGAAGCTATTTCTAATTTTTTTTTAACTTTTCTCTTTAGGTTAAATACTAATAGATTTCACTAATAGATTTTGACCGCTTACTACAATTAGTAATTACACGTTTGTACTATGAAACTTCATTATTCAGTATTCTACTTTTGCTGAGTGAGTTTTGCCGGACTCTTTGACCTTAGATAGTTAATCTTAATTCGTTTCAAAGAAGATGCCATATTTTTCTATACGAACTTGAAAGTTGAAACTATAGAGTAATATGGAGAGAGTCTATTGACTCGTACGTGTTCAGAAAGTGAAGTCGGCCAGTTTGAACTTTGAACGTAACTCATTCAACGAAACTATTGGTCGCGAGATAGCGTGTAATTCTAACCTCTAATTTATATTTTGTACGTTTTTATTTTATATATTTTCAAAATATAATCCGGCGACCAATCGTAAAGCTCAGTTATTTTTTTAATATAATAGATAATATAGTATTTGGTGCAATATTCCCATTCTACAAAAATATGTTGAAAAATGATAGTACAATAGTACTTATTGTATGATGTAGTGACACTGCAAGTACACATAGTAAAGGCTTCAAATTGCGTTCTATATTACTTTATGCTTGAAACCACTGAACTGTATACAGTTCAGTGCTTGAAACTAATCAAACATTAACATCTCGATATCGTTGCAATAAGCAATGGCGCAGTGTTTATAACTTAGTATTTACTCTATGGTTTATACCATTTACATACGAGTAATCTATCAGTAATCACTTATCAGTAGTGTGTTATCAATAAAAATTAATGAAATTAATTCAGGTAAAAAATAACAATCAAAACAAAATTTAATTGCAATTTTTTACATATTAGGAACAATATTCTCTGTAGGATTTGTATGTGGTCCCAAAAAAACCCAAAAACACAATCTACAACCTAGAATTTCGTTAACAGTTGTGATGTGTCCACGACTCCGCAAGTAAGTCGTTTAGGTACCAATATTTATAGGTCTACTCGCATTTGGCCTTATGCATTATGCAATGAGATCTCAGATCAGTTCACAGCAATACAGCGCACCTCAAATCTATCGACTTCATCACGGTAGTTTATAATTTACCGTGACAACAAATGGAATCGGATCTAATATCGCGGATGCCTAACATTATGTTTAATGCATGATGTAGAGAAAAACTTCTCTACATTGTGGTTTAATGTTAACATACCTATAATATATATATTATAAATTCTATGGAGATTATTGGCTTACTCCTTATAAGTTGCAACTGAATATTTTATTGGACAGATTATAATGCATACCTAGAAACAGTAGAAACCCAACGAAGCAGCGGTCGAATATATATTTGCAATAATGCGACAAAATAATAAAACCAAATAAATACTGCATAATAATTTATAAACCAGAACAGAATAATATATGTATATACTTAGGTACTTATAAGGTGGATTTTAATTGAATATGTACAGAAATAAAATAATAAAATGAACTAGCTACTGTAATACTGTATTAGACCATAGATTAAATATATAGTATATTATATAGATATATTTAATCTATGAATAGGCAGTTATATTGGCATTATACAATTTGGTACCGTCACATTTGATACTATACGATGAATATAATATCTATAAGGCAGTAGCCTAGAAATATCAAATATGTCCCATAATGTCGTTCCATCTTGGACAATTAGACGTACTCACAATAAATACGATGGTCAGTAAATTATTTAAAATTTGAAGCTTGTTACAATCATAAATAGTAATGTACTATTGTATAGCTACTTACACACAAATTGGTATTTAACAAAATAAAGTTTTATCAAAAAGTTTTACCTTTTGGTAAACAAAATTCAAAATAATCCGCTCTAAATTATCTCGTATCAATATTATTACGACCAATCATAGAGTAGGAATTAAAAATACCTCACGATGTACATCGTGGGTGACTCATTGGATGTGAAAAATAATGGTAATCGTTCAACGTTCATTTTCGTCTGGTTATGTTCGTTGAATAGTACCATAATAATATGTACTTGTTTACTATTATCAAAGTAAAGTGATAAGAATCTCTAGTGACTATAACCATAGATTAAATATACTAGGTTAGTACTAGGTTACTATAGTATATTTAATTAATCTATGCTTTAATTCAGAAGTTTTAAAATAAACATAACTTCTATGTGTCCGCTGCCTATCCATTAATAACCATTATTAACTGAAATAATTGTCATTGTCATAAAACAAATAAGGTTTTAGATTAATTTTCTATATTTTGTCAAGATGGACACAAACGAAAGTAACGGTAAGATTATATTTATTTACAACTATACTCATCAAAACAAACCATTATTAATTTATTTTTGTTCCTTTTAAAATAGATAAAGAAGAAAGAGAAACCTATTCAGAAAAAACTACTGAGCTGGTTGATAAAAATGGAGTAAAATATATTGAGTATGAAGAAAATCCTGTTTATTTTGATAAAGACGCCGAAGTAAATACTAAAACTTAAATTTAAAAAAAAAACATTAGTATAAATTAATAATAACTGATACATAAAGTTTCAAAACAAATTTACTTTTAGTTTTAAATTCCATTTTCAATGTTAAGTGATAGCATTGATTATAAATACTTATAGTATTTATTGGTAAATCGAGTTAAATTTATTAGAATTGGCTATATTTAGTTTAGTAGGTATATGTTTTATATGTAAGTATAATAATTCATATTCTATAAAGATGATATTATTAAAAATTGTACAAACATAAGTTAGATTTAAACTAAGTAGTCAAAAGCCTACCAAGATCTTAGTACAAATGAATCATGAATTCTTGATTATCCAAAATCATTAAAAAATTGTTTTATAGATTACATTTTAGGTCCCTTTTAATGTATTTTATCTAGATAGCTCATAGGTTTTCGTCTTTTCATTTTAGTTTCAGTTTTTTAATTTTTACTTTTATTATCATAGAATAAAATTAATTTGGTAAGAACCAATCTAGCTATACTTCTTTAATCTAAATTACCTAACATTTTTTTTTTTAATATTTTATATCTATTCATTTTGTTAAAGTTGAATCAGAATTTTAAAAATTAAAAAAAAAATTTTTAGTGGAATGAATTGAAAAATGTTTACGAATAAGTAAATTGTACTGTATGTCCTGGTGATATTTTATGTAATTTATATCTTTGATGTAGTATGTTTTTATATTTAATTGACTGCTTTCTTTTTAGGAATTAGATTTAAATCACCAAAGACTGGATAAAATTGAAAACTTTGAACAAATGAAAAATCTTCGTTCTTTAAGCCTTCGTTGGAATCATATCAAAAAAATTGAAAATCTTCAAATGCTCGTCAATCTTAGTGAACTTGATTTGTATGATAATCAAATAACTAAAATTGAAAATCTCTCCGGTCTTATAAATTTAAAGTAAAATCTGTGAACGAGAATATATAATAATAAAACATCAATGTTTAATTTTGATATATTTTAGAGTCCTTGATTTATCATTCAACCGTATAAAAGAAATTGAGGGTCTTGAAAATTTGGTAAATTTAGAAAAATTGTATTTATCCAGCAATCGGATTACTAAAATTTCAAATGTAAATCATTTGTCAAATCTACAGATGCTTGAATTAGGCGATAATAAAATTAAGGTATAATTTCAAGAATTTAATTTAAATTTTAGTTTTTAAAATCTTGTTGTATTCATGTTTCAATTATAAATATATCTATTAATTTTGTTTTCTTAAGTGAATTATTAAAAGTTCATTAAATATAATAAACATAAATAAATGAAAAAACTAAATCAAAAAAATATAAATATTAGTTATATATATATATATTTTTTTTAAATTACCTTGAACTATGCATAGAAAAAATATTAACAATATTAATTGTTGCTATGAAAATAGTCTTTTCTGAATTCCAGTCATTCTTTACAAGTAAAATATATTTCAAATCATTTGATTTGTTGGTTTATAATGTTCAAGTATAAAATCTGGAGTTCTAGTTATAATCTTATAATCTTGATTAAGCTTCGTTTTAATGTAATTCTTTACTTACCCAATAAAATGTAATAACAATAATTTACCTGAAAAATATTCTAAATCACTGTTTTGAAATTTAATTTGTTAATCACGTTCTAAGTAATTACTTAGTGAATTTTATTTTTAGGTGATTGAAAATATTGAAAACCTTACTGGCCTTACAGAATTATATTTTGGTAAAAACAAAATTCAAAAAATTCAAAATGTTGATACATTGTCAAAACTGAAAATATTAAGTTTACAATATAATAATTTGGCCAAAATTGAAAATCTCAACAAGTTGACGGAACTTGATGAATTGTATCTATCTGAAAATGGAATCACAGTAATTGAAAATCTTGAAAATAATATAAATCTTGGGACCCTTGATTTAGCCGCGAATAAAATTTCCAAACTTGAAAATATATCACACTTATTACATTTAACAGACCTTTGGGTAAAAATATTAAATATTTAGAACATATAAAATAAAAATAAATGCTTTGAATAATTTTGTTATTATAGATTAATGATAATCAAGTAAATGATTGGACTAATGTTTCAACTTTGGAGAAGATGAAACAATTGGATACAATTTACTTGGAACATAATCCAATAAGTAAAGATAGTGGTTACAGAAGAAAATTGAAATTAATTATGCCTTGGATTTCACAGATTGATGCTACATTAGCTCAATAAATAATTTAAAATACCAACAAATTTATATTGATGTTTTTTTTTTTTTTTAAGAGATGATAAATTATTTTATAGTGATTAGAATGTAATTATGTAAATTTTAACCATACTATCATTGATGTTAGTTGGAATATTCTAAAATCTATTCTAAAATTAATGATACTATAAAGTGTGTACTTAAACATTATTTATCTCTTTAAAGTAAATATTATATTTTATAAACACAAATTAATCATTTAATTTAAGTTTAACAACATAATTTTCATCAATTGGATCAATAATTTGGCCCATTTGGGTAACAACAGGAGGAGCTGTAAGTTTATGGAAAGTAGTTTCGGGTACCCATGTTCGACCAATAGGTACCTTGATTGTTTCTTCATATTCTTCAACGTTTTTAAATGGATATGGTAAATCAGATACCTAAAACAGTTTAATATAAATTATTAATAATAATTACTTTTTCCTCCTTTTTGAAATGGAGGCTTAAAACTGTTGTAAGGCATGACTAAATACTTTCCACAATCAATCAGTCTATCGCCAATAATATATCAATATAACTACTAAATAAAATAACTTAAGGTTGAAAATTAGGTATATTTGTATACTAATTTTGCTTGTTTAACATATTAAGTTAAAGTGAATTAATTTAGAAGGTTATTTTGTAAAATAATTTAAATTTATTGGGTTATTACCAGAAATAAAGAGTCGCAAAAGATAATGTTAAGAAAAAATGGTTAGGTAAAATTATTAAAATCTCAAAACTATGATTTTGATATTAGCTCCAACAAAATGTCATTCACAGTATGTTTGTGTTACTATCAGACTGATATGGCATACCATTTGAAAATATATAAAAATATATTAGAGATAATGACTATCTAGGGTAGTAGAATGGTCAACAGTCACAAGTAGTAAAGGGACTTCTCAGAAAAATTAAATATGTCACTTTCATTGAAGTCAACTTGAACGAATAAAGCCAACAAAATGTTAATTGCAAAAAAATTGAATTTGAGTTTTTTTTCTAGATAAGATTTCATTATTTACATGGACATTTACAGTCACATTTATCAACTACACCAAGCTTCAGTTACACTTAAATGGTATCAATATTTCTGAAAACATACTTCGAAAAGGGGAGGGGTGATGGTTAATATAAATTGTCTACCATACATATATATCCACACTTATTTATGGACCAAAAAGATTAAAAATTCAGTTTTAAAATAGAATCAAAAACTAGTGAAATATATATTTTCATATAAATTATTAGACAGAAAATTATGACAACAAAATTACAGAATATGAATCTCACCATATGTGATTTAATGGCATCATTTGCATTCTCATTAATAATAACTTTTTCTCTGTTAAAATCTTTGCGTGGTGGTTTAGCAGGTGTCCTGAAAAAACCCGCATTAGTTCTTTTCTTAAATGTTCGTTTTCTGATATTAGGTCCAGCCCAACTTCCCCAACCTGGAAGTGCTGTTTCTATTTTTGGTTTCGATTGTTCTTCTATTTTTTTCTTTTCCTCCCTAAGCATAAAAAATATATTATGTACTGTAATCTTTTTTAATAATATATCTAAAAATAATATGTAATGTTTATAAGTACTTGAATTCATTGATGATATCATCATCGGCAAATGCTTCTGCAATTAACTTTTCTTGTTCATTTTCATCTTTATCATCCAAATGATCTTCTATCTGAGCCATTCCTTCAGTTTCTAAATTGGTTTGGGTCACTTGTAAAAACTCAGTAGGATCAATATTTTGTATTTGCTTAGTAGATTTTTCTACAATTGTACTACTTGGACCCAGATTATCTAAAATATTACTTCTTTTAGTTGTATCTAAGGTTTTATTATCTTCATGCAAAGGCTCATTAAATTCAGTCTTAGTACGTTTTTTATTCATTTTTAAGTAATCATTGTCTACATTTTTCCGTTTATCAGATTCTTTTTTAGAAGATTGTTTCACTTGAATTTTGTTAAGATTTTTCAATGATTTATCAATTTTATTTTGTAACTCAGTTTCAATAGTTCTAAAAGTTGTTTCTACAACTCTATGTACTTTTTTTTTTTTTGATTTAACATCATCAATATTATTTGATGATATAATCCAAGTTCCAACAGCTGAATGAATAACTTCGTTATTAATACTTTTACTAGTCTGTGATTCAGTAGACTTAATGTCAATATTTTCATTGACTTCATTAATTTTAGATTCAGATTCAACAGCATCATTGATAGAACAATCTTTTGTTGTAGGACTCACAATTTTTAGAATTTCAACATCGCTGTCTTCATCACTAAAATTAGATAGATCATGAACTGTGATATGTTTAACTTTATTTTTATGGTTTTTTTTTTTTGTTTTATCTTTATCAATAGTATGGACTTCTTCAATATTTGCAGCTTCATCAGAAGTAGAATTTTCATTGTTTTCTTTAGTTAATTTGCTATCTTCATTTACACTCATATTGTCTGAGGTTTTGTTATTATTTTGAACAAAATTATTATAATCACTCATAAAATCTGTGAATTCTTTTCGTTCTGCAAGCCAAGGATTATCAGGATCAGTTACATGTTCTGATACTTTTATTTCTTCTTCATCAGAATCTTCAGAATTATCTGAGTCATATAATGACAATCCAACTTTTTGTGATAACTCTTGGCCTTTTTTTAACTGTTCTGATAAAGCTATACGACTCTACAAAACAAATGTATATTTAAAAACTATAAATAAATAAAGGTTATATAATGTTGGGTAATTAAATTTATTATAATTTTTTAATTATGTCTTGTCTTATTAGTCTAGTGCTGGAATGAATATTTAGAAAAAAAAATAGAACTCATAAAAAAGTTAGTATCCTCAAAATAATTTTTCTACAAAAAAAAATAAAATTTTTTTATCATCTAATGGTGGGTACTAAGGTAAAATAAAAAAGTAGAAAATGTATTTTTAATATTTTAATACCAGTTTTAGATATTCTTAATTAATTCTTATGTTTCGATAGATTGAAAATTTATTATTAAATATTTTTTTTAAATTTAAACTATAAATGCTTACGTTTTTATCATATTTTGCTCGTACAACATGATTCTGAGCCCATTGACCTGTAGATTTGTGTCTTAAACTAGCACGTTCCTCCGCTCTAGTTTTTTCAATAGCGTTTAGTTTTTCTAATGCAGCTACTGGATCTGTGTCTTGTAGTTTTTCAAATTCTTTGATTTGATCCTTAGTTTTTTCTTTTCTTAACAATCTATGATATTTTTTACTTTTAATTTTATTTTGTCTATGAGCTTTAGCATGTCTATATGATTCTTGAGCACGGAATTTAGCCATGGTTTTACGTTTTTCGAGTAATTCTTTCAGTGTTAATGGATACCTTTCCTTTTCTTTTTCCATCCAAGTATTTTTCTAAAAAATAAAATAAAGCATTTATTAAGTATACCTATAGATAATGTCTTTTAGTTATTTAATTATTACTAAAGAATTTTGCTTCTCTTTAACAATTTTGCTGGATTGTAGAACATCAGAAATTTGTTTTTGTAAATCTGTTGGATTAGAGTAACCTCTTGTAAAATCAACCATACGGTTATCAAACACTTCTATTTCACTGCTTTTTAAAGGAAATCTTAATTGATCAGCAGACCTATTTTTTTCAATAACAGCAGACCATCTGCTTATATGTTTTTTGAAATTGTCATAAGCAACAGCTCTTTTGATCTATAGTAAAACAAATAGGTTATATTCTAGAAATATTAGACATACATATGAATTAAAAAATATATAAAATTAACTATCATTAAATTGGAATGATTGGGTTTTTAATAAAAAATGAATTACCATAAGACGAAGCAATAAATAAAATCCAAAAGAATTTAAAAGATTATAATACAAATAAAATTCTTGTTTATATGATATTGCCGCTTTACATTTAAATAAATAAAAAATAAATCAAGAAGGAGTATTAAAATAGCTAAATATTTCTGCATTTTATACATGGAATAATTTTAAAGTTAAAGCATTGCCATCATCACTATTAAAACAAATTAGCAATTATTAATTTTTTTAGTAAGTTTTGATATGATAGTATGTTAGTTGGGAAGTTGTATCATTTGTTTGAAAGGCTGACACAACGAGCGAGAAAGTGGTGGCATTCACTTCAACCATAGAGTATAACACTATAACCACTGGTGAATAGGTTCTAACTTAAAACAAAGAAGCTTTATCTCACTCAGCCACAACGCCCATACAATTATTAATGATTAATATAGAGTATTTTATCAACTTTATTTAAAAATAATACATAAATTATTATACGAGATGAAAATATTAGGATCATTTTAATTAATTGATAACATAGAAAAAGGCAATAAATTCATATTCTATACATTTATAATACATTTAAATTAATAAAATTAAAAGTAAATATGATGTTATTGACAATAGATTATATTATAACTTTTATATTGATGTAAACACAGTAATTTGCTATCATGAATAATTAAATTATAAAAAAAAAATTAGTCAACAGTAATGTCCTAATCATATCATTCAATCAAATAAAATTTTTGGGGCGTTAAAAATTAAAAAGTATTAATGATTGGCTACAGTTTTTTAATATAAATAAGCAATGAAAAAAATTACTTTTTCAGCATGAACTTTATCCAAAGGTTTCTGCAACAGCTTTTTAGTTGATTTAGCTACTTGGATTTTTTGTCTTATTTGAGGTGCTTTCTTTCTCAAAGCATTTGCTAAATCATCAATGTTTGTTTGTTGTCCACTAGATAAATGAAATTCGGAAACTTGTAAGCTTGGTTCATTGCGAGTAGTTGGTTGTATTCTAAAAATAAATTAAATAATAATTATTCACTGAAGTAAAAATATTATATACTTAATTTAACAAAACATGAAAAATATATACTTTCGCTTAGTTGTAGATGTGATTGTTTGCAATAATTGTTTATGTTTTTCATATGAAACATCATCCATGTCTTCGTCGATGAAGGAATCTTCATTTTTGGCCAGCGAGCTAACCATTATGAAACTTGTATATAAGTTTGAATAGCCAGAAAAAAACTTTAGATTAATTAATTAACTAAAAAAAAAATTAAAAACCAAAAAATACCTCATGTTAGTAAATCACATTCTCACACGTGAATATGTGGAGAACTGACTTCAATGAAGATGTTATGATAATTATTATCATTTTATCAATAAAACAATTTTTTTCCTAAATAAAAGATAAGGAATATTGATAACGTTGATGCAGATAAAGAATTTGTATAAAACAATATGTACATAAACAATTGCTGTAAAATGTACACATTAAATTCAACTATTTAAAGCCGTATAGTATTGAATAATATACCTATTATGTATGTTCATTAGTAATACTAGTCCGACCTGTTTCAAAATGTTTAATAGTATTCCTTTGTTTTTGAAAATGACCCCCTTTTGTTCAGGAATACTATTGGCCACTGTGATTTGATGTTTGGTTCAAATATCCGGTTACTTGGTTCATACCATTATACATCATTCAGCATTTTTCATAATTTTTATTGTACAGTGTTTTCTAGGTTAGTTTCAGATTTTCGTGATAAATGACAATGCAAAAAGTAAACAATATGTCCTGTAGTAATTACTAATTAGTTTACGTTGCGTACTCATTACTTGTCTCACTTAATACGTTTTATATTCACTTAAAAATTGTTCTTGTGGTTATTGTAAAATTCTAAGTATTATTTCCTCGAACCGTCTATATTGTTTGGTAAGTGTATATCGATGTTATACATTTATATAGTATAATGATAGTTTTTTTTAACCTTTTTGTAGTGTTTGTATCAATTAATATGTAACTACTTGATTTTTGGTTTTAGTAATAATATTTCTTGAATTCTATCAGCTCTTATGAACGATTTTATTGTCAATTGTTTAATTTTATAAACAGATTTTCGAGTATAATTGTATTATAAATTTATAACATTAAGCCAAAGAGATATTTAACAGAAATCTAGTAGATATCAAAATAATATTTCTGTTGCACTCATGTCTCAATTACGTTTAATATTGTTATGGATTTAATAAATGAATAAAAATGTATTATTACAATCCAACTGTGATGTAAAAAAACAATATATATTTTTGACTGTTGTTAGAATTGACAATTGGAAAGATTGATTGATTGATATTGAGGTAAAAAAACATTATAATAATGAGAATAATATCTTAATTTTTTTTGCAACTGCTTTATTATAAGGTATAAGATACCACATTGAATATTACATGTGATAAAGAATTCTATAATATATATATAAAAAAAACTTGTATTAATAAATATTCATTTTCTAAGTATATAAGAATATATTTATCATATAAGAATAGTACAGCCGTAACAGGTCTATGGAACATACTATGTAAATATATTTATATTACAGTATTAATTAATAATTGGAAATAAAATTTTTATTACTTAATTTTTAATGAAAAACAAATAATTATTGTCTTTTGAGTAAAATTTACTAATATTTTGTAATTGTCAATTGAATGTATTATTTACTTTAATTTATATTTAATGACAGATTGTAAATTACATAAATCATCGCAATCATGGAATTATATAAACAAGGAGCAGAATCAAAAATATATTCTACAATATATTTACATCGGAAAGCTATTGTAAAAGAACGATTTTCTAAACAATATAGAAATAAACTGTTGGATCAAACATTACGAAAAGAACGTACTAAAGCTGAATCCAAAGCTATTTTAAAATGTAAACAAGGCGGAATTGTCACTCCTGCTATTTATTCCTTAGATTTAAATGACTGTAAAATAACAATGGAAAACATAAATGGTCAAACAATTAATGACTATCTGACAAACATGAAAAATAATAATGATGATGATATTAAGTTAACAAATATATTGATGAACATTGGAACTATCGTTGGCAAAATGCATTCTATTGGAGTATTTCATGGCGATCTTACAACTTCTAACATAATATTAAAGGAAGATGATACTTTGGTATTGATTGATTTTGGCCTCAGCCATTTTAATCCAAGTATTGAAGATAAAGCTGTGGATATATATGTTTTGGAACGTGCATTTAACAGTACACATTCATATTTTTCACATTATTTCGCAGTGATAATGGACGGTTATAAAACTGCTTATAAATCAAATGTTCAAGCTGTAATTGACCAATATCATAATGTTCGAGCTCGAGGTCGTAAACGTGAAATGATTGGCTAGTTTATTAATTTTGTATGTATATTAAATGATGAAAATATGTTCTAAATAAAAACAACTTTATTTTAATTCTGTTGCTTATTTTTTATTATTTATTATAGTATCTCATATAAATCCAACCTAATAATTGAGGTGTTTAATACTTATTATAAATTTTTTGTCATTTTTAATTTAATAAATTTTGTATTATAGTTGTTTAAATATTGTTGTAAACAACCAATAGTATTTAATAGATATTATATTAGTATAGTATATTATTTAATAGATTTTTAGATAAAATTGATTTAATTGATTAAATTTAAATGAATAGTTAAAATTTTATATCAACAAGATTAACTTGTCTTTGTAATTGATGAATTGTATTTGTTAATGAAACAGAAAGCTAATGAAAAAAAAATAATAACTGTAAGAACTTGATTTTTAGTATTTGAATCACATATTTTAGCCTAAACGTATTTTTATTTTTTATTTTTTTCAGATCAAATATGGACATAGCTGAAGGAGTGACACCAGCATATCTGAAACTTGCTCAGATCAAGTTTTGCTTAACCCTCCCACAGTTTAAAAATGACTCTGAACTTAAAAAGTCTTTGTTAGATGGCATAATCCTTAATAATATGGCTCCTTATTACCAAGAAGTATGTACTGATTTGTCATGGAAATTAGACCAAACTCTTTATGATAAAATGGCAGCCAATAATGATAAACGCATGGCAGAACTCGAACAAGAAAAAAATCCCACTATGGTAGATGATGATGATCCTGTGTCAGGTATTTGGCAAGCCAAGTTACTTTATTTATGTTCTATTGGTGACCGCGAAAAAGCAACTAAATTGGCAGAATCTAAATTGGAAGAGAAGAATGTACCTAAATCTCAACAAATCGATACTGTGTTTGCTCTATTCAGAGTAGCATATTTCCATGGCTGTGACATACCAGCTATGAAAAAAGCTATAGACAAAGCTACAGAATTAATTGAAGGAGGATCTGGTGGTGACTGGAGTGCTAGAAATAAACTTAAAGCATATGATGGTATATGGAGTTTGGCAATACGAGATTTTAATCGAGCTGCTAAATTGTTTGTAGATGTTGTACCAACATTTGAATCTTATGAACTCGCTGATTTCAGTACTATTATCAAGTATACTGTGTATTCGTCTATGATAGCTTTTCCAAGATACGAGTTAAAAAAAACACTCATGCATCATGGAGTCATGGCTCAAGCATTAAACTCTGACTCTAAAGAACTTAAAGACTACTTTGTGTCATTATATGAAGGTCAGTACTCTAAATTCCTTGTTTATTTAGCACGCATTGAAAAGAACATGAAACAAGATCCTATATTACACCCCCATTATAAGTATTATGTCCAAGAGATGAGGTTATTGGCATATAAACAAATATTACAAGCATATAGGTCACTGAGTTTGGATTACATGGCTGAATCATTTGGTGTGACCAAGGAATTTGTGGAAAAAGAAGTTGCTAGATTTGCTGCTGCTGGACGTTTAACTTGCAAAATTGATCATGTCGCAGGAGCTGTAGTGACCAGTAGCACATCCAGTAGTTTACAACTAGGGGCGCCGGAATCTAGGTTGGAACGTGGAATATTATATCAGACAACTGTCAAAAAAGGAGATATATTGTTAAATAGATTAAAGAAGTTGGCCCGAGTCATGGATTTCTAGAAAATAATTATTGTGAATTTTTTTTTTTTTAGAATGTGCTTAAAAATTAATAAATTATGAATTTCTGTATGTATATATACCTATTAATTACATTGATTCACATTAATCTACTTCTATTTGTTTCACCAAAACTATATATATACCTAACTTCTCTAAAATTAAATATTAAATAACATAGGTATCTAGTATCATACAATACATTTATTATTTATTGTACTAAAAAGACTTACAAAAGATCTTCATACATTTTGTACTTGGCAATTAAAATTATGTGTTTTTATGAAAACAATTTGTACACTAAAAATTAAAATAAATTCATCTAATTTTTGTCTGTTGTTATAAGTTATAACTGTGAACATAAATTATAGACTTTATTTCATATAACTGCAAAACATCAATGCTGAATGGTCGAAAAGTAATAAATATTTATAGTAGATTTTGTGTTTATAATTAATATATATTTTTTATTAACAATACATTTTAGATTCTGAGTATGAAATAAGGAATTTATTGGTTTTATGACAATGTGTTTTTCCTAATTGTGTGTCTGTGTACACAATTTTGACTTCAAGGACTGCTCCAATGTATACAAACATGGTACTTTTCTTAAAGGAAATTTTGTCTTGGTAAAGTAGGGATGAGTTTTTCAAATTTTTAACAATCCTCCAATGAACTGAGGAAAACAACAAAAAATTGCAAAAATCTTCAAACAAGATTGAGAATCTAACATTGCGCTGTCTATAATATAGTATTTTTGTCACTAAGCACTATCCACTAGTTTATTTTTCATGGATACAAGATATTTGGTTGTTGAGGTTGTGGACTTGTGGTGCTAAAAAATGAATTGTAGAGACTCGAAACATAAATGTTTTATCGATGCATCAATAGTTAAAGATTAGGTTAAAGTTAATAAAGCAATTAATAGAAATCCCATTATCTTCGATGCATTAATATGCACAATTGTGTACGAGATATAATATTTTTCTCAGGTTCAATATGCTCACACCTAAAAATATAAAATAAAGTACATCTTAAGCTTTTAGATCCGTATGGTTATTGTAGTAAAATTGCCTTCAGGGTCCTCATAATATTACTTATTTTTTTGAATCGAACTACATTTTAGATGCAGACTTAAAAAAAGTGGGACTTAGAGCAATAAGATCTCTGTATATTGTATGATAATTGGTTCTGTTCTACTACAATATCAACCATCTTGAAAAATTGAAACTGATGAACAAGACCACTTACACTCAGCATCGTTTCTTTCGGGTTCATTGGTTTCAATTTTTAATGACAAATTCAGCAATCAATTCATGCCTGTATCTCACCCGACCTAGTTTCACCCTTTTTATTTATTATTCTCAATACTATTTAATTTGAATTTGAATTTAACTAATAATAATATTTTACTTACTAATATTGTTTCCTGGTATAAATGTATAACATTGGGCCATTAGGGTCTGGTGCATTGATACGTATTGCGAACTTCCATATATTTTATTGATAAAAAATTTAAAAAAATTAATATTTAAATATGAATATATGATAAGGTAATCAATAATTGTGATAAATTAGTAACTTCAATAAAACAATTAAAAATTAACA
The DNA here is from genome assembly GCA_949715065.1 of Periphyllus acericola. Lineage (NCBI taxonomy): Eukaryota > Metazoa > Arthropoda > Insecta > Hemiptera > Aphididae > Periphyllus > Periphyllus acericola. Next base: position 12,234,244 of record OX454266.1, read on the forward strand.
TAATTCAATTTTAAACAATTTTTTCAAAAAAATATTTTGTTCCATACTTGTTCTAAGCCAATTTTTACCCTTCTCATGGCCTAAAAAGATCTCTCACATGTTGTAGAGGCTACATTTTACAAATCATATATTTGTATAATTATATCCTTGTATCTGCCCGTAGGTTACATAAATTACAAATATTATACTGAGTGGTTTTGTAATTTTATCTATAGAATTAATTAATAACATAGCATGAAAAAATCTGGGAGTGCCAATCACTCATCTAGTTAGATCCCCGGATCCCCCTCTTATAGTTGATCTCATATCGTGCAGTAATAAATAAAAAAATAGGGAGATGGCAGGTGGGGCTTATAAAATTGTAAAAAAATAATTTTCTTATGGCCAAATACTGGAGAGATGTCTGTTGCAATTGTTAGCTATAATAGGTATTAGGTAAAGGATGTGCACCAGAACGATGTGAGAGAATCGGAGCCAGGTTGCTTTTGCGATCTACCGGCCACCATCGCCATCGGCCAATCGTAGGTGGATTGGCTCGGCAAAACATAGCCGTCATGGCAATTTATGGTACTCTGTATGACTGTATGGGATTTTACGGAAAAATTTCAGGTAGATTATAATTTATTTTATAATAAACTGGTCGTGTGCTTTTTTCAGCGTTTTCTTGTTTAAACATGGTCTGCGGTTTTTGAGTATTGATTCAATATTGAACAACTTAAGTTTATCGATTCATTCGCTTTACCTCGTACAAATATTTTTTTGTCCGTTCATATTGTTAGTTGTAACGTTATCAAATTTTCTCCAACTATCGTGGTCATTGGGACAAAAAATGATGAGAATTGGAGTGGTATGACGGTTTCCGTGTAATTTTCGGGATTTGTGTAGTACGCTTTATGATCTGTACAGCTCAAAAAAAATATATTTATCGGGATACATCGAAAAAGTTGGTTCAGGAAACAGGACCAACAGTTTGAAAAGTGCTGCCTTGTATCTTGAAACGATTCCATAATAAATACTGATTTATATTATTACGACGAACGATCACAAACAACTGTTCAATCAGGCAGTAATTGTTTTTCATATTTATAAAGTATCTATTATACATTTCAATACCTTTAACTGGGACATTTAGTGAAACTGATTTTTTTCGTAAAAAGTTTGGATGGGTATTATTGTTTAAAATGTAGGGTATGTACATGTAAACAAAATTCAAAACAAAAAACTTAATTATCATTATGTAATAACAATTAATTATATAATCATAATAAATAAATAATAATACAACTAACATTGCATAATAATTGTATTTCAACACAGTTATAGTTATTATATTTATGTATATGTATAGTATGTATATTATGTATGCCTACATATTTCATAATCATAATAATGTTATTACAAAGCTTAGCAACAATAACAACTACTGGTGTAAAAAGCTTAAAACCTACAAAAAAAAAAAAATTATATTTATATTTTTATATTAAACATACAACGAAAGATCTACGAGTACATTATTTTATAAACTGTATTTATAAATATTTAAAAATATCCATGTATAAATCTTTGTGTATTTATATGTATGTATAATTTCGCACTTAAATAGTGCTTAGCCACTGAGCGTTGTTGTTTAAAAAGCTTCTACGTATAAAGTGTTCTAGAGTAGATTACAAATTAATCAAGCAAAAACTGAAGTTCAGTCTCTTGAATAACATGTTCCCACTATATTATTTTGTATTGACATAGTCATATATGATATAAAAAAAACGTGAAAAAAGATGAGGTTTTCTCACCCGTGGCTAAAATAAACATTTGAATAATTTAAATGCGTTTCGCACAAACGAATTTTGTCAACAATTAAAAAAATTAATAAATACTTTGGCATTAAATGAGGTGAAATCACGATCGTTTTCTTTTTCTTTTTTTAAAAAAAAAGAAAAATGTTCGTTTCACTATATATAGCCGTTGACAAAACCTATAGCCATTACCAGTCCGTCCTCACTATCCCGATATAAAAAAAAACAAATATTGTATTAACAAACGAAAATATTATTCTTGGCCCTCGCTTATATTGTCATTGTAGGAACGCGTTCCATAAAGTAAGAAACAATCAAGAGCCTCTTTTTGTGAGTGTGTTCTTTTTTAATACTGATATGTGGGCGGAATCCAGGGACAAGATATATAATGTATTACATATATAGTATATATATAAGGATATTTGGCTCTTTTGGGCGACTAGAGGAACTAACGACAAATCATGCAAGATTAAAGTATTACACGTAAGTAGAAGTAATAGTAGAAGTTAATGACTAGATTTTTTTTTTAAATTTTTATGTATTCAAACAGCGTACTTATATAGATCAATTTAGCCAATCGTTTATGCGCGGGTAATCATTCGTTTAGTCTTTATTTGGGAGACGGTAAGTTTTCGTTGACGGAGATGGATAATCGCCGAATGTTTGGTCTATCGTAATCTTCCATGCTCATGCCACGTGACAAGCTGCGCCTCGGACGCTCGCCATCTGATGAGCTTCCTGAGAACGTGCGCTGTCTCTCGATGCCTGGCAACGTGACCGAAGTAAGCAGACCTTGTCCCTTGCAGAACAATAGAATACTCTGCGCCATTTTTGCCGGCTAAGGGGGCAAAAAAAAAAATAATAAAAAAAAAATATGATATTAAATATTTATTTTGCATTACGATAATCATAAATTGTTTTTAATGGTGTAATATTATTTATGTTGTGTTAAATTTGAATTAGGCTTATAAGTTTATTTATCAACAAAATTCTCTATTCACGCAACCAAACGACTTATTTATTTCATTTATTTTAGGGATTATACTTAATTATGAAATAAAAATAACTTTATCTTACCGCTTCTGCTAAAACATCCCCAGCTCTTTCAATCTTCAACAATGTCGCCTTGTGCTTGTTCAGGTCTCGATGTAATTTCTCAACAACATTAGCGTAAGATCCCAATACTCCTGTTACCAATAATATGTCTTGCTTGTAATCCTTAAGCATCAAATCCTTTCGACTAAAATATTTCGAAAAACATAAAAAGAACGTAAGTATTTTATTTTTTTTATTTAAACGAAAACGTATATTGGCAGTCAATTTATAATTATACGTACTTAAGAAATGCGTTTACGTATTGTTTGAGATTTTTAGAATTGATAGTACCTTGAAGACGTTTTACAAACTCATTGATTACCAACTCTTTGTCGGGATTTGTCTCATTCATAAGTTGCTACAATTTAAGCAAACATTATTTTAACAATTGATCAAATTATATATTAATAATCAACTTACATGTCCAAATTTGTGGAAAACTAAATAGTCCATTGCTGATTGACTTACAGTGGATTTACCTTTCCAGTTGACGAACTAAAACAATAATAATTATTAGTTGGTAAGTGTTTAATTTAAGAATATACGTCATAGGCACTTACTTTTGATTTGAAATTTTCTCTCACCGATACAGCCGAACCAGTACAGTTTATAAGTATTAGTCCCAAGACGCGCGAGGGATGTGCCAAACCAAACCTAGCAACTACATTAGCACCAGCTCCTTCTCCTAATCCAATAACATAACGGATGTGCAGAGTATCCAAAACCGACACTAAATCTTCACCAAGCACTTGCAGCGATGGGAACTGAAAACTATAAATCAAACAAATCTTAAAAATTTTTAATTTTAATATTTTTTAGTAATTTTGGTATTTGTTACTTACGAATCTGGGAGAGTATCAGCATTATCCTCATGACCGGGCACGTCGATATGAATAAATATTGATCGGTCTTTAATTTCACTCATGCATGGTTGGTTCACGAAGTTTTCAAATGATATATCTGTATTAAAAAAAATATATACATCACTTTACAGAATATTCATAGTAGAGTAATAAAACTTACGGTTGCATCCTAAGTCATGAACAGTGAGAAATATGGCTCTCTTGTCCTGCTGGGTAAGATCTCCCTAATTAAAATGAAGATCATGTTTTTAAATACAAAACATAAAAGTGAGTAATTACTTAACGAAGTACAATTGTTCAAATTTATTTATCAAGCTTTATAAATATATTTAATTGAATTACAATAACCATAACTTTGAAATATTCTATAGGATATATATAGGTATATAGATAATGGATGATATGCCGTTGTTATTCAAAGACACCCAAGCAAAAAAAAACTCTATAGAATATTTTATTATAATATTATACTCGTAATATAATATACACATAAGGTACACATTACACATACATATTCATCATGTAACTATGTAATGTAAACTTTTGAGGTTCAAATAAGTTATAGACCTTAATACATTTACGTTATAACCTTTATATTCATAGAAATCGATAACTCTTCTTTTTTATTAGAGTATATAAAATACCCTGTATTTTTCTTGGAATTAATGGCGTATGAATGATAAATGAATGTTTAATATTGAATAAATATTTAATAGCTGTAACCATTTAAATTTGAAATGATGTGTTATAAATGTTAAAACGTGTCCTATAACAAGTAATTTGGTCACACCCTTGTTAATTTGAAACCACTGTTCAAAGATGCATAAGTATATAAAGTTAATATGTATTTCATGAAAACTTATTTTAATGAAGCTAATATAGTTGTTTAGTAAACTATAAAAGTTGTTGAGACTACCTTTTGGGTTAATATCACTAAATTAGAAAGCAATAATATAGTCCATATAATAGAAAAAAACCGACCTAAGTGAATCTTATTGAGCGATTTATTACAACTTATAGCCGATAGAGCATAGAATATAGTATGGTATAGTACCTATAATGTATACAAAAATGAATCAAACAATAATTCTCTGGGATATTTAGGAAATAATTTATTATTCTGAGAGCTCTGATAAAAAAATATACTATATCATTATTTAACCATAGAAGTGGTCTTGTATTGATATGGCAAGCTTTAAAATATATAATTAATAGTTAAATTAAGAGTATTAATTATAAAGGGTGATTTTTTAACCCTGCTCACTCCCTTTTTTGGCTGTATAAATGCTTAAATTTGGATTTTTTTTTGGGGTATTCTGATGCTATACAAACTTTGTTTTTTTGAATAGCTAAACCATATACCTATTTTACGCAAAATTCTATTCAGATCATTTTTATGGAATTTTTAATGCAACATTGTAACGTGGTCTAAATTTGAATGAACACTTTCAGAGTTATTCAAATTTAAAATCGCATATGAAAATGTAAAATTCACGTTATCTCAAATTAGTAACAATTTTATATAATTATATCATAATATGAGGTAGTATAATACTTTTTCCTTAATACTTAAGTAAAAATAATTCGAACTTTACTCTTTCGAATTTTGATTTTGATACACAAAAATTCACAGAAAAATTCCTTCTATAAAATGCCACAGTGAAAAAATATTCTCATTTGAAAAACAAAGTTTGTGTAACCACAGAGCACCCTAAAAAGGGCACTAAAAAAAAGTTATAGAAAACATGACTTTTATGTCAACTTAAATATTAAAAATAAAATCCATATATAAGCAATTTTACAATAAAAAAAAGGGGTGAGTATGGTTAAAAACTCACCCTGTCTAAATAATTAAATATTCAAACACAAAATTTGTAATGAATTTAAGAATTTTACGGACGAAAATTAATCAAAAAATCTAGTTACATTTTTGATTAAAATTTCATTGCAAAAAGCTGTTGAAATTATCCTTTTTTTCACCCGAGAGATGTAATATATCATTATAATATATGAAATTTATCTATTATTTTTTCTGAAAATAATTTAAAAGACACTAGTCTTAATAATAATGTCAATAGTACGTTAAAAATTACCACATTAGTTAAATTTGAAAGTAAAATAAATCATCATTAATAGAAAATTATATGCAAAAATGTCATTTATTTAAATCTAAAAGAATATCAAAATCAAATTTACACTTTTTGTTTTTTGCTTAAAAATAAAAATTTAGTCGAAAAATTCAAATTGTTTTTAAATACAAATTACATAAAGTTTCAGTTAATTTTTTTCTAAGCAAGAATATTTATTTGCTTCGTGTAATCATACTAGCCAAGTATATTTATATTTCGTACTGCTTATGATTTATAATTTATTAAAAAATGTTCGACCCATAAGAAGTAACTTCTTATTATGATATGAACATTTTGAAATAGGTACATATTTTATTTTAACCGCAATTGCAAATTTATCGAAAATTGGCAAACAAATAAATAACTACAAAAGAACAAAAATAAATAATTAAACATATGAAATCTTTAAAGTTTAATTTATATAATTTATAAGTATTTTTTTAGCTTGATTTCTGAAATTTTTTTTATGAAAAATGAACAATAAAAAATTATTATAAATAAAATACTTTTATTCTTAAGCTTGTATAACATACATATAATATAGGTAAATATAAAAAAATTATACTAAAATAAAAATATTTTTAATTTATAATTGTGAATATTGTGAATATATTGAGAATATATTTTTTCTTCAATTTTGAACCAAACAATTTTTTCAATGAAAAATATGGATTTCATAAAAATTATCAAGTATTTTATATTTATATAAATTAAAATACAAACAATTAATATTGTTAAATATTTTATCATTACCTGGACGTGAACGTAGACATTGCCACTTCTCTCTGTCTTGACTAGGAATTTCTGTAAACATTTTTAATAGTGTTAATAATTATTATATATTTATATTAATCCTAAATATTTAGGAGTACTACTAACACTTTGGTACTTGAAATCAATGGAATTTATTTTGAGCAATTATTTAATAGGTTTTTTTCATCATATTATAAAGAGTTAGGTATAATATAAGGAAGCTGACTAACAATACTTTTTTATCAATAAGTTTTTTGTAAAATATAGACTTTCAATAATTTTAAAAGTATTGCATGTTTAAAAGTAAGTTGTGTAAAGTACAATACATTTTGATGTAGGTCTTACCTACTATAAGAATTATTGAAATTGTAGGGGAACAAAAAACCAAGTTTAGTTTTATTATTTTATTTTTCTAATAGAAAAATTATTTAAATATTTTTGAGTGTTTCAACTATATAATATAATAATGTAGGATAAAAAATATTAATGCGAATTTCTGAAATACTGTTTGTTTAAACAATATTTCTATCAGTGAAAAATAATTAATATTTGTTAAGTAAATGAATTATAGAAATATTGTAGAGCTAATATAAATAAATAGTTGATTCATATAAAATAATCCATCTTATAGAGATCATCATTGATTGAGCAGCAAAACAAACTACATTATTGAAAAGAATAAGCAAAAAAAAAAAATTGAAAAAAATTATTTTGAATATTACAAAGCTTATTATTTATTAATTTATTATATTATATTTATACCAGTGTTGAAATTTGACAGAGGGCGCTAGGGAATAGAGCTCATCAACTATAGTTTCAAAATTGATGAGCTTATCATTCTTATGGGAACTGAAGGGTCTCTTATATCCTTTGTGTGAAATGTTTTTTTAAGCATGAACAAACATTATTTTTTTGTAAATTACCGTAAAGGTTATACTAATTTGAGGATTTGTTATTATTATGTTTTATAGTTAGCAATATGTCCACTTGTAAATGTAATTATTTCATTGTATGGTGAATAATATAACAAATCAAAATTATAACGCTATAAAGTCAAAATTTCTTATAAATCGAATTATATTCAAGTATAATATTACATACGTATACGTATATGTTCACGTAAGTATCTAATGAGTAATAAATGCATTTTTAAAAACATTAAAATAGTTATGGCTCAATAAAATGAATCGAATAAACACTATATTTTTGAAGATTTTTTATAGATTACAAAGACAACTTCTTATAATTCATAACAGCCAAACATAAAAACGATGCAATTATTTTAATTGATTAACAGCTTGTTCATTTAGCTAGTATGATAAGTTAATAATAATTAGTATATTATACCTCAAAAACGTTTTGATTTTAGAAAAATCTAATTATTAAAACCTATACCATAATTTCCTAAATAATGAGGTGTATTTAATAGGGAAAGTAATCTGATGAATACAATTTGGTTGCCAAATAATAAATTGAAAATAAATAGTTTTGATAATTAAGACTACCAAAAAATCGTGGTAACTTGAACTTTGATACCTTAGAATCTTCAACAAATCGAATTAAATTTGAGGTATTTTGTAATTAATTTTTATATTAATTTAACCAAGTAATTTTTATATTATTTGTTTATCTACAAAAATAAACGGTATACTTTAAACTAATTTACTAGAAAAGTCATAAATACATTTTTTTTATTATAGTTTATTTATCATATTTATTTATTTTAGTTTTTTACAATTTATTTAGTTCCTTAATCTTTAACAATATTTTTAAATTTAAATTTATATTCAATAGGATTATATAAACCATAGGATTTATATTTCAAAGAAAAAGTATATAAACATTTTTTACATGTATTTACAAGCTATGTTTTTTTCGGGATGGGGGGAGGGGGTATTGGTTCTAAGTATAATATTTTATTTAAGCAACACAAAGAGAAAAGATATTATAAAAAAAAAAAATTTTCTTTAAATCAGTATTTATAAAGATTATTTCAAAAGAAAATCAAAATTAAAAGTTTAAAATATAACTGTTTTTAAAATATTTTATAATAGCTTAATTTGTGTAGTTATTAGTTGCTATAAAATGTATGTATCTCCAAAATTTAAACAAAATCTTTTAAGAACTAAACAATTTATTTTCATAAAATTTTTGTTTAAATCCAATTAATGTCAATTTTTTTCTGAAAAAATGATTTCACAACTTCTAATCTTATACAATTTGTGAGCATTTAAAATCTCAAATGTAATTTAAAAGTTGTTTATTTATGTAAAAGCTGAAAACCATCATGAGATATACACTTGAGTCTCTTCGTGGTTATTGTTGTTCGTTGGTTTTCCCAATAATTATTTTGAAGAAAATGATAAAAAATAAAAAATTTAATTTGTTTTAATTGTATAATTTATGTAAAGAAAGATTATGTAAAATTTTGACTTAAAATAGTTTTTTCAACCTAAAAATTGAATTTATAATACGTATAAGTTATTTTTAATTAATCCGTTGTATAACTACATAATTATCTTAATACATAGCTCATTTACTAGACAGTGATTAAAAAACTAATAGTTGTAATTTTATTTGAACAGAAGTGATTTGTGTTAATATTAATATGATTAAAGTTATGATGCTTAAATGTGATTATTGATTACATTAAAATGCTCTTCGATGAAGTGAATACCGATTTCATTAAAGTTTAATTATATCATAAAGTCGATAACAGATAACTTGTACTTATATATGCAGCTTTTTGAAAGGATACTATCCCAAAAATATTTTGTCCACGAGCTTGCCGAAATAACAGTTACAGCACTAACTCATAATGATATAATGAAGCATAACATTATGAATTTGAATAACGATTAACAATGACTAAAGCCATAGTCAATAAGATTAGAGTATACGTTGCGGTAGTGATAAAAACTCGGACAACAAACGTAAAACAATGTTCGACGTTGGAACAGAAATATATTATTATTGTAATCGCACACCCGACCGTGTGAACTGCAATGTCAACACTTAATATTATTAATCACTGGGCTTACAAGTAGGTTTATGTATCGTTTGATGCGTAGGCACAACAATGGGGTGTAGTGCCGGTGCGGTGTACGCGCGTACGCGTAGGGTATTGTATACACTCATGGCCCTAAATTGCCTATCGAACGCGCCGTATGAAACGGTGCTTGTATCCGTTGAAGAATGTATCGGATGTACGTTTATCGTACACACGCAGACGATGTAGAAGTGTGAAGCTAACGCGTCTCGCGATCTAGCAAACAGTACGTCGCACGAAAATATTGTTATTGTGTTATGCGCATTGCAATAAAACGCGTACCATCTGGAAACTATTTATAAACATTCGGGGAGATATATAATATAATGCGTGCCATTATACTTGTGTATACGTAGTGTGTACATAATATTTATGTATATTATAATGTAATATATTTCGTATTTATTTATGTATATATATATATGTATGTATGTGCATACACACGTCGCATATAGTACATATATACGCGCGTTTCCCGCCATCGCATTCTTCTGGACAAATAATCAATACCCCGAATGTGCGCCTTAGCAATAACGACCCCCGGGGACCACCCGCTCAAGCTGACTACCTCCTGCTCTCAGATACGCCTACGCGCCAGTCACACCGACCGACCGACCCCTTTCGCTTCCCACGTCAACACGCTCGGTGCCAATCCGTGTTCTTCCATGTCCGCGGACTCGCATCATAACCATTATTATAATACCTATCGTTTCCGCGGGCCGCGTCGCGACTGATCCGTCGGTGGCACACTCGCACTCCGCGTCTACCCCATCCGGTCGTCGTAGACCCGCGCGCTCGCCGGACGTTACCAAGACGATCAAAACGGTACCGCGCCGCCCGTCCCGTCGCCGTCGCAGGATAACAGCGGCGGCGGCGGCTAAACGACGCGATTAATCGTTCCGGAGCAGCGCGCGCGCGCGTTCCCGACGCAATGTCAACACACCGTCCGGCTAAGTTCCCGGGACGATCGGCGTAAGTCGTGAGGGGTGGTGGTAGGGGTGTCTAGGACTGTTTGTCCAGATGCTATACACGCGCGCGCGCGTGTGTGTGTACATATATGTATTATACGCTAACAAACGTAAGTACACACGTACACACAAGACGCTCATCTCGACAGCAATAATGCTACGTGGAGGTAATGTTTATTGGCGTAATAACAATCGCAGCGGGTCGCGACCATATTAAATTGTTTCCCTTACTTGCGAGTCGCTCATGTTAGGTCGACGTTAGTGTTACGCGAGCGGTTGCCCAGTCGGTAAAAATCCGTGTTTACGTATTTTACGCAAACGGTGCCCACGGCGGAATGACTCGGCACAGCTATTGCGTCGTCGGTGGTTGGTATTTTACGGCGGCGGCGGCGGCAGCGGCGGCAGCGGCGGCGGCAGTAGTGGCAACGGTGACGGCAGACGTTCGGATGACGGGTGCGTTACTGTGTTAATGCTAAAGGGGTAGGTGGTGAGCGCGAACAAGGACGGAGATACGGCCGTACGAACGTGGAGAACAGTGTTGCCAACGCACCGCCACCGACGGCCGCGCGCACAATAAAATTGTAACGGAGGGGTGGAGGGGAGCGTAACCGCGAGTCTGTGATGTCCCATCAGCCCCCGCACGATGTGATTTAACGAGCATATACATAACCGTGGCGGCTATCGTGCACGTATATACTATATTATAATAGTGATCGCAGCAGTGCAATAGAGTAAGTCCGAGTGCACGGTGTACCCAGGGCACACCAAAGGGTGAAAAAGTATTACAAGAATTTTCGAATACCAACTACGACGAATATAATGATCTACCTATACACGAATACATACGAATGAGGTATCTATTGCGAAAAGCGTGTGATTCGAGGGTGGAAAAAAATTATCGACAGTATATGACTATAGTTTGTTACATATTCTTGTGAAAAATAAAATGAAAACCCGTATCGACTGTGTGAGAAACCATAGTGGGACTAGATTATATCGGTGACGAACACGCGCGACTTTCGAGCGCAGCGTAGATGGTTCGCGTACGGTCGTTGTGCACTATAAAAGTATACGGTTGAGAAAATGATAAAAAATTCGTGCACATACACCCAACGCCGCCGTTTCAACGGTTCCCGATTATTACGTGCACAATTTTAAATATTGTATTTTATCGGTCGACTTTTTTTCTTCCATTTTGTGTTATTCAATTTATCGCACTCGTTTCGACTGATATAGATATATATTTCAATTTTCAACCATCACCGTCGAAGAACGGATTACGATTTTCGTTGTTTTTAAAAACGCAATCATCACAGTAAAAATACTGTATAACGTTTTGACAAACGCGATTTGTATGACGAACTTATTTACCTTATACAGAACCAAAGTTTTATAGATAATTGATCAGTAAGAATACAGCAAAATATGATGAAAATTATGCAATCACAATCTTCAACGAAAAAGAAGAGTTAGAAAAAAACTTCTCCGACTTTAAATGTTGTATAAAATAAATTCCAAAATCTAAAATCTGAAAATACTTAAAAAAAACCATGTTTTTATGACGATTATTGATTATAAAATTAACACCTGATGTGTAGTTTTTCAGAAAAAACCGTTTTTACTAGTACTTGGGTTTACTATTTTTAATCGATATTATCATGATACTGCTTGGGTGAAACAAAATAAGCGATTTAATTATCTTATACGTAATAGTATCTAACATATAGGCTCAATGAAAAGTCCATGTATTGCATTAACTATGAAAAATATTTAAAATTATTTGGAAAACAAGATATAAATGTATGTGTCTCTGATATAAGACTGATGGTTAATAACGTAATGCAGTTAGGTAACATTTCTATTGTCTCTTCGTTTTCGATCAATTTTGTTTTGCTCAATAGTGTCATTTTGTACAATGTACCGAGTGTATTGTCATTGTAAGCTTATAATGTAACTTTTAAATTTATACATATAATGTGTACTCGTATACTAATAAATGAAAAATTATCCGAAGACATTGATACTACGCGTCAGCTACAAAAGTTAATGGCCTTTGAAGCATCATACAACAGTACACTGGATCTATAATCGTAATACAGTAATAATAATAATAATAATAATAATAATAATAATAATAATAATAATAATAATAATAATAATAATAATAATAATAACAACAACATCGGTGATTTGATACCGCTTGTAAATGGCCACAGGTTGTATATTATGGACAGTAAAAAAAAAAAAATTGTACACACGTAACCCATTAGTATAGTGCCGAACTCCCAAAGCGAAAAGTATATAGACTTCCGTTCCCTTGGAGACACTCACAGCCAATACTACGTATTTACGCGTGTATTTTCCAATTCGAATAAACGCATAATAAGCAGACCTCAACGTTATGATGTTTACAAATTTTACTAAACAGCCGTAGCAAATATGTTATACCATACATGCTGGTGTACCCGGCTTCGCTCAGAATGTGTTCAATGTAGTATAGGTGTGGATTTATATCTTTGAGTATTCACTGACTACGAATGTTAACTTTTACATAACGTTTTTGAAAATTATAAGCATATTAATATGATAATGTTAATAATGTTTAATTAAATATTTAACTATACGTCTTAGGTGAAGTCTAAAAATGTCTACAGAACAAAAAAAAACACTTGTAAATCGAGCTGATAATTCTTGAGCTCATACCGAACGAATAAATTCTTACTGTGTTATATTTATTATTATTATCTTTATATAAATAAATATATATAAACATAGGCCCAGAGTTTCTGTGGATTAGAAAAATTATTAAAATATATACAAGTAGTATATTTACTTATTTATTACCTAATCAAAATTAATGGTGATTATTTTTATTATTTTTATATTTGATACTAGAAAATTACAATTATTTTGTTTAAATTAGTATTATTTTTTATGATTAAACAAATAAATATCATTATTCACGGTAATAAATTATCGACAATTGTGTTGTTTTTCTGAAGTTTTTATGGTTTTAATGCACACCTCAGTTAACCATATATTATAATTTTATATATAATATTATAGGTACTTCTAGTAAATAAATACTCTGATAAATACAATATGTTGAAATTACTCGAATGTCGAGGACGTTGATGAGCAAATGTGTTGAAAAAATTGGTATACTCTGCTTAAAAACTTCACATCATGTCACTTGACATTGTATAAAATTAATGGATTGACGTATAATAAAATCATATTGAAGTGGTGTGGTTGAGTTTAACGATAAATTATTTGTATTAAAAATTACTAGCTACATACTAAAAAGTATAAACTATGGAATTACATAAATAATCAAAATATCAGATAAATAAATAATATAGTTACTAATATAGTATAAAAAATATATCGTAATGAGCGTACCTATATAAATCAATTTCTTTAATGTGAACTGTATAACTGAACTATTATAGCTCATTAAATATTAATCTTGTTAAAAAGTACATCAATTTATACACTTGTAATACGAGTATAAACATAGAGTAAAGTAATATTTGAAAAATATCCTAAATTTAACATTTTAATTATACGGGTTTTTAACAAATATATTAATTAACCTCGAAAGTACGTAGCTAAATAAAATATGCCAAACATAAATTGTCTGAGGAGAAAACCATTAAAAAAATTCATAAATTATTTAAAAATGAATAAGAAATAAATAAATTGAATGAGCGAACATAAATTAATTGGGAAAGAATGTAAAAAAAAATTTTAAAAAAGGTTTGGCATAGCCCTTTTTAAATATTAATAAGAATGAAAAAATAAATTCCTTATTCGATATTCATTGTCATACAGATGACCTACAAAGATAGCTTTGTAATTCTTTTAAATTTAAAAGCTATTATTTTTATATGACAGTACATGCTCAATAGTACCTATTTTATAACGATGTTCATTAAAAGTGCGTCTAAATTTAGGTATACTCGTACTTATAAAGTATTGTAAACAATAAAAAAACATATATATACAGAGTTATTTTTGTTTTAATTATAAAGCTTATAAGGTTTCTAAAATACAAGCATAAAACAACCAATACACGTTATTGTGCATTGCTGAATTGAAATGTTAAGAACATATAAATATAATTTTAAAATGTAACGTATATAAGACGAATTTAAATAATTAATAACTTTAGATTAAATTGTATATGTACTATGAATAATCATTCAATATATAAGCTATAATGAATGGTTTATATTATAATTTATGAACGTTGCATGGAGCCTAAGTATAAATCAGATAAGATATAATTATACACAAGAAACTTTAGTTTACTTATCATTATATTATTGTCATTATAGTTTTACCAAAATAAGACAAATATGAAATATTGTTAATATTATAACAACAAACAAATGAACTTCGAAAATATAATGTTACGTATGGTTGTTAATATTCATTACCTACTATAATGTTATCGAAGTAGGTACATAAAAAAGCAGAATTTGAAAAAAGTAATATAATAAAATGACTGGGTTCTTCAATCAACGAATTTCAATATAAAAATATTAAAGTATAAGATGTGGTAACTATGATTTTAGTCGACTTGGCAGCTTACCATGGACCCCATAAATACATTTTGTTTTTAATTATTTTATTTATAGATATAAAGACCACAACAACAACACATATTTTTTTCTACGTAAAACATGTTTTCTGTTTTAAATGAAGACTCCAGTTTTTCCATGAGTAAAATTATTTTAACTAGTGTAATCATTATATTGGATACCCTTAAGCCTTACTAATATGTTTAACTTTTAGATAGGCTAGGTTCACCAAGTCACATTCGCGACGACATTTAAAATAGATTAGGTATTCACTTTCGACCTTTGTCATTTTATAAGATATACGGTTACTTCAAAGCTAATATAATAAATTCGAAAGGCAAACAAGTATTTTAATTTAATATTACACTATCGGGTCTACTGCACTCAAAATAATTGAAGTTGAAAAGTGAGTTTACATTCGTAAAGCTTCAACTTTATAATATAATTAAACGAAATTAGCCTGGGCTAGACGATACGCGTACAGGCGTATTACGCACTATTATATTATGTTCATATTCTATTATATTGATCAGCACCCGTGTGAATTAGTTTGGGTGCGATTGCCGATAGTAAACAATTGAAAAATTAATGAACTATATTTAGTCGGTACACTTGGCGTGGGCTGGGGACTCGCTTTGTTGTCGAACGCTAACAGAACAACAAACAATGTTTAAATCACAACAACAATCATTATGTTTACCAGTGACGACTGCGTTCAGCGGTAAAGTCTCTCAGTCAAAACACCGCATGACGTACGCATAATATATTATTATAATAAGCGTTATTATTTGTTTTTTTTTTTTTGTTGACAACAAAAGGGAAGCCAATGCGCGACGGGAGGCGAATCACGGTACATTTAGTATTTAGATTATGACGTGAGCGAGCGTATGTACAGAGCGCTCAACCGACGTGCAGGTACACGTATTGTTGACCTCTGCGGCCGCAGCGGCGCAACGTGTCCTGTGCGTCACAGACGCCACCGTTTTGGGGGTGGATTGAAATGTGCGCAAATTACGTCACAGATGAGCGGTCTCCGCTTATACGTGGAAAACATTCGATTCGGTCAATTCTTTGAACCGCGCGGTAGATCGTGATCTAACCGTGCGATCAACTCCGCAGCACGGCGATACGTGCGCGTAACTTGTACATGATGAGGCGACCCAGTGTGGTGACTCGGAGAAAATAGGGGTGGTTGGGCAAGGGGTGGTATTTTTACCGAAAATACCAAAAGTATTGCGGGAGCCACTAGAGTCTTGCTCCAAACAAATTTTAGATGTGTGCATCCTGTTTTTCGCTTAACGATATCGCACCGTCTATACCATACTGTTAATTGTTATCCTTAGAATATGTAATCGAGTGTTGCATATGATATAGATTATATTATTATGTGCGTCACACTGCACAATAATTAGTCGTCTACCATTACCTCGTTCAAAATCTCAAACGGTGGCAGATTTAATTTTTCTTTCGCGTAAAAAATTTGAATAAAAACCTATGACAATGGGCTCTGTTTGGGGCCCTGTTGGTATTTTTAACCATTTTGGTGGTACACATACATCTCGTTATTCGTTCGAGTCCCTACGGTAACAAGGTATAGAGTTCCAGGGCCGCGTTAAGGGGGAGGGGGGATAGACGACAATTTCCCCAGGCACCCAAAACGTATTCATTTGTGAATTGTTAAACTTTTAAAATTGAAATTGTGTAAATTGTAGGCGGGGCTCGAATGGCATACACACAATTTTATCTATGGAGAGGGGTCTCTGGTCCATAAAATGATTGGAAAATATTTAAAAGATATGAAAACACTCGTTATTACAAAACCAATATAGTTCCTTTTGTTTGCTCAAAATGTGAACATTTCTATCCGTCTCCCGTACGCTCCTGGGCGCGCGAAACGACGCGGAGCTGACGGTCGCGGCGGCGCTAAAACGATCACCGGTCGCATACGGCGGCGTGTTGTGAACGTATACATTACGTAAACATGGCGGAGCGCGCGGCCTACGGATTCTCCGGTAATATTATGTACTCGGAATACAATCGTGCACCGCCGCGTCCCGGGCGCTCCGTACGTGGCTGGCGGCGCGCGCGGGACTTGGGCCGCGAATGTCTACGTGCCGGCGAGCACGTCGCGCACCGCACACGACACCCGGGGCGGGGGCGGACGGCGTTTCGTCTCGCGTTCCAGTACGTGCCGTAGTACTCTATAATAGCGGTGCGTCCGTCGGCGGCCACCACCCGACCGCACCGGCCCTCCCGCCGCCCCCCGACCGCACCGGCCATCCCGCCGGCCACCCGGGTAAGCGGCACGTGCGCGGCGACCGAGACGGCGAGGAGGAGCACGTGCGCCGCGACGTCGGTATATGCCGCGGCCGGCAACACTGAATCTGCGGCGGCGGCGGCGGCGGCCGTAGGAACGTTGCAAAAAGCCCGGGGGTCGACGCGCTCGCCGCCGCAGACAATAACAACAAACGCAGAGCGGCGGCCGTTGTCGTTGACCTAGATACGACGATCGCGCGCGTATTTACCAACGACGCATTACCGCCGCCGCCGCTCCGACACCACCCCCCCCCCCCCCCCACCCCCACCAACGGAGCTTTCCACCCGACGAAAATATTTCACATCTGCCCGTCCCGCTTTTGTGTTACGCGCGAGACGTCGTGACGTAGAAAAACGGTAACTATTTTCCACGTTCGTCCCCGTTTTCGGCAGGAGGCGAACGGTGCGCGCCGTCTCCAAAGCAAGACGAACAACGAAATGCCCACTCTCGGACGCGAAATCCGTTTAGTACGACGCGGCGGCGTTCGTTTACGTGCGGTTTTCAACAGGCGATCGTTGTCACTCACCCTCTCGAGTGCACTCCACGGACTGCGGGCCGATCGTTTGTATATGCCGGGCACGCGACACTAGCACATGTAATACGTTCGTTCGTAGGGGTGTGGGAGGGCTGTATTTCCATCGCGGGTCTCGTTCGCCAATATTATAATCGAAATCCTTCTACAACTGTAGAAACGAAAACATTTGTTTCGTATTGCTGTTATATATATATATATATATATATATATATATATATATATATATATATTTATATAAGATTATTGTTCACGGAAAGGAAATATTGCCAACGATTCTTAATGGTTTTAGTAACCTAATTCGAAAGATGTATTGTATTTATTACGAAACTATTGACAGACATGTCGGAGAAGTTGACAAATCAAATATATTGTTATGAACGGTTTTTAAAATAGTGTAGTGACGTTCATGCGGTACAGTATCCAGGATCTTTTTCTGTGGAGAGGGCTGATTACACAACACATCACAAAAACCGGACAAAACACCTAGGTCGGGTGAGATAAATGGATAGTTTTTATAAAACTTGAAACCAACGTATCATTACTCTCGAAAAAACGATTCTGAGAAAAGAGTTTAAGTGGTTCTGTTTATATTTCTAAAGATGGTTGATTTAGTAGTAGACCTTTTCAGAGTGCCAACAAGATAAAATTGCATATAGAAAAAGTACTAGATTTGTATATATCATAGCAAACCGTAGTCAAAATCGTTTACAACAATAAAATAAAAATAAAACTAAGTATGTCTCTTGGTAAAACCAATAATACATTCCTCGTTCCACTCAGAATCTTAAAAACCATAATTTAATAATAATAATAAAAATAATATATTATTTAAAACAATAAATTATGTTTTGTGTTTAAGTTCGGCTTGGGAAATAGTGTATGGACTTATACTATAGTTCATAAGTGTTTTATATTATTTAAGATTTCTTGCAATTTCTGGAGGTGTGTGCTGACAGCCACTCGGTGCATGACTTATTTCACATCATCCTTTAACTAAAAAACTTTGTTTGCCAATAAGTGTACTGTGTACAGTGTACTGTACACCATACTTCAATTTTTATTTATCAAGTTTAATAATATGCATAATATATGAAAGTAGTATTCTTATATGAGACTTGTATTTCCCGTGTTTTCCTTCAATAATCGAGATTTTGTATGATAGGTGTATTTTTTTACCTTCTCAAATTTCATTATTTCAATAAAGAATGAATGGAATCAATTAATAATAATAATAAAAAAATATAAATTTCCTTAGAAGTTTCATTTTATTGTATTTCCAATCATTTTCAATCATTGTATTGCTCTCTTCCAATAACAAAATTAAATGTGAACTTTTATTTTTTGTCAACACACGTTTTCGTTAAAATACATGGAAAATATAGAATTCGAATTTTCAATGAGAATGTATAATATTATTACCTACGTATAAATAATATATAACAATCCGAACAATGGTCACGTTCTCAACAACCAGAAAATACATTTCCAAATATTGTTCATGTGTTTGTTAACGCTATTGTTGTCATCAAAATATAGTTTGATACTCAACAAATATTATTACAAAGGTACTTTATGTCAGCAAAAATAATCTTATAGATTGAATAAATTGATTTAAAAGAAATGTATACATGTACTTCAAAATGAAACCAGAATTTTGAATAAAGATATTTAGACACGTACTCGTAGTAGTAAAATAAAGCAATCATATCAATATTCCAACCGTTCCAATCAATTTACAATACAATTTACAATTAATTTCGGTAATTGTAGACAGAAAATACTTTATATTATGTTGTGTATCTAATACAATAAATTTGTATAATACTTATTTTATCTAGCAAATAATATGGTGAGTTGACGACGTATATTTTCACTTTCATAAAATTCAGTCAACTAACCATTAGATTTTAGATGAATAACGTTGATTTTATACTATATAAACATTATATTATTAAATGAAAGGAAATAATAATTTATTATTTATATGAACTGTGAGGTAATATATATTGTATATTAATTATATTATATTCCATATCATTAAGTATTGACAATTGTCCATATATATAATGTTTCATATGATTCTTTAATTTGGGAACAGTGTTTATTTTTAAATACTCGTATTAAATATACTCGTAATGTCGATGCCCTGTTAAAAAGTCAACCATTTGACTATAAATATAAACTTAGTGCTTTGTGAAATATTGTTTTGAGTTTTAGTTAGAATTAACTTTAGGTTATTTGGCATGAATCCGTCTATCGTCCACCTAACAGTTTGTAAATATTCCAACTGCACAGGGCACAGTCGTCAGTCATTGACAGAGGTATAACAATATTACATTTATTATTTTTTATTGATAAAAATGTGTATAATATATATAAAATATTATGTATAAATATTAAATATAATAAGAAAAATTACACATAAGTATGGTATGTTCACTTATACACAATTTATTCGCTTGAAGAAAACCACCCCTTGGCAGTTAATTGCATTCCTAAAGACTTTTAATCAAATCATGATGATTGATGATTTTAAAAAAAAATAATGTATTTCCTATTTATCTATGATAATTTGATAATTTGAATTAAAATAAAAATACAAATTCAAGATTTAAAGATTTGTAATGACATTTAGTTTTATTGTACAACCAATTTGAGTCATGCGCTCAGAAACATACTCGTATAATTAAAAATACTTTTGATACAAATTTTAATGATAATAATTTTTTTGGTTTTTATATTTACTATGTATTTTTTTAAAAAAAAAATGGTCTCTTGTTAATTATTTGCATGAGAAATTTCATATAATTACCTAATTATTAAAATATTAAAATTGGATACATAATAAGGAAATCTAAAGATCATCTATTGATTTTTTTTCAGTAGTAGTCCTGAGCGTGAAGCAAAATGAAAAACAACTTTGAAATAAAGTTAAATCTCGTCCAGTAAACTTTTTTTTTTTAATTTTTATATTATTTTAAGCTTAACTATTGACATTAGTTGTAGGGTAGTAATGGTTTTTTTTTTGGAACGCGTATTTGTATATAAGATATGTACACTTTGTCGCTGAAAACCCGAATGGTCACCCATCCGGGAGCTAGCGACTGCGGTTAACCACTGTGTCACCACTCCAAGCTTCTAATTAAAATATAGATTCTATGCTTACCACATACTATGCAGATAATACGACAATATTAGAATCAGACTATGATATCCTATCCTATTACACCGTGACATCCATTGGTGCTTTCCAAGTTTATCTAAATAAGATTAATACTCGCTCGTTAAACTGGCGAATAAAAATAAATGCTGTCAAATAATTGTAATACCATAAAAAAAATTTACTGCTATTATAATTTTAAGGTGTATCCAGTGTTCAAATCAAGGGGACTGTAGTAATCCTTTAGTGCAGAGGTTGCCAAACTGTGGGTTGCGGTCCAAAAGTGGGTCACGATTATATTTTCGGTGGGTTGCATTAAATTTTAAAACAAGTATATTTTTTTAACAAATTTGTAATAAAAATATATTATATTACTATAAAATACACATCAATTACACACATTGATAAAAAAGAAGAAAATATTCTGTTTAAATACGAGTATATTATGATTTATGATACAGTATTTTCGGGTTTCTATATTATACATTTGTTACTTTTATTTAACGTCCAAATTTAGTTTTAAATGAAAGAGAGCAAAAATAAAAGGTCATTGATTTTTGAGGGTTGTTAAAATTTAAAAAGTTTCCGAAATAGGACGCAATATAAAAAGTTTGGGAACCGTTGCATATTAGTAACTTTTTAACCTATATATTAATCTCTCCAGCACTACATTTTCAAATAAACACGTGGGTATGGTGGTGTTAACAAGTATGTTATTTTCATTTTTATCATTTTTTCACAGAACATTTACATCGCGACATTTTGAGAATTTCTGAATGGGCTTGCATAGAATCGAGCATACAATTGGGTTCCATCGCTAGATGTCTAGATGTCCTTTTTCTCCTTTATTTAACACTATTGTTATTTATATTTTGTACACTCATTGTGTTGGTATCGCTGTTTGTAAGTATACTCTTTATAATTAATTAAACTTATACATATAATTAATATTTAACAGTTATGTATGTACCCATTTACTAGTTAACGAAATTAAATATTTAATTAAGGTACTTATTTATATTGTATAATTTGTAATCCAAGGTATGATGCCATAAATGAAAATAAATTACTATATTAATATCGATAAGATCGCTTTTGCAACATTAATATCATATATGTATTATGTATGTTGGATAATCTTCATACAGCAAAATCATAAATGAATCAACAATTTGGCTATTTAAGCGAAACCCGAATGAAGAGAGTCTACATGAATTCGAAGAATATTTATTATTTTATCAACCATTGATATTTTGATAAAAAATAACATACGAAAATGTAAGCAATGTAATTCATTTGTTGTAAAAATTATAATTCCAATAACTTATACTTGTATATGTTAGACCAAACTGGATACCAAGATATACACTAAAATATACAGTTGTCTCGAGAGAATGGAGTTTTTTAGAAAATGTATTTATTTATCTTGATAAAATTTCTTATAACGTTATCCAATGTAGGTTTAGCAAAACTTGTTTAACGATGGGAATATATAATTAAAACATTTCTTTTTTTGGGATGAACTAAACTATTTTTGAAGCTTGATATTAATCAGTTATAGTGTATCAACTAATGTAGGTAATAAAAGGAGAATGGATCAAACTTAACACATAATTAAATTAACTAACACATATTGCACGGTTTTTTTAAAACGTTTCTTCTAAATAAATATTTATTACAATAACAAAATAGATGATAAATAGTTATAGTAAAACTGAACTGTAAATTCTTGTACTCATGAAGTATAAACCAGTTGATTCTAGGTATTGGTTGAAGTTTTTTGCAATATATTTTTTGCAAGATATAAATATATCTGTCTCTGTTTTTTCAATTATTGGGAAAACGATAAAAAATAAATATGAATATGATTTTTTATAAATTATAAATAAACATCATATTTTATTTACTCCCTATTACAACATATTTAAACGTTTTTAAAATTGAATAACTACTGTAATAGCTTGTAGATTTATAATCCAATATCACAAGGCAGTTCAAAACATGATTTACTTCAAAGTGAACAAATGTTCTCATCTGATAAGCCACTTTGACTTTTAGGAGAGATAGGTAGGTATGTTGTCAGTGATGGTACCCAAGTATAATACCTTTTCTAGAGTCTATAAGCAAACTAATATTTTAACTGTTTAACTATTTTCACTGTTTGGCGTTCATTATATTTATAATGAACTATACATAATATTATAGTAGTAAAAGCTAAAATTGTATCACGACCCACCCAGGGCCGCCAAAGATCTTCATTTGTCACGGGGATATTTACATTTTTATTACTGTGCCTGTGCAATGTGCATTTAACTTTGGATATAAGATATAACAATTAATTAAAAACAAAACCAGTTCCTTCAGAAATATATAATCGGTTAAATATAACCTTATTAAGCTACTTATGTGCCATCCCTTGTTCAATTTAACCCATTAAAAGCTCGAAAGCTATTTTATTTTTCTTATACATATATATATATAACATGCTTTGTGATTTTTTAACAAGGGTGTTATATTGTTTATTTTAAAATCAAACATTAACATAAATTTCAATTTAAAAAAAATACTTTTGAGTAATTCTTCTAATTTGTAAGTATACATGTATATTTTTGAAAATAATATAATACGCGAATAAAGTCAACTATTTTGAATTAAGACTTTAAGTTTCTAACATATTGTAAAACTATTAGTAACTATATATTTTGATGTAGGTAACTAATTAAAATATTATTAAACTAATATAGTTAACTTCAACAATTCTGTTCGACAAAAATTAATGAAATAAACTATCTTAGATATATTTTATTGTATTTTGAATATCCAATAATATTCATAATTCATATACAAATTAAACCGACATTCAATGAGAATAAATTTTATTCATCATATTTAATTTTTTGCATTTAGTCTCTTATGTTATCTTATTGTAACGCAATTTAAATTTTAAAGGTCTAATATTCATACATGTTGTTATTAAGAAAATTTTTTTGCTTTTAATTTGATGTCCAATTATATGTTTTATATTATATCAAAATGTAACAAACAACAATAATATGTTTTCGTTATGAAAATACTCATAATCTAGGAAGAGATAATGTTTTTTTCACTTGAACAAAAATATAAATGTGTATCTATTATGGTGTACGATGAGAGAAAATGTTATCCGCGAGATTAATGGATAAAACAAGGTCATCTTGTCTGTATAGCTATAATTAAATTGCAAGAATGACAGTTTTATTGTCATAAAATACAAATTTTAAAATTAAATTCTTAAGGATATATATATATATATAGTATATACATAAATAATAGCATTACTGTCATATTGATTTTTCAGTAGAAAAAATGTATTTTCAGATCACTCCTAATACCTCTTTCTAGAATGATTTTATTGCGTTTATTTTACTATTATAAAAATAATTGTTTATTTAATATTAAATTATGTAGTTGTTACGATACAATAGAAAATACAAATATTTTGATGAAAGCAGAAAAGTGTGTCGAACGTGTTTTATAATTGATCTAGGAAATAAGATGACGTGTACTTTATATTAATATTTATTATAATAACAGTAGTTGTACCTTTTTGTTGATATAGGCACTTATGCTGCCTCTTCTGGCCTCGGACAGCCGGCGCTCGTCAAAAGACATCCAAAAAAACTAATCGGAAATCGTTTTGAACAAAAAAAATATATCCGTATAATTATGTTATCTTTAATATGAATACGTTATTAACGTGTGCACCAATCAAATATTTATTTATATAATATCAATTTAAATGTGTATATTATAAAAATGTTTGTATATAGGTGAAAATGAATTACACTGTATAATACGAAAATAGTTTAACGAGGGGCGTGCGAATCGTACTGACGCAAGCAGACCGCGAGTGTTAGGAAAACATTTTTTTGGCACCGTCCAGGCGATGCGGACCAAAATAGACGTCATTCGGCCTTCTGAGCTTTTACCGCTGCTATCGTTGCTGCTGTTCTACAACTGCAACCGCCTCTCTGGCCGCCTATTCCCCACCTAAGTTTAATCGTTGATTTCAGTTACAACCACCACACACGAGTACGCGATATTATACACGACCAATATACGCCGATTTGTATCCCACAGGGCGTGGGCGTAATAAATAGAAACAGAGCGGCCAGGGTAAGCCGGCGAAGATGAGAGTAGAATAATATTTCGAACACAACTTTATAAATGATGGTATTAAATGTTTGTTGATTTATCATAATCCTTCTAAATGTATCACTCAACGATGCGAGAATATTTTACGCAATGCTCGTTACAATTCTGAAAAGATACAGTAACGATTTTTTATTTAATAATAATACGAGTTATTCTAGAATTTTACAGATGATTATGCACATTTAATGTAAAATAAAAATATAAAAGTTTCAATAAAGTGAACATTATACTAACTTAACTTTTACTTATTTGTACTATAAAATGTTCATGTTTTTTTTTCAAATTATTTCACACAGGATGTCCCACCAAGGGTTTACCCATTGCGATATCTCCTGAGTTAATGAAGATAATCAAATTCTGTTTTTTTTATAAGATTCATATAGACTACGAAAACAGATATTTCATATTTTTGTTAAGTTTAATTTTCGGTAAATGAGTTAAAATATAATTTTTTATTTTATCATGCTCGAAAAATTTGAAGACAGCTATTGTATAGAGTTTATTTTTCTTTTGATGTCGTAACATTTAATTTTCATTCAACTCATGATTTTTAATAACTTTTTTAATCACCACAAAAATTGTGTATATTAAGAAATGAAATGAAATTTAAATTGAAACATATGTAGTCCTGTACTTGAAAGTTTTATAGAAAAATAGAAATTGATTATCTTCATTATCACAAAAGATATGATATTGATCAATAAGGAAATCCTCGGTTGAACACCCTGTACATCATATATTTAACATAAAAAAATATAACGTGGAACATAAACTATGTTACGAATAGGGTTCGAAAAATGCTAATGCAAAATTGGCAAATGACAAGATTTAAGGCTTAAGCCACCAGTATAAATGGATAATCTTATCGAGCATCGGTTAATGGCTAAATAAAATAAGCCAATTAATACTTAAAACTAGATACAATAGTAAAATATTTTGAAATTTGAATTTGTACTGATATCTCGAATATTTGGGTGTGCGTGGTCCATGCTCGTGGTAAATAAAATACTTTTAAAAATTGAAATAAATGGAGTAAGTACCAATAGTATAAATTCCACATTTTACACTACTGTGTGAATTTTGATTTTATCAAAATTGATATTGATTGCAAAATTTGTCTACATTCGGCTTATTAATAAAAAATGTAACTGTAAACGTTTATCCTTATTGTGCGAACTTTAAATCAAGATGCAATAATAGTTTATCATGTTATAATGCAGGTAAATAAAAAACAATAAATTAATCTATTTTAATGCAGTAATGTTTATTTTTAAAAAATGGTGATCACCTCAATTTCCAGTCATTAACTAGATCATTTTAAAGTACAAACCTATATTTATATTAAAAAATTTTTTTTATGACTTATATCGTCAAACTAAATTTTTGTTCGGAAAACATTATTTATTAGTTTATTACTAATAAATTATTAGCAATGTGTAGTTGGATAAATGTTCATTGTTAGTGAATCAGGTCCGAAATTTAGATATTAGCCAAAAGCAATGGCTTAACTTGTGATTAGCCGGATAATATAACCTTTATCCGTACTCCTGACATTAGTCGTAACATATATATTATATTGTACTATACTATTACAGTAGTTCTTGGGACGTGTTTATTTTAATACTTACGTCATACACGTTAAATAGCACTTAAATTTGCCATAAAAATGTTTGCAATATCAAGTTTAATCAACCCTTGTACTAATAAAACAACTATACGTCTCAGTGAATAAAACTTTTCTTGTATGCACAACGTTTTTTTTGTGAGTAACAGTTAAATGAAAATATTTAAATATTTATACATCCCAATTATTTATATACTTGTATACTCGTATATATATACATTTGGATTGTATTATGACTTATGAGTCCTTGAATTTTTTTAAACAGTTTTATTCGATGATTTTACGATACATTATTACAAATAAATATGTTTTATATTTATGTATTTATTGAAGGAGACAAGAGTTGTATATTGTCTTTTGGAATTATTAAAATTCTTATTTTATTGTTCTAAAATTTTTTTACAAAAAGTTTTAATTTATAATAAGTTGTTGAAAAATGATTTGTATGAAATTGCTGTTCTCTTAATAGGTGAAGATAAAAGTTCTAAATATACAGGATGGCCTATCAATATATTCCGATAGAAAAATCTCCATAAATATTTTTTCGTTTTGGTACATAGTATAATAGAAGAGGATAATATTTTTTATTTTATTTATTTTAAATAAATACGCTGGTGGGTGCCCTTATTACAAGGTTACCATTGTGCATAAAAAATTACAGTATTGTACAAGTACAACAGATAGAATGAACATTTTACTTAATTTAAATTGTATATTTAAACATTAAATTATAAGAAAGAGTGGTTCACATTAGCGTGAGACATTATATGCCTAATTGGTTAATTCCATGAGTAGTTAGTGTTAATGTGGGGAGTATGAAAGGGAACAGTAGTAAGCGTAGTTCTCAGTGGAACCTTGAAGTTTACCAATACGACTAGGACAGAGGAGTGTACATCATTTTCCAACAATCCCTTCAAGAAGGTAATACTCATGGAACGCCTACGCTCCGCAGGTGAAGCTAGATTGTGTGCATTCGAAACCCCGGGGCACAGTCATAGTGATTACAAGGTATGCTTAATTATTTACTCGAAAATCTTAGGAGCCTGCGTTGCACCATTTAAATCAGCCTGGAGCTATGAGTGGTATGTGGAATGAAGTTCCAGATGACAGCACCATACTCCAGGATCGGACACACAAAAACATAGAAAAGTGACTTGATCGACGTACCTAGATGAAAATCGCGGGCCAATCTCACAATAAAATCAATAGTTTTTAGAGCCTTACAACACATATTATAATCAATGTAGTAATCAGAATCAAGTGAATTATTGAATTTAAAACTAAGGTCCATAACGCTATCAGAAACACACATTATTATATTCGATTCATATTAAACACTTATTGGTTGATTACAGTTTGTATTTTTATCCTATATAGCTACCGGGGATACTCTTACCCTCCCTGTGTACTAACATTAGCTATATCTATGAAATTAATTATTTGATTTTTAATTGCGATGGGTACTTTAAAATTTTATCCAAATTAAGATTTTAAAAGTTATTTTTCCCAGCTGGTCATAAGGGATGAAAATACAAATTAGGCTGTAATCGTCTAATTTATTATCCCCTTTCTATTAAACTTTACTCTAACACAAATAATTTATATCTACGGAGATATTTCCATCGGGATACTATGGCGGGCTGCCCTGTATGATAAATTATTATAGCAAATTACAAATAACAGTCCTACAGACTACAGTAATATATATTCACGAGTATTTGTGCACAAAGCAGATACAAATTATACTATAAATGTTAACTCTAACGTTCCTAAGGTTGTTATTTTATATGATTTATCCGTCAATTTTGGGATACAACTCGTATAACATATGCTGACGTCATAGACGACCAATCTGAAGGAATATATGACAATTCCTCACTCCCTTCTGGGCTTTTAAATGTATGTAATGAAACCTGTATAGTATATACGATTCAAATATCGTATCAAAAAATCATAATTTACATTTTAATTTACCTTTCTATTGTCGTACCGAATACATTTTTATTGACGCTTATATATGATGAAAATATTGATTCATTATATAATGTAGGTATTCATTTATTGATTAGAAAATTATTTTATTTTCATATTTTACTGGTCATCCATTAGGCACGCGTTTCTTGTAAGAAATTACAAATTATATGATACGTGCCCATTTTTATGTGTTACGATTATCGAGTTCAATTTATTATATTAAATAATGCAGCATTACCAATAATTCAAGTACAGCCTTTTTAAAATCAAAAATATTCAAGTATTATATGATTTTTTGCCGTGCTGGTATTTATGTAACTATATTGACTAAAAAGCCTGAATAATGAAATATTTGCGTGTATAATATGAAAAGAATTGAAGTGAGAATTTTAATTTAAAATGTATTTAATTTATTTTTATTAAGATAAAATAACCGTTATTAAATTTAAAGTAGGTACTTCATTGACCGAAGTTCGCTTAGTAATGTACGTTAATAACATTAACTATTAATGAATGTATGGAATAAATGATTGACGTCCACCAAAGAATTTCCGATGTCTTAAACACTTTACACTACCCGTATTTGAATTTGATGTTACCACAGCAACTTGCGTTCAAAACATTAATACGTTTTTAGTTTCTTAAAATGATTTATTGTATAAAATTATACATTCGTACACTTATTTATTGTACATACATAGTTATAATACTTACGTATGACACATTATACCTATTAACTTAATGAGTATGTTTGTAATGAGTAGTATGTTTATGTAATACATATTAAATAATAAGATGCTTACTTTTCTTTTACGGTGCATCACACCCATTCGTGTGTAACGTATTAAAGAACTATTATAGAATTACTGAAAGTACAACTACCTACGATAACTATAGTATCTTAAAGCACTGGGTATTTTATGGATGGTGAATATTAAAGAATAGGATTATAAAAATGTATTTTTTGTTATGCAATTTTTCTAGTATACAATCATATATTATCTACACCTATGAACAGTTTATAATTTAGAGTGGAACATGTGTATTGTGTAAGTTAAAAAATTAGTTTTACTAAAAGTAATTTTAAAACTTTAAAATCAAAAAAATAAGTCAACTCAAGTCTGCGAGTATCTGTACACCATAGTGTTAGTAGTATTTTTGTGTATCAGTTTGAAAACAATGATAATTTATCACATTGAAAAAAAAGATTTCGACTGAAAGTTTGTCTTACATAATATATTTTTGTTTATGTACTAGGTATGTATCAATTTATATAATATATTGAGTATTTAAGTATCTTGTCAGATATAATTTTTACTCAAATATGCCATGTAATGTGTACTTATATACATTAAAAATGTTGTATATACCAATTCATAGTACACGGATGATTTCCGACCTTTCCGTGTTGATTATTTCAACGTTTAGGCACTCTTTTTTAATTAATTTCATAATTTCACCGTGTCACTTGTACAACGTGATATGGCAATATAGTAACTACAATAACATCAACTATATTTTAAACTAATAGTGAATAGCCATATAAGACATGACGCTTGTGCGGCAGTTCTAGGAACTTGATTGGTAAAGGACCAACTATTTAAAAAATGCATATAAAAAACCCGCTATTTACTAAATACTTTATAGTGTAATAAAAACCAAACTTCAATATTTTTGCCCTCGAATAAGTCGTATATAATACACTTAATCAGTATTGTATTATATTTTTTTTTATTCAGTTTATGTGGATATTTAAAATAACTTATGTCCTTATAAATAATTAGTTTGTCTACTTCTTCGGTAATCCTAGACCAAAGTCATGTTTTCACTTTCACATTAAGGAGTTCGCGTCTCTCGACGCTTAATGCAATTCAGAAAATGTATATATTTTTTTTATCGCAGTTCATCTGATTGTGTTGTCCCAACTCTCGATCTTGAAAAGTTTAACGTCTCATCGTTTTACGTTTCCACGTACTACCGTGTAGATGCTAGTGCGCTATTTTTTTTTCCTGCCACTTTTGCAAATGATAAACACGTACGCGTTTCTTAACTTCACGACGAATAAATACATATTAATAAATTATATTACGAATTTCTCACACCTATAGCCCAATATTTCTTCTTTACAAGATTTTCATGCCAAAATCTTTATTACTTTGTCAGTCTTTTTCTTATTAATGGGTAGTTTTCTCATCGCTATACTTACTATATTTGTATATGTATATTACGGTTATCTTATATTATATGTTCACCCTGTGCCCATTGAATAGTGCGCTGTCGATAGTTTCTGTACCTAGTTGTCCATATTTTAAATTTTATCGACACCCAAATTAATGTTTACTTTTAAAAAATATATAAACAGTTCTACAAATTCTGTGTAGAGCCAAATTTTAAATAATTCTTTATTTTCTGAGGTGTTTTATATCGTTCATGGTAAAGTGAGTCGATTTGTTTTAAGCCTTTACCATAATATACAAGTTAACGATTAATCGGGTTTACAAGTCACAAAACTATATCCTCACTATCATATAGTCCGAACTTCCCGGCCACCGTACGTAAGAAATAATAATAATATTATTTAACTTCCAGCTCTTGGATGTTAATATTAATTACATAAATTAATAAATTTTCGTTACTGCTGGGTCTAAGTGTTTATTATACAAGGCAACATTTTGTACACACATTTACTATTTTTTTTATGTTTTAGCGCTCATTTTAAGGTTTTTTTAAGTCATAAAGTAGCGCATACCACAGTAGATATTTTTTAGTGCTGTGAAATTCGAGTCATGGTTATAATTAGCTTACGGAGACAATCATTATGTATAATGCCATATTATAATAATATGTAAAAATATTTGTATAAATTTACATGTATGTATACATCTTTATTTTTAAATGAAAAAATTAAATAAATAATAATAAATTAATAAACTAGTAAAAATTATTTTTTAAAAGATAATTGAAGCTGTTTAGGTTCCTGTTCAAATTGATCGATAACATTCTCTGTAAATTCGGCATCCTTTTCAAGTATTTTTCTATTTAGTGCGAAAAACAAAATAAAATAAAAGCTACAAAATAACGTACGTCATATATAAACATAGGTACACGACTAACAACAAGCACAAATTATTTATGCGATAGTTAATTTATATAACTTATAACTTCTTATAACTTATAATCTTTTACCATAATACCACATTACACTATTTCAGCATATCATACAAGCTGATTAAAATTATTGACTTCTCGGGTTAGTTTCGTACTCAAATTTAGTGCAAGCCCCTGTTAATTATCCTACGGCGCCTATGTATGGTAATAACGTGAAAAACATTTTTTTGCTGTGTTGGATAGGTGCTCATAAACGAAAAAATGAAAAAATCATTACAAAAGTTTTAAATAATATTTTATAATAACAATGAAAATAATCGGGTAATATTTATATTATTTCCTACTCGTATTGTATGATACTACAAATATATAAATATAATATATATATTAATACGAAATCCTCAAGCCGTGGACGATGGGCTGAATATTTGATTTGTTTTAACATTTTAATAACTTGCAATAAGTTACCAGGGAGTCTATACAGAAATACATTTCGTTTGTTATTTGGTCGGTAACATCATAACATCGTATACTTTTGTTTTTAAGATTAAATAATCGATAATTATTTTAGAGACTTAAATTAGAATATTTAATAAAAATTGAAAAATTTCAAAATAATCAGACTTTGGAGGGAATAATACACTTTTGGAAAAGAGATTCCTTTAGTTTGATCTCATGGATTTCATTAAAACCACCACGACAATAACATCGATTAATATTCCTTTTCAAAGTCAAATCGTTCGAATAAAAAATAAGTAGAATTTTACAACAAGTAATAAAAATTGTTCACGGGGTGTGACCAATGGCTCGATCTCTCCCTCTGCGTGCTTTTCATGTCGTTTTTTATATTTTTAAAACTTGAATAATATTAATTTATAAACGTGGATTGTAAATATTTCTTTTAACAAAAAAATGTATTATATATATTATTATATGATTAATACAGTTTCTCCTGCATTTACCCAAAATAAATACATCTCACCGCTCCAAATATAAAAAAAACGAATACAACTTGTGGGCGAATTATTTGTCCGCATGTTTATTGAACGGATGTACAACATATAATAGTGGCCCCTGGCGTGGCGTAAAGCTTCTAAGCCTCAGTATATATATTGTATTGTACACCGAATGAAAATGCCAATCATATTATAATTGAGAGCCTCTGGCGTGGCGTAAAGCCTCTAAGCCCCAATATATGATGACTGAATGTTTGCTGTGTGCCTCTGGCGTGGCATAATGCCCGTAAGCACATTTGAATAGTTGTACCGAGTGTTTGCGTTAAGTGTTAATTATATTTTAATAAATAGGATGAATTCTAAAAAGAAGAAATAATCTTGTGCCAATCCATAAAAATAAAACGAATTACAAATTTAAAATTCTACGACATAAAAAAAAACAACGAAACTCCTTGGTCAGATTAGAATCGACGGCCGGGTGGATGGTTTAGCTGTATTCGTCTTTTAAACTTGAAACCAATGTACAATAGTTCTCTTTAAAAATATCTATAAAATGCTAATACAAGTACTCAGCAAGTACTGGTAGAGTTTCTACAGGTAATATTTATAGAACAAGAATCGAAGAACTTCCTAATATATTATATAAGATAGTCAAAATTTGTTGAGATACCCGATTTCGTCAACATTTCCGTTTTTTACAATAGTAAAACTTTTTTGCAATTTTCAGGTAAAAAAAAATTTATTGAACACTAAGAAAATATTATGAAAAATCTTATATCCATTTTTCAAGCATTAAGTATAAAAATTTAAAGTCTTATGAATTTTTAACTCCAGACAATTTTGCGAATTTTCATCATTTTTGTCGATTTGTCAAATTATAAAGCTCCCACATCAATTTTTTTTTTTAAATTGAAGTACTATACTCGTACAACTAATACTTGTAAAATTATATTATTATTTGAATAAATAATGCGTTAGATAAGTAAAATTTCTTTAGTCGAATTATTGTTCTAGGACAATTAGGTATTTCCTTATATATAAAAAAGTCACGTTACTCTCTTGACGTCATAAAATCACACGCTTCGGCGGCCCAGTATGTAAATACAAGGATGATATAAACTTTTCATTATTAAAACAAGTATACAACAAAAACCGTTAGTCCTAAAAACTTCAAAACAACATTTTTGTAAACTTTAAATACTTATTAACATTTGAGTATTGAAATATTATTTTTATTGAATGTTTAGGTAATTTGAAATGTATAAAACTATTTTATTTTGAAATTTTAATGTTTATTATTTATGAATTATGAAAAATATATAATTTTATTTATTCCATTGAAATATAATAAAAACCACTCTACTTAATAGTACAAAATAAATTAAGAAAATCTTGAATATTTTTGTGCTCTTAATTACTCGTACGTAGGACGGTACGGTACCTAGATGTTTTTTTGAATGCTTGTATACATTTTCCTTGTATATAAAACAGCTGTGGAAAACCTTCCTTTTCAGCTATTTCAACAATTTTGAACATTATACAATCATCCAATCATTTTGAAATTTTTTTATAAATCGACCAAATGCCTTGAGAAATACAACTCTCTTCCGCGAGTATTTTTTATTCGTATTATTATTTTGATAAAGTTAAGCCATTGATCAATATAAATCATAACCACTGTACTTTAAATAAAAAACAGAGTTTTTCGCTTGTTTCAGATTTTTAATAAAGTCATCATATGATTCACTTTTTGAATACATCCAAAGTTTGTTTTTTATCTGTTCATAAATAAGTTTTTCATGTTCACATTTTTCACAGTCGAATTTTTGTCAGTTCACTCTTGTAATATTAGTTTTTATACTTGGTCAGTTAATTTAAATTAGATTTTCCTATACGCAAACTATTTTTATAATTGTTTTCAAAAATATTTTAAAGTTCATGAATTACATTATTTGATGATGTCTTAGATCTACAATCGCTATCAGTTGAAGTGTAATTTATATGCTATATAAATTTTAAATGATAATAATAGAGTTCAAAAAAAAAGATATTGTCGAAAAATATGTTATTCCGACAAGTTCGTTTTCGACCATATTGAAAAATCGAGAAAAAATAGTGAAACAAATGCAAGAATCTTCTCTTATCGGCAATAGAAAACGAATGAAAGTGTGTGTTTATAAAGAAGTTAACAAAGCTATGTAATGTTATTACAATGGAAAATGTACAATGATATTTGATGTTTATTTTTAATATGTACATAATACATATGTAGAATATGATAAAAAAAAGTGCAGTTCTATTTAACGAACTCCTGAATGTTACGAATTTTTTTTGCTCCTCATGACTCATGAGACTTCGTAATATGGTAGTTTCACTTCATTCATAATAATATGTATACATATATTTATTTTTTTTTTACCGGACTCACAAAATATTTTATAAGCATAAAAATATGAAATTTTTACGAAATTTGGTATTTCAACGAATTTTGATTAGGTACATGATATTAGTTATTTCAAAAAACGTATTTTGTATGATCTATTACTTTATCAGCCACCAAATTTAGAAATTTAATCTAAATGCACTCGAATCTCTTACACTTAGAATCATTTTCTTCGAGAACAATGGACAATAGTTCAAGTTCCAGACTAATAGTGCTACATCTTTCGCTCATCGGCCATCCCCATCCTAGAAGTTTCACCAGTTTTAATTCGTATTAACCTTATAAATTATAAAAAAATTATTCTTAAGTAACGTACCTAAGTAGAATGTTTACTTTTCGTGTTAATCAAGTGTTTTTACAAAATTATCATATTAACTCATAGGCATTAGTTTTTTATTAGTTTTTGAAAGCCGATGTTCAATCGAGTGTTGAGGCAGAATGGGTTCTGATAGAACCGGGGCCTGTGAATGCAATAAAATTTGCATGCAATAGTTATGTAGGTAGTACCGACTAAATACTGATGAAACATAATCTTTAAAATCAATTTTTTTTTTAAATTACAAGTAATGTATTATATTATAAGTTAATAATATATTTATTAAAATTATTGTTATAAGTTATAAGCTACTCGTATAACTGTTCATTTTTAAAAGGATTCGGCTAATTAAGGTAGCGCAGGTCGGTCATTTAGCAAGATTGCCGACTGCCGTTGCGAGCAGTCATGCATATGTATTAAATTTAATTTTTTTTTAATGTATACTTTTATTACCTAGTGATATTTTATAAAACAATTGATAGAAAAAAAATGCGTTTAACATTAAATTTGTTTGAAATTTTAAATGATATTTAATTACTTACAACATTCATGAACAAACGTAAAATATATAATTCTTGAAATATGAGAAACTTTTTGTAAAATAAAAATAAAGATTTTGAAATACGATAAGTGTTTTAATAGGATTGGATGATGGATATCCAATTACTAGATTCTATGAAAATAATTTTAAAAAATTTCATATAGCAGCAGATATTTAACAATGTAATATTTGAAAAATGTAGTTTTTAGTTTAATAATTATTAAATAGTAATTATATTCAGTGTGATAAAATACTTATCTATCTATCTATCTATATATCTATATAAAATTGTAAGGGTTTTTCTTCGACCGCGCTAACCGAGAAAACTACTGGACCGATTTGGCTTAAATTTTTTTTGGCTGAAACCTGACACTTTGCTGAAGGTTTTAGTAACACTTTTGTCAGTAAAAAAAGTTCATAAAAGTTTTTATACGCATTTTTCCACACATAGTGTTTTATCTAATTTTTTTTTTATTGATCTTTATAACAACCCGGCAACTGTTGCCATTAGTTACAAATTACAATTGGTAATAACAATTATTTACAAGTATGTATATTTATATGTCAGTATATCTATTTTTATTATGTGTTTGTATACCTACATTGTTAATCGCTATTATCTAGCATTAATAGCACATAGCTCACCGCACGTGGCATCAAAGTGGCCAATTCATCATCATGCCGAGAGCGCCAAGAACACGCATTGGCAGAAAAACTGCCAATGCAACTCGAATGTATAACAGAAGGCAAAAAGATAATTCAACAGAACGTTCTCAAACACTTGCACAGGACCAACGTAACGCTTTAAGTATGAAATCAGCGTTTAATTATCAATCCGAGATTGATTATTTAAATATTAAAGCGCTTCAAATTGGACGAATGACTATATTATGTCCTAAGTGCCATGCAAAAAAATGGAAAGATGAAACCCATGGACTTTGCTGCGCTGACGGTAAAGTTGTTTTACACCAATTTGAGGATCTTCCAGACCTAATTAAAAGTTTAATTGATAATTCTCACCCTCTATCAAAACATTTCTTTGATAATTCTAGACGGTATAACACTCTGTTTCAAATGACATCGTTTGGAGCAAACGAAATAAGTGAAGGGAACTTCATGCCCTCTTTTAAAATTCAGGGTCAAGTGCATCATTTAATAGGTAGTTTATTACCCGAAATTGGAAATAATGCTAAATTTTTACAAATATATTTTATGTCAGAGTCGGATCAAATATCTATTCGAACAAATATGATTCCAAATTTAAAAAGAGGTCTCATTGAATCATTGCAAACAGTTTTATTTTCATCCACTGTTAATTAGGTATGTATAATAATAAAATGTATATTATATCTAACTCATCGGTTACCTACTAGGACACTAGGTACAACCGTAAGTTTTAGAATAGACCATAAAGTATGGGCAATCTGTTCTGATTACATCCACTGCAGAATAAATTAATCAATATTATGTTTTGTTGGTTTCAGTGACATATGACAGGCTTGTTGCGAGTAAGCGAATATTTGGTTTTTTAGTGCATTATTATTGTATGCCGCCATGAGCCCATGAGACACACATTTCTAAAAATGTATGAGCACACCCTTATCTACTTCATTTTAATAAGTCTCCATACCTACATGATTTAAAATTGCCTAATATATTACTTATTCAATGTGATCACCAGGGCTCGTGAGTTCATGCATTTGCATATCAATCTTGCTAAGTCATATTTAATGCTAGGTGACATAGAAATCCATTTCAAGGTACTGTGGTTAAGTATGTGAAATTTTATGTTGCATATTTTTACATATTTAGAGGTTTTTTAACTATTTGGCATATTAATGCATTTTTCCATGGGAGTTTTCGCAACATCAAATTATTAAAAATAAAACGTATAGAGCAGATAATGCGAGTACTAACATATGTATACGAACGTTTAAGTACGTAGCCCGCATTATGATAAGAATGGACATTTTTTTGTTATTCCAAAATTTACTTATAGTATTTTTATTTTTCAATCTACATATTTTTAGATTTTTAGTGCATATGCATTTATATTTCTGAACTTTTAAAGGCATATTTCCCCAGCTTTTAGTGCATAAGTGCATACTTATTTAGGCATTTTTTAGAGCATGAACTCACGAGCCCTGGTGATCACTAACAATTAATAATCAATAAACTCACTAGGTACTCCTGGTATTCATAAAACTTTTTTTTAGTTGAAATATTGCGATGGAAATCGTTAGTTTCATTACCTAATTCAGGGGTGGCCAACATTTTTCCACATTGTGCCAAATGAATGAAAAAGAAATTGAGATGTGCCGTAGAAAAAATTAACACTTGTCACGTATCCTACGATTGTTTGGTTTAAAATAAAAATCAACTACGCGATAATTTAATTATCTAATACATAGGTAATATGTTCTAATATATTACCCAACAATTAACATTATTAATTTTATTTTGACACGATTATTGTGCAATATAATATTTACGATTTTTATGAGTTAATTCAGTAATATTGAGAAATATAATTTAAAAAATTGAGTATTCCCTGTTAAATCATATTCTGCTATATTTTATCGGATGCTAGTGTGCCTGTGCCATTCAATAGCATCATATGTGCCACAAAAAGCACGCGTGCCGCAGGTTGGCCACCCCTGACCTAATTAGTAGCAAGCTCTTGTACAATATTTCCTTTATGACAAATCTTCAAAAACAATAATATATTATTCAGATTAATCATAGTCAAGTTGAATCATGTACATGACTAAATAATATTCATATTACAAATTACATATACATGATTAATACATAGTTATTTATCTATGTATTGTTATTACAAGAAACTAGTTAGTTTGAATAATTTACTTTTATTAGAACTAAAACAACAGATTATCAATTTATTAATACTTATGTACAATACATATCTATATAATATTTATAATTACTTTAAATTTTTCATTAGAAGTATATGAATAAAAAAACTAACTTACAGTTTAAAAAGTTAAATAATAAATCAGATAAATTGACCTAAAACATACATGTAAGTAAAAATTAAATTATTAAAACTATCATTTCACAGTATATCAGATAAAACATGCATCAATAAAACAATAAGAATGATTTAAACAATTTAATCAAGATAATAAAAATAGAATCAAATATAATAAATACTCATTCATGTACATAATTGAAGTGTAAAGGGCACAATGACAAAGGAATGTGTTGTGCTGAGTAACTATTACGGTTAAGTTTCTGACCAAATGAGTAATGCTAATATTTTCGAGACATACCGCTCATTTTGTAACTGTCAAATCTATTATCACTAGAGTAGTTTGAAGACATATTTAACCCCATGTTTGGTATTACTTGATGATTATTAACATATAACGGATTACTGCTTGAACTACGTCCACTAACTGACATAGA
Source organism: Periphyllus acericola (assembly GCA_949715065.1). Classification (NCBI taxonomy): domain Eukaryota; kingdom Metazoa; phylum Arthropoda; class Insecta; order Hemiptera; family Aphididae; genus Periphyllus; species Periphyllus acericola. The sequence goes on from OX454266.1 coordinate 12,274,077, forward strand.
AGGATTACTTGATGTGCTATTCCACCTACTAAAAACCAATACAACTATATAGAAACTATATTTAAACTTGATACATTTAAGAACTGAATTTTACATACTTATCAGCTGGTGGTTGGGGAGGGCGTTGCCATACATTTGTTTCTATTTCACGACTACTACTATTTGACCATGGATCTGGTCTCGTATTCATTACCATACTACTAGATCCAGAGTTTGAACCAAGTGAGCTATAAGAATTTTTAACAGGTGCTGATGACCATGTATTGCTTTCGCTATTACGAGATGACATTCCATAGGCTGAAATTAACATAAATTGTTGAATCATTGGAATATTAAAATTATTAGCCATTAAAGCTGATTTGGATACTTACAACTTTTATTTGAATCATATGATGTATGAGCATGTCGGCTACTATTACCGCTGTTTGATGACTCTTTTCTGCGAGAATCTTCTCTTCGATCAGATCGATCATCACGACTTCTGTAATGGTGATCTGTTGCTGGTGGAGCACCATACCTAGAATATATTATTATTAATTAATTATTATTAAATACTACCAACAGCACAATGTTAAGTAAAATAATAAAATATTATTAATACACACACATATAATATAACATACCTTAAAATATTATTATTTTTAAATAATTTCACTCATAATAACTTAGACAAACATAAACTTCATTAATACCATTGGTTAAACCTTTTATAGTTAATGATAATACCAATTGTTTCATAAACCAGTACAAACATAAATCAATACTAAAATAATTGTTTAGCTGTCAAAGGTTGAAATTTGATTTACAAAGTTTGAAAATACTATGAATATTTTCATACTTCATAATAATACATATAAACTTTGATCTATAAGTAAAAATACTGATTATTATTGGTCTATATTAATGACCATAACAGTTTCACTTATATTATAATTTAGAAAAATTTAAACTTCAATAATACCATTGGTTAAACTTTTTATAGTAAATGTTAATACTAATTGTTTCATAAACCAGTACAAACATAAATCAATATTAAAATAATTGTTTAGCTGTCAAAGGTTGAAATTTGATTTACAAAGTTTGAAAATACTATGAATATTATCACACTTCATAATAATGCATAAAAACTTTGATCTATTGGTAAAGATTTTGATTATTTAGTCTATAATGACCAAATTAATGTTCAGTTATATTATTTTTATTTTTTATTGTTAAGAAACTACATCATTGATTATAAATGAAGAACTGTTTACTTAAAATAATTAAGTTATAAAAAAATTAATTTTAAAACAAAAAATATTTATGAGAATAGCCTATTAAACATAAATCAAAACCAGAACTACACAAAAACATTAATTTAAGTCACAAGCCTGTACAAACTAAGATAATTATTAACAAAACTATCTAGCTGTCAAATGGCTGAATATTATTTTGCAAAATTCTTACTAACTGTAATCATAGTTTTTACAGTTATATTAAGAATTTATAAAAACAATAATAATTTTCTACATTTAAATTAAATTATCACCTCATGCTAACGGTAGAATCTTTAGGTCTTGATGCAGGAGGGGGAGGAGGTGGCGGTGAAGGCCTAGATCGACGAGAATCTGAATGCTGTTCATAACGGTGTCTAGATGATGTTATATTAGGAGGAGGTGGAGCTGCTTGGCTAATATAGTCTGTACTAGGCTGGACACGAGAACTACGAACTGGTTCTTTTCTGTGAAAATATAATTTTATAATAAATGGAAATTAATACGGTTAGATAAAAAGTAGAAACAGGGTATGTTCATTGAAAAATACCTTTCATCATAACGGGATGAATTGGATGAATGTCTTTTACTAGGAAGTGGTGGAGATGGAGGCATAGCACGTTTAAGTACTGCCTGGCGCTTTGTTTCTTCAAGCTTTTCTTGCGCTCTACGTAATTCTTCTTTTTCTCTTTGCAATCTTTCTCGTTCTAGTCGTTGATTTTCACGTTCCAATCGTAATAACTCAGCCTTTTCTTTTTCAATTCGTTCACGTTCAATTCTGAGTTTTTGTCTCTCCCTAGTAATATAAAATATCAAGTATAATGATTTAATAAATTAAAATATAAATATTTTTAATGCGAACTTCTCTAGACGTATAGATTCTTCTTTTTGTTTCCTTTCTATTTCTAATTGACGTTCTTTTTCAATACGCCTCTTACGTTCTTCCTCCCTCATTGCTCTTTCTTGTTCTTTTTGTTTTTGTCTTTCTCGTTCTGTCTAGGAGAAATTGAAATTAAACAAAAAGGTTAATTTCTATGATTCATAATATATGACAGACACTGATATAAAAAATATTCATATGAGTATAAAATTACTTACTTTCATTTTTGTAAAGTTTAATATCTCTTGTTGCCTTCTTTTCTCTTTTTCTAAACGTTCTCTTACACGTTCCAATTCTCTTAACCGTTCCCTATCACGTTCATTACTTTTACTTTTAATACTTCTATCTTTTCTACAATCATCTCTTTCAATTACTATTTTAGAACGTTTTGTTTCTTGGCATTGGTCTTTAGATACTAAAAATGCATTAAAAATATAATTAATTTAATATACACGTGTAAGTTAATTAACTTTCTTAACACGTTGACTGCCATGCGGCCGCCGTCGCCCGCAGACTATTATCATACAACAGTCATTTTACGGACGCCGGCAGTCGCATGTTGTTATTATTTATACGCCATATGACCGCCGGCTGTCATAATCTCATTTATTTGTAAAGGGGATTATTTTTCGTGGCGTCAAAGTTATGAAGATTATTTTTAAATGATGGCGTAGATGAGAAAATTTCACGTAAAATGATGTATCATTTGCCGCAAACCGATTATTATATATACATTTAATTATATGTAATATATGTCGATTATTTGTTCTATAAATACGCCAATTACGATAATTCTACTATTTGTAGTTTAATACCTCAATGAGAGATACAAAATTTTAAATTAGCTAAATATAAATTATATTCTTTTATTTAAACATTTAAAATGTGTTTTAATTAAGTCAATGGGAAATTGGATTATAATACTTAAATTTTAGTTTGTGTTTTTATCAACTATGTCATATAACATTAACTTATATTTAAAATAAAGAATACAAACATGATCGTTTTAGGTCCTTTGGTCCATCTGATTTTTTATCAACATCATTAATTGTTATTTCTGGTCTTTTTTCTCTTTTTTCCTCTCGTTTTTCTTTTTTCTCTTCAGGTTTTTTGTTTTTACGTTCAGCTTCAGAATTTTCACTTATTTTAGTTACATTAGAACTTTTTGTTGTCTGTTGATATCCATTATCACGCTTAGCCTGTAAATAATGTTATTAATTTTGATAATAAAATTAACTTATTTAATAAAAAATATAATAATTAAACGAACTCGTTCAACACTGATCACTCGTCCATGAAGTTCGGTCTTGTGTAAATTTTCAATACTTCGATTAGCATCTTCAGCTGAAGATAATGTAACAAAACCATAACAACGAGCACCAGGAGTTTTTGCATTGGTCACAACTTTAGCTCCAACAACCTGTAATAATATAAATTAAAACTATAGTACAAAAATATTACATTCAACAATATTTTAAATAATAATTATTACTAATATTAATAAATATCAAGAGTATTTTTCACTTTTATTTATTGAAAAAAAACCCTTCTAAAATTGACAAACTTAAAAATGAATGTACATAATTTTAACATCACCAAAAAGAGGATATAATTATGTAAAATTGAACTATGAATAGTAAACTCAGAGACGTTAATAGCAAAATACTCCTTTACTGTAAAAATAATACTACCTACATAAGACTTTGGAAATAATACTATAATTTAATGAGAATTATTTAATACATAGTCGCACAATTTAATAAAAATCCTATATTAAATAGAAATGAAACAAGAAAATATGTCCCAGATATTAAAAATCTTAGTTGTTTACTGTCTACAATGTAACATCCGGTCACAAACTGATTGATTAGTATAAAACATCAATCAGAGAACAATGGATGATCATGATATAGCGAACATATAAATAGAAACAAATCAAGATGAAAAGCATCAGAGTGCAGTTCGCAAATTTAAAATATTAAGATTATCTATAATGTAACATCCGGTCACAAACTAATTGTTAAGGGTAAATATCAGAGAACAATGGATGATCATGATATAGCGAACATATAAATAGAAACAAATCAAGATGAAAAGCCTCAGAGTGCAGTTCGCAAATTTAAAATCTTATGATTATCTAAAATGTAACATCCGGTCACAAACTGATTGATTAGTGTAAAACATCAATCAGAGAACAATGGATGATCATGATATAGCGAACATATAAATAGAAACAAATCAAGGTGAAAAGCCTCAGAGTGCAGTTCGCAAATTTAAAATATTAAGATTATCTATAATGTAACATCCGGTCACAAACTAATTGTTAAGGGTAAATATCAATCAGAGAACAATGGATGATCATGATATAGCGAACATATAAATAGAAACAAATCAAGATGAAAAGCCTCAGAGTGCAGTTCGCAAATTTAAAACCTTATGATTATCTATAATGTAACATCCGGTCACAAACTGATTGATTAGTGTAAAACATCAATCAGAGAACAATGGATGATCATGATATAGCGAACATATAAATAGAAACAAATCAAGATGAAAAGCCTCAGAGTGCAGTTCGCAAATTTAAAACCTTATGATTATCTATAATGTAACATCCGGTCACAAACTGATTGATTAGTGTAAAACATCAATCAGAGAACAATGGATGATCATGATATAGCGAACATATAAATAGAAACAAATCAAGGTGAAAAGCCTCAGAGTGCAGTTCGCAAATTTAAAATATTAAGATTATCTATAATGTAACATCCGGTCACAAACTAATTGTTAAGGGTAAATATCAATCAGAGAACAATGGATGATCATGATATAGCGAACATATAAATAGAAACAAATCAAGATGAAAAGCCTCAGAGTGCAGTTCGCAAATTTAAAACCTTATGATTATCTATAATGTAACATCCGGTCACAAACTGATTGATTAGTGTAAAATATCAATCAGAGAACAATGGATGATCATGATATAGCGAACATATAAATAGAAACAAATCAAGATGAAAAGCCTCAGAGTGCAGTTCGCAAATTTAAAATATTAAGATTATCTATAATGTAACATCCGGTCACAAACTAATTGTTAAGGGTAAATATCAATCAGAGAACAATGGATGACCATGATATAGCGAACATATAAATAGAAACAAATCAAGATGATAAGCCTCAGAGTGCAGTTCGCATGTATTTTACAGTTGTAAAATGAAATAAAAAATTATAATGAAAATTATTTACTAAGGGGTTAATGTTCCCAACTGAACAATTTGGAAACCATTTCAAATGTATATTTGCAACAGCTTAAGACATTGTATATAACTAGTTAAATCTCTTTAAATTTAAAGAATTTATTTTCCTTTTTTTCGGCTTTACTAACACCATAGACCACATGAACACAATAAACATTTATCTGTACAAACTCAATATATATACTTTAACTATGTATACACTAAAAAAATTGAAATGTAAATTATTTTTACATTTTAACTATAAGTTATTATAACCAATTAAAAATATTTTATATTTAACAACTATAATAATAAAAATCTATTATTCTTGTAACTGAGTTTTACTATTAAGTATAAAATTTTATACTATTTTAACAACTATTATTGTATGATGTTCATCAATTAGAAATTGTTACAAATTTATAAGACTTATTAATAACTAATTAATATTACCTTTCCATATTTTGAAAATAGTTGCTTTAAATCAGTAGCCTTAGTAATTGATGATAAGCCACTAACCCAAATGTTTCGTACCAAGGATGCATTATTTTTCTTGGCTAAAACACAATTTAAATAAAAACAATTAACAATATTTCAACAAATTAGATATAGATGTTAACACTTACAAGCGTCATTTTGTACTTGGGGAGACTTAGAATCAGTACTGAAAACATTAAAAACAAAGATCAATTAGCTTTATAAATACAAGAATTTTTTTTAAATAATTAGCAACATACAATAAATACATTTATTTCACACATTAAAAATATATTAAATTATTACTTGCTTCCTTGTTTCGACTTAAATAAAAAATAAGTATTTAAATGGTATACCAGTTATATAATACTGACAAATTTATCAATACTTGATAATTATAATATTAATATAAAATCACCTTGCATTCAAATTTATTATCATCATCATACTCAGTTTTATTAGCACATCATGTTACAGTCTTAAAGCAAAATGAATCACAATAATTTAACTTAAATGTTGTAGAGTCACATATTTAACACCAAAGTCACTTGAAAAAATACTGCCAGATGAAAGAAACATTTAACAATTAGTTCATCACAGAAATAAAATGATCATATCTTCACATAGTTTTAATTTACAAGTAATGTATACATAGATTATACATTAATATTCTATCACGACTGTCATTTCTTCCAGGTGACAAGTTATCCATTTTTGATATTCAGATTGTAAGACTGTTTCTTACAAATTTTTCAAAAGTTTTCATTTTTCAATATTAGGCATCAAGTTTATTTCTTCCAATATTATACATTTCAACATAAATAAATGGACAGTTTTTTCAACAGTAAATATTATCTTGGCATCACAATGTAATTGTAATATATATCATTCTGGATGTTGAATAAAAAGCACTGCATGTAAAATATCTATATTTTACATCAGTATTAATCATAACTAAATTAATACTACAAATTCATATACATAGTAATAGTATGTTTTAAATTCAATAAAGTTATACTTGGTCTGTCTTATTATTGATTAAATAAAATCAATTTGCTAGTTGCACATCTAATAATAACATTCAATTAATTTTATTGGCAATTGACTTATATCTTCAATAATGAGTCTTCTGCAAATTTCCATTTTAATATTTTAATTGTTTATCTATATGATAAATTCCATCAGCTAAACTTGTAATTATACAATTATTCGTTATCTTGTATATCTAATACCTTACTTTTCAAAGCAAACAATGTTGAATGAATTATGAAAGCTGTTAAATACAAGTTCGTATTTTATCATATAATTATGATTCAAACTAAAAGATTCAATCAAAACACAATAACATATTATTTTCAAGTGACTTCTTAGTTTTAACTATAGACTATAAATCTTTTGTCAAAATTAAAATGTTTAATCGATCAATGTATGTACCACGGGTTTTCATTTATATTAATTAATTAATTAATCAATTAATAAATAAATTTAATTAATTCCAATACTTCATGGTTAACGAAAATATTTCAACATGTCTTAAATAAATAGTAAATAAATAAAATTAACAAATTTAAAATTGAATCTAAATAAATATAAAATAAATAATTCAAAAAATGAGTATAGGTGAAAAGTTAACCATTTGGCTTGTATTGCTATTCATTATCAAAAAACAAAATATTTGTACTTGTGTAGATTTTGAATGATTTAGTGATGAAAAAAAATTATAATAACTGAGCTTATGGGAATTCAAAAATGATAAAGTCAACAACTATTTGCTTACAGAAATAACATTAAATTGTTAACAAACTTAAAAAAATTAAAAGAAATTTAAGTCACTTATCGTTTACCGATACAAATAAAAAATTATTATATCATACTTAAATAACTTTAAATGAAATATTTAACATTATCTATGAGTAAAAATATATATATGAAATGGTACATACATCTAACGTTATTTAATAAAATATAAACAATTATCCACCAAGACAAGTTTTACGCAACACAGAAATCAAAGAATATCAAATATATCCCTAGAAAAGTAAAACAGATTTCAGCTCCAAAATATATAGAAATCTTTTTCGACAAATAATCTCCATTAATATGACATGCAAGTTGGTGTATGCTAGATAGTTATTATTAACTAGTGATTTGTTCATGTTAATACATAATATTTGTCCATAAACAGTCTGGAAACCTAAACGGTATTTGTTCAAACTTAGCATCGCTAAAAGAGATATTAAAAAAAGTAATTTTTTTAATTGGTTGTCATAATCAATCCTTGGCGTGATTTTCCGATGAAGGGATAAAGAATCAGTAGTCGAGACCGTGTGCAAAACAAACCTCTGCTTATTGCCAGTTTCCACTTTATCTTTAACATGTTTCTCCTCTTCTTTCTTCTCATCTTTGGGCACACTGACACTGATGATGGGTTTTGCATTGCTGTTGTCCTTGTCCTCTTTGTGGCTACTGCGTGGTTTATCCCCAACAGAAGATCGCTTCTCAGTTGTGCTGCGACGGCTTTTGACTGACCCAGTTGTTGATCTACTGCTAATAGCAGTAACAGGATGACGAGATTCACGTTGTTTGATCAATGACATTTCTTCTTTTGAACAGTTCTCGATCACTTCGTCTAGATTGCGTCACACAAATTAAATATACATAAAATACAAGTGACATAATATTATCTAAGAATACACTCAATATACCTAAGGTATTTATAATAATAAACACATGTATCATTATTGGTCCCTACAGTAAAATGTTTTAGCGAAGAAGAACATATGTGAAATAAGGCTACAAAATTTAATAATTTATAATAAAATATAAAAGGTTAGTGCACGGACAAACTGAGAAAAATAATAAAATAAATTATATAATTAAAATTTCATTTTGTAAAAAAAAAAAAATAATATTCACTTACATTTTTTGTACATCAGTCTTTACATAATAAAATTAATTTAATTTAATTTAAAATAAATAATAGATAACCTAGAAATTTAAGTTTTAATTATTACTAAAATGTGTTTAGACCGAGTTGATGTAAGCATTTAATTAGAAATTTACAATAACTAAACTGAAGATAATAAAACATATGAACTACATAACCTAGTAAAAACATATTTTTCCGCCAAATGTTTACTTTGTAGAAAAAAATAGTATTTTTAAAAAATCTAAGAGTTCACAAAAAAAATAATGCTTGATGTCCACAATACTCTTCATTTGCTTCTTGGCAATTTAAGAGTTGAAACATTATCAAAATATAATAAATTCTGTTCTTTCTTGATTTTGTGTATCTTTCTTCAAATCTTCAGTGTAGAAATCAAATGGTAGATATATATAATTTACAAATCACACAAATGTACAAGCTCCAAATCAGCATAATAAACATGTTCTGATATAATATCTTACTTGATACTCTCCATAGTAAAAACTATAAAATGTCTACATATTATCCTGTACGTATTGTTTTTGAGTTTAAATAAACAATTGAGTATGAAATTAAAACTTCTTATAAGAAATTAAGTATATTAATATATAATTACCCTCTTTTTCAATATTTGTGTCTTCCTGAAAAGTAAATAATAATACAAAATTAATTTCTGATAAGTATCCTGAGGATATAACTGTTGAAAGTAATAACTTAAATAATTTCTTAACATTGGATCAAAAAAATTGCTACAATAAGACGTTTCTACTGCTCTCTATCTAGCACATTTTATTACTTGGGAGTTCTTTTATACTTATTTAAATTTAATGCAAAAGAATCAAATTTAATTGATAAAACATTAAATTATAATATTCAAGGGACTGAAGAAATAACTAATAATTATTAGAATTTAAATAAAAAATATTGGTAAAAGTACATGAAAATTCAATTTTAAGTAAAATTAAAAAATAATAAATAATGAATACATGAAATTTATGTATTACGTAAAATATTCAATAAAACGGCACCAAATACTAAAATTAAAACACTGCACTTATTATTTACTTAAAAATTTAAAAAAAAATTGTTTCAAAGTGACAAGTCTCTTTTAGTAGGAATTTAAACAAATTAATTTTTCTATATATAATTTAACAATCTTCATAACAACCAAGGAATGTAAGAATAAGAAGAAAAAATTGAATATTTCAGTATCATTAAGTTATTTAATTACCTCATCTGCGAATAGTTTTATATCATCTTCTCCAATTGTCAAATTGATTGAGTCTTCATTATTGTCATCTTTATTATTTTCTAGAATATATTTTTCCTAAAAACAGATAAAATTAATAAATTGAATGACAATGTATTAAAATAAAGTTTAATATTGAACCTACAGTATCATTTATTTCATTAAAATCAGCAGTACTGCCTTTGATTTCTTCTTCATCAACTTCATGATCTAATTCTTCATCTTGAATATTATCATCATCTATAACTAACGGTTTTAGTTCTTTTACTTTATTAACAGAACTGCCATTTATATTTTTTTCTTTCAAATCTTCATTGATCTTAGAAGATTTTTCTTTGACTTCTTTTATAGTATCTAAGGTATCCAAACTTTGATTTATTTCTTTACCTTCACCTGTTAAATTGTCAGAATGTTTGATATCCACTGTAGCATTAACATTAACCTGTTCATCTTTTTCAAGTTCTTTTGTACTTTCTGTATAACTCAAATCAGTAGTAGGATCATCAGTTACAGGAGTTTCATTTGCATCTACATCTTCTGCATCATTTAATTGAACTTCATCAACATCAATTTCCTTTGCTTCTGCTTCATTAGAATCAGTAGCATCAGAACTACTTGTCTTTAATGCTTCTTTTTTTGAATCTTCGGTAATAACAGTAACATTACTACTGTCAGCTTGTTCTTGTTTAACTTCGTCATTTTTCTTTCGTTGAATGCTCGAAACAGACTTTTCAACTTTTAAGTGTGATACACATGTTTCTAAACAAGACAGACAATAAAATATAAATTATTTATCATGAGTTTTAGAAAAAGTTATAAAAAACATATTAGTATAATATCACAGATACAAGTCATAATTTTAATTGAAATACTCCTTTAGTACTCAAGATAAAAAATAACATACAAAAATATACCTAATAAGTAATAACTATTATTTTATTAGATAGGTAGTAGGTAAAAATTCAAAAAATGTGTTAATTAAATGGTAAATAAGTATTCAACACCTTGAAAAGATGTTATTTTTAAAAATTAGAAAATGGAACAATGCACAGCAATGAAAAGCAATAAAAATTATACATTAGTAATCGTAGATAAATTAATCTTTTAAATGAATCCTCTGTAAAGTGCATTTTAGATTAACATACTAATTTAAAAGAGATTCTAATCAAAAGGAGACAATTTAAAAATATAGACAAAAATAATAGTTATAAGAAAAATAATTTAACAGGGTACAAAAATGTATAAATTTTAATACAAGAACTTTTACAATTGCAGTTATGCAATTTGTTAGAAAAATAAATTGACAATGAATTAATTTTGGTAGTATTCATTATTAATTTAATATTTATGCTCTACATAAAATTGGAATAAATACTAAATGCAATAAGATTTAAACTTAAAAAATATAAATTGTCTTTATCGAGGCTTTATTGTAATTATTATAATTATTATTTATAATTATTGAGCAAGATTTAAATTAAATTAACAAACTGGATGAAACTCAAAACATTATTACTATATAAGTATTTTTAAAGTTAAAATCGAAATACAGAATTAATTATTGTTAATAATAAAAAACAACTTACTTGACTTAGGACCTGGTCTCCTTCCAACAATATTTGTCTTAATTGTTTTTGTCGGAGTAACTGATTTGGTTTCTTTTTTTTCAGTGACAGGAGATAATTTTTTTTCTGATATCAAGGATTCATATTTATCAAATACATAATTTTCTGGATTTTCTCCTTCATCAAGAAGTGCCTACAACGAAAGTAAAAATCATTAATTTATACTCAATTTAATTACTATACTTAATATCAATCTACTTAAAAGATTGATAATAAAATAAAAAGAACATTAAGACTCAATATTGAGGATGTAGACTCAATATTCATGAAGACTCAATATTTCAGAATTTATTGAATTTAGAAGTAATGAAATTTATCTTGAAAAACACTTCTACTAAAACATTAATAAAATGTACTCTTAATAAATCAAAAATGATAACAAATGTATTTTTTTTTTTGTGGAATTTTTCTATTTTTTTCTGTTTCTCTGATGAATGCAAGCCTGGGAGTTAATGGAACTTATTAAATAATGTTTTCATGATACATTAGTATCAATAATAAAAATATCTCAAGACCTCATTAAAATTTCCTAGGAAATCGGTTTTTTCTACATAGGTATTACATAGAGTTTGACTTCAACAGTTCAACTAAATTAATGTAAATAAAACTTGTTATTTATGAAAATAGATGATTGGTAAAACGTAATAATTGGATTTATAGAAATTATTAGGGAAAATATTATTTGGGAACTTTTTAGATTTTAAAATTTAAGAAAATGTAATCGCACTCTTTATATTCAGTTAACATTCCAAATTATTTATTACATTTTAAATCCTAGGTATATTAAGCTGTTATGTTATATTTACAATTTCCTTAGATCATTAACTTTAGAAACTAGGTAATCATAAAATTTATATTAATAATATAGAAACAGAATAAAACTATAATATTGAATTATATCTACTAAACCTACTAAACTAAAAGTATATAATCGCCGTGTATTGTTTGGCGTTTATTCATTTTCATTACTACAAATTGTATTGTACTATTGGGCTCTTAGCCCGTTCATAAATAAATAATAATAATAATAAACCATAAATAATGTACCGTACAATAATAACAAAAAGAAATGAGCAATATGTAGATTAATTGATTTATGATTTAAATAACCTACCAAAAACCAGAAATAATTATTATTAAAAAATGTAGTTTTACACCCGATCAATTTATTACATTGTTTTTAGTAAACTTTAAGTTTTAATTTCAAGTATTTCACTTTTGACATTTCCTACTTAAAAGAAGTAAATAAATACAGAACTATACTTATGCCTAGACTTAAGGACCTTAGAAATTGAAAATTAGTGGTTAAGTCTAATTGCAGATTATTAAATAAAACTAATTTAAGTATGGTAATATATGAGTTAGATAAATGTACATACCTAAAGACTAATATAAATAATTTAAGCTACAATTGATTATAAATGTCAACTCAATATATTTAAGAATTTATACAGAAAATATAATTTTAATTGAATTTCTAGACATTGCTACACCACATAAAACAGAAAATATTAAGACATTATTTCATATACCACTAGCAAGATATTAATATCATATACAACAATGTATGTCAAATATAATGTTCAACATGTATCTAAATACTGAATATAACCTTCATACAAATATTGAGAAAATTTCAACTTTTAAGTACCGGATATAATAAATATGTATACCTATAGGTTATAAGTAATACATTCGTTGAACACACATTGCGATTCATTACCACTTACCTTTTGCAAACGTTCCAAAAGTATTGCTTTAACTCCAGTTTTATCCAAATCACGTTTTTCGAGCTCTGAACGCAATTCAGGCACTTTCAAATCACAAATTTTACGTAATTCTAACGTGTCAGACATAATGACGAGTCCGCTTTAAAAATGTAAGCAAAGACAAATACTTGGAATATAATAATTTAAAAATCGTAATCAAGTCATAAGTTCACGCTTGACACAGAAGTCAAATTAATCAGACAGATACCTATCACATTAGATAAATGACATACAGGAATACATGATTCAAAATGGAGTAGTGTTTAGGCTTTTCGAAGAAGCGACATCAAACGCGTTATTTACTGAAATGTTCACGATACGTCACTTTTTCAAAGAGCCTGTGGAAGTCGGCTGTGTCATGGGAGAAAAAATAAAGGGCAACACATTGATTTTTTCACACCACACGTCCTATCACCACGGTACGGTTATCTCTATCAGGCGGATCAGCTGATCAAACTGAATGAGACCGTGAAGACGTGAAGTAGATAACAATTAGGTTTAAAAAAACTCTGAACAGCGAATCAATGTATTCTCGTAGCTTGGCCACAGAAATTATGGAATTTATATATGTATATATACATTATAATTTATTATAATTATTATAATACAATTATAATTTCATCTATTCTGTGGCTTTTGTATTTAGTATCTAGGGCCCAACTGTCCGTAAGATTCCAAGGTACCTATATTATCTTTATATCCAAATGAAACTTATCGGTAACACATCTCAGTAAACAATAAGTTAGTAATCTTGTCTATGGTAGTCAGACAGTTAGTAGTGTTATAGTAATCAGTAGTCAGTTCACAGTTGGTACGTGGTGCATCTATGATACACAACAGGCACACGAATCAACACACCTTGACTGTGCCATCGCCAAAATAATGAAGATCAAATTTAAGTTATCAGCGACCGTGCGTTAATACAGTGTATAACGTGTAGGTATGTTACATTTTTATAGGTATATATATATATATATATTCGTATGGTATAATCCAAGTAGAAACAAAAATATTAACCAAGCATATAGATATAAATATAGGTGACAACAATTATAAAATATGAATCATTATAGATAGCAATAACAATAAAAAGATAAATATAGTAAACAAAACGAATTCACACTTCTTTTTCCAATTCGGACAGCCAACGGACGGCGTCCCCTTCCAATACGTGCAAACTTTTCATACCTCCAGGAAAATGAGATGTCGGGCACTCTTCTACAAGGTGTTTCATTGTCTAGATTTTTATAGGTGTATCACTTTAACACATGATACAATATTACGTACACCCGATACATTCATATTGTTCTGTGAAAGTGTGATATGTACGTGATGTCACCAGAAAACGAGTGCATAACATATTATAAAAAATAGTAATTAGTATTCTGTTATTCGTTACGTGATATCCAATCAAATGTTGTACTGTCGTCATGTTTCCTATGAAAATATTTAGTTTCCCATCGGCTCCCGCGTTAATCCGAAGTCATCAGAAAATTGCAACAACAAAGCATCAAATTTTTATTAGTCAAAACTAACCAAGTGACAATCGACATAAATGTCGATGAACTTGTCAGTAAAACCTAAAGATTTAGGTTTTAGGCCTTAGGATGGAAATTTGATTTGATCCTGTCACAGTGTCACAAACGACTTCAGGTAAACCTACATTGGATTTATCCATATAGGCAACTGTTGTTAAGTTGAAAACTTGTTAAAAAATTATATTACATTGTTCCTATGCGGCTATGCTCGAATAAATCTTAGACAAGCAATAAGCATTATTGTACTTGTAGAATGTAGGTGATGGACAGTAGGAAATGCGTCAAGGCTCAGAAGCAATACAGCGGCGAGTGCCGGGTTGAGGAACATTCCGCCTCGGGGCAGATTTTAAAATGCCACCCCTCAAAACCCATCTTTGTACTCATTCTATAAAATAAATCATACAACAATCTACAACTCTTTTGAGTAAATTTATCTGCATAATAAAGAAAAATACAAATAAAAACTAACATTCTTGGCAGCAAACTATTTAACTATAAAAAAACAGTGTGGATCAAAAAAATTAACAAATACCAAAATTAAAAAAAAAATCCCTTTTAATAATTAATACTATAGTGCAGAATTATATTTATAAAAAAAAAAAAAATGAATAAAGGACAGGACAAAAATAAAATGTTATTGCGCAGGTACATAAAATAATGCTGATCCACCCAGTTTATAAAATTAACAATAAAAAAAAATGTTTGATAAATAAAATTGTAGTTAGAAGTAATTTAAATTTGGTTATTTTCAACTAGTTTTAAAATTCTTTGTATAAAATAATATAAACAGTGACTTTATGTTTTGTCTTAATTGCAGGCACTTTTACTATTTCATATTTTTTTCAGTATTGTTTATTAAATAATATTATAATATTACATTATGTATTTTATTATTTTTTCATTATTTACGACTACTACGAGTATAGTACTTATACAATATTTTGTTATTTTGTTTTTATTATAAATGTATTATTATTTTACGTCAGATTTACCTTTTTGAAAACATTTTGGATTTTAGGTGTCTGAGAAATAATATGTTTATCTTTTGAATCTATATCCTCAGCTCTTCTACCAAATGCAGCACCACTTAATTTAATACTCTTTCTGTTTTCACTCATTTTGATTAGAAAAAACATGCGGTAAAAAATATTTTCAGTGAGTAGAAATGTAGAATACTTACTACTTAGTTATAAGTACAGGAGACACGATAGTGCAAACTGCTATGATTGATGGAAATTATTGGATGATAATTTAGAAATAAAACTGGAATTGAAACTATTAATATCAAATTTAATAATATTGTCGTCTCATAGTATACTGCAAGTCTGTAAATAAGAATCTGATAATTATCTGTTTGACGGTTATAAGTGTTATAATACGATTAATGTGAACACAACAAAGAAGATTATTTATCAGTGTGTGTACTGCTGCAAATATAATATTATAATATACAAATTATACTAGAAAATAGAAATTCGTAAGTCCGAGCGTTGCCACAATAATACGATCTTTCCAGTAGTACGCTCATTGATGGGATAACTTTAAAAGTTTAAAAATATTACTATTTTAGATATTAATTTTAGAACACTTCAAATCTTTTGTTTTCGCCATAAAAATATGCCGCCCGGATCAGTTGCCCCTTTGCCCCCCCTCCCTTAACACGGCACTTTACAGCCATCATAGAAAATACTGTTTTGTTTGAAAAACACGATGATATGATATATGTTTATTTTAGTACGCCATACAAACAACGATTTTATAGACTAATTTATTCATCACAATATTATTACCATTACATTATTGACAAAGCTCAAAAGAAAGAATAACAGTATAGGTAATAACTTTATATTCTATAAATAATATGATATTAAAGTATAAAACTATAAAACCGCTTTGCTATAAAACATTATTTATTCTCCTAAATTATTAATATCCTTGTATTATAATTTAAATGTAAATGTTTAATAATCAACGATTATGTTTCGTGTTATCACAGCCAAAACAAATACATTAAACAATACAATCATTATGCTCGAGTACCTACTGAGTAGTGTATAAAAAAATGCTTCCAAATAATTATTCAACTTCTGTCCTTCTATGTCCATAACCGAGTTTATTAGTTACATACCTAATAAGCATCTATGCAGGCCATACAAATGAAAATATAGTTTATAGGACGTGTATTAAAAAGTTTATTTTGTTATACGAACGAATACTTGTATTAATTTTAAAATATCTTATGTATTACCTATACTTAATTGATATTTTTAAAAAGTAAATTTGTATACATTTTAACTTCATATACTTAAGTCTTTATATAGAATAAGTAATACATCTCTATAATCTCAAGCTTTCCGGAAGATTTTCATCTCAAGATTTTATACTGCTGAAAAAATTTAATTTATAAGGTAAGAAATTCTATTAAACAATCCTAAATCATTATTGAGTATTGACTACTAAACATTAAATCAGAGTTCTTTTTTTTCAATCTGATCCCTACCCAAGAACCATATTTAAAAGGATACCTTTAATCTGCATGTAATTAAATTGAATAAAAGACATCTTTGGACCTATAACCAAAATGTATCAAATAAATTATTTTTGTCTTCTACGTATTAATAATTTCTGATAAAAGTTGTATTTTTTAATTGTATTAGATACACAATACATTTCTCCAACACGATTCTGAGATTAAATACCTTGTGCTCTACCGACTTTGGACTTAAAACTTTTTTTAATTTACCTATAATATACACGAGTGCTGTATATATATAACCAAATGGCAAATACGCAAATTCTATTAAATAAAACCGATATCTAGCACCGTATACATTTCTCTTAATATTTCCGAGACTCAAAAAATAAACAATTAATAATTAAAATTATTTTTAAAAATTTTTATTGTGATAAAATATTATTTTATTTTACATGTGTTACAAATCTATATACAGACTAGTTATTTATTGTTTTGTGGCATTATTTTTATCATGTAATTGTTTTTAAAATAATAGTTTTTATTATTACAACTTGCAAGTTATGGATAAAATAAATAAATAGTTATGAGTTTATGACGTTGGTATAATTTTTAAAGTCATATTTTATGTCCAAACAATGTCTCCTGTGTCAATATCCCTTTACTGCTTATACTTTTTGTAGATACTAAATAGTAAATTGTATAGGTTGTATCATAGAGTATTACTCTTTGGTTTGTATAATTAAAAAATAAGTAAATATTTTTAAAAGAACAAAAACGTTAGGAAAATTATCATTAAAGTATACAAAGTAATAACTTATTGATATACAAACTACATATGTACTATGGAGGTACTATTTATATTATAATAGTATAAAATGTGTAAACATTTTTCGACTGAATACACAATGCGAGAAAATACAAAACAGTAAATTTTTTATGCATTTATAAGAGTTTATAACCTCGAGTTTTCCAGAAGTTTGTAAGATTATTAAGTCGAGCAAAATAATGTAAAGATACGTGAAAACCCCCATGAATATAATGTACGTCCCTTTGTCCTTATAACAGCTTATTACGGTTTATTATGGTATTATATTCAATTAGACTTTACTTTTATACCTTACTGCTTGATAATATTTCCATGGACTTTTCTATATTTCTTGGGTTGTTTGATATTTCTAATGTGAAGTCCTTACTTCAATTTGTTTATGTGCAGTTTTAATAAAAATGTTGATATGTATTTGTAAAAACAAAAAATGTTGGAAATAATTCTATAATGAACAAGAAAAAATTAAAACAGAAAATTATTTTATTTACATTTATGATCTATGTTTTTAAAATTTTTAAATTTTAAGAATAGTATTTTGAGCGATTGGTGAATCGTGATGAAGATTGAAGGGATGTGGAATTTCTACGTGTTTTCATTATAAATGTCTGAGAACTCTACTACCTGGAGAGTATTGTAATTTACGAGGAGAATTTAGAATTTACCTCGTAGAAGGTGATTGGGCCTATGCAGCTTACAAATGGATACTGAGTACTAATTTCTCGTAAATGAAAGTAATTTAAATTGTTCATCTCTCTGAGTATTTTCATGATGGCATTAAAGGTAATTAGATAATTTGTATTATTATTATTCCAGGAATATGTTGTAAAATGTTTACAATAGCATCAGAATCTATAGTAGGTTTATATCGAAACATATCAAATTACCTATCAATTTTATTGATTTATATTTAAATACTTCTTCAAAAATTGTAAATAAATTTACTTTTTCATTTTCTAACAGAACCTGTTTTTTTAATAATTGTTTCATTGCTATAATATCCAAATAGAAACCCTTTTTACTCAACAGAATCGTCTTTCGATTTTATTGAATGAAAATATTGCTATAAATTAAAATAATAATGAAATGTTAACGTCCTAGTACCTACCACTTGTTACCTAAGTTACTCTGTTACTTGAATTATAAATTAATGATAGTAATTATAAAATAAATTGACTAGACATACTTTTATAATAAAGTATTCATTTAAATATCATCAAAATCATTACAACATTCAACTTGAACTAAATTTTTTTCTTCAAAGTTGATAAACAACATTTTTGATATGATTACACTTTAAATAACAATAATAATATCACAATTATAATACCTATATGAAAAAAAAGTTGTAGGTATTAAACACTAAAAACGTATGAGGGGGTAGGATAGGTATACTTTGGTCTTTGGGTCGGAGCCACAGAAATCCTAAAGAATTGTATATATTTTATTATCTACGTTGTACGACCACATAAATACAGAATGGACTAAAGAAGTCAAGTCTATTCTGTGTCTCCGTAGTAGAAATTAATATTATCTCTAATATTCACGTATAATGTTGAATATCTATTAAAATGTGATTTATATTTTGTAAGTAAAAGCATGAAGATATGAAGTAACCTAATATTTCCAGAACTCTCATAAACGAAATGAGAAATTGAATCAACGGGAACTTGGGCAGATTAGGGAGTGTTGAATTTCTACTATAAGGTCTAAATTATTAATCATTCTTTTTTTATTTATTAATATATTATTATTTAATTTTATAAAAGTTTATGTTTCATAAATAATAAAAATTTGTTTCTAGGTTAAAAATTATAAAAAGCAGTTAGTGGTGTAAAAATATTCATATATTTATAATTATTTTTATAAATAAATCATAATTAAAGTACTTAAAACAAATTTGAAAATTGAAAATTGATGTTTGAATTAGATATTTCAACCATACTTTTTCATTATTACAAATAAAATAAAAATAAACGAATAAGCAAAATAATTTTTAGTAAATACCTACTTTTTAGTTGTTAGTTAAATACTAGTTATATATATTCTTTAACTTGTTAACTGTATACTGTTATAAAAAATAACGTCTTAAAATAATGTATACCTACAGATTAGTAAATACATAATATTGCATATTGATAAATGTATATTCAACTTTGTAGATAGTTAAAAATTAAAATGAATACATACAAAACTCCCAGTTAGGTAGTAGGTACCACCATGATTCTTAATATCATGAATCATGTCGGTCAATGCACTCTAATGTATAAACCATTTTTAACATACTTGAGTTACAAATTAATATTTTATCTTGAAACTATAAATATCATAAAATATGTTCATAAATAATTCTGTACTGCCGTGCCCTCTTTATTTTAATATAATTTATTCAATAATATTATAAAATTCTTAACAAAATACAAGCACAGAACCATTTATTTTGAGTGAAACTTTATCTGAAATACAAAAATTTTAATTATGCTTTATTATGATCAATTAACATGATTATAAAACAAAATATAACGTTTAATTATTTTAATATTTAACTCTATAATAATACTATTTTTCTTTGAAAATGTTTTAATTAAAATAAAATAAACAAGAACTTTTGAATTGATATCTTAATTACTAGGTTTTAAAATGTTATTAATTATTATTAAATGTCATTTAAATTTAAATACCTATTGAATTTCACTAAGTTACATAAGTATTTACATTGTACAATTCAAATAGATTCAAACATCAAATTACAAAAAAATTTATTTTTTATTAGTACTGAAATAACAATTAATTCAGTGATATAAATAAAAGGAATAAAGGACAAAATCATAACATTCATTTTTTGTACCTGAATATTTCAGTCATGATTATACATTAAGAACTTGTAAATTAACCCGGCAGACGTCCTGCCCAAATTCAGTAAATTTGTTTGTGATTGTTTTGTGAATTTGTAAAAAGCTATTGGATATGTGTAAACAAATAAAAAATTAGGAAAAAATGTGGACTCGTCGGATTCCTGGAGACATACTCGTGCCGAGTGGTTCAAATGATATTCACGCATATAAAGTGTTCAAGTGTAAAAATAATTTATGATTTAATATTAAACCATGTACATAGTGTTGTCATCAGAGCTTTACGTGTATGCCAAATTTCAACAAATCCACGCATATGATTGCGAGTTCATAAAAAAATCCCCGTGGAAAAAAAGCACTTTCAGTTTTCCTGAATTTCCTATTTCGCGTGCAACTATCCCAATTTTTCTTTTCGTAAAAATCTAACTCTGACTATTACGAATATTTAAAAAAATAATTAGACAAATTGGTTCAGCCGTTCTCAAGTAATGCGTTCACCAACGAACAATTTTTATTTATTGAGATAACTTTAAACAACTTTTTGTACGCGGATATTCAACATTCTAATTAATAAAAATAATAATATTTGTACTCATTTTGGAGAATTGTATCCTTAATTCCTGTGCATAAATCGTTATTTAATAGTTCATTGTAGATACAGTACAATCGCGGATTTATCTAATCGGTGGTGCAATAGTGCAGTACGCCTCGACAATTACAAGTAAAATTTGATATACAATATTGAAATAAATCATCAGTGAAACTACTGAAACTATGAAACGTAATTATATGTCAAATAAACACACTACATGGTTATCGAGTTTTAAAGGTGAAGACTATTATTAATTTTTAAATAATTGACGCCCGAAGCACGTCTGCGTAAAAAAAAAATCCCGATAAAACAAAAACATAAAGTCATTACCACGTATCGCTGGAATGAAAATAAAAAATGCATGACGTTATGTTACGTTCACGAGAGGGCTATAGAGAGAATGCCCCCCACAAACTGCGGTCGCCTTGAAATCTTCCACAAACGGACGGCTAAATTTAGACGGGTTGTATTTCCTGGATCAAGTGCGGTGGACAGTTTTACTTTTCAAGCTCTTATAAGTGCCTACATCGTATACGCGCTGAAAACCGGTACGGACCGAATGACTGGCCAACGAATTGATCAGTAAACAATATTCGAACACGATATACATATTATTATGTTACGGTTTTAATACGATAATTCGCTCGGTTCCATTTATTCGCATCGGAAACACGTAAACGATAATGTTTTAAAAATAATATATAACGCTCGGAATTATTCTTCGCCGCGTGGGGGATTGGGCAATCGCTATTGCAGCAACAGTGCACAACGGTGCACGTCGTGTATATGGTTACGGAGTGATGGTAAACGGCTACGCCACATTGCCACCGTCGTCTACGACCATGTCCCGTTGGTGGTGTAACCGACGTCGCTCATGTGGACAGCACATTATTGTTACTCGTGCTATCAGTCAGACTTTAGACGTTGACCTGCGAACGTCTCGCGCGGCGTGTAGTGAAGTCGCGACTCCGATAACGTCGGAACGGGGTTTCGTCGAAAAAGCAGTTACTGCCAACAGCCCACGGCTTCGTCATAAGTACCGTCCTGTCTGCACGGTTTTTCAATTTTGGATCACCATTATGGTCTGCGTTTGAAATAGTTCCGTAACGACCATATTTTCGACCGGATCGTAAACAATAAGGTAACATTTAATTTTTAACTATTCCATCGGTGTGCCTTTATGTACGCAAAGCTCGAGTGAAAATCATTAGTGTTCGATCTACTTTGGTGTAGGCACCGTAGGTAGTTTATACCGACGTTTTTTTTTTTGTACGTATTGATGCGTCTTTATAGAATTTGATTGATTTAAGAACCGCCCAACAGCGCATACAATCGATAAAAAGGCTTAACCTGTACCTACTTGGTTTTAAAATTATTTTCGACAAATCGTGTTTACAATTTTTAATAATTTATTTATCAATATATTGTTAAATCCTCGTAGCAAATATACAACAGTTATAAAAAGATTTAATTTGATACGCAGTCAGTTATGTTATTCATTTTACTGAACATATTATTTTGATTTATCCACGTCCATGACTCAAGTTATGAACATTAAATAATAAATATTGCTTAGAACATCACGTGTCGATATTAATTTGTTATTTATAAATGTATACGGTATTACGGTCTGCTACCACAATTTTTTTTTTTCATATTCGACGGGCCATTTAGTTCAGGATATTTAGTATTTTAACCTAAGTCTATTACATATTATACAAATGTTGGCTGTATAGTGTATATGTTGTAGTATCACCATTATTTAATATTCTGTGAGCTATTTTATGATTTTTCCATCTGTGAACTGGTGGAAAAATGGACAATTCAGCTGTCAACAACAAAATAAACATCATTTTTCCGTTATCTTGAAGTCAATATTGATAATAGTTTATAGTGTTTATACAACTATGCCTCTATGTATATGCGGTGTACTGGTGTGGTGGTAAGTGATACACAACGCAGTAAAGAAACTTCCTGTCCGCAACATCCAAATCGTTGTTCAGAATAATCTGGAGATAACAGTTGTTTGTCTTTGTACACTTATAGGATGTACGCATAATAATTATGACAGTGTATTATTAATATTGTTTTATTATTTAGTATATTTTGTATATTGCTGTTTTATACGTTCCTTGGATAAAGTGTTGCCGTTTTATTACATAACACATATTTACATAAACATAATGTTAATATTATCGAATAGGAATCATTCTCATAGATAATATAATTAAAATTATGTAGTTCCTTCGAATTCATTACGTACCAACCGTCAACTTCGACAATTTTTTAAAGACTACGTCATACTCTTAGTTTTATTATATACATGAGAATTTTAGATGTTTTAAAAATAGGCTACACGCTACACATGCTCCCACAACGTGGTAGGTTCTAGTTTTATCTTTTGCTGGAGAGAAAAAACTGCATACGCTGTAATTGGATGTTGGGAGTATGCAACCATCCGTGAACATGAACATGCTTATAGTCATAATGATAAATGAGAACAGTCATAATTTCTTTCGTTTTTACCATTTTCTTAACATTTTAGGATGTAATAATTACTTTTATTACCTACATACTTATGTTTAATGATTAATTAATGAATTAATTACTTATTTCTGTATCAGCTTTTTAAACAAACTGTGGTAACATAACATTTACCAATTTATATAATTTCTAAAATGTATAAACTTAATTTTGTTACAACGTAATCCTCGTCATTTTTAAATTATTTCACTTTTAAAGTCATGCTTTCCATTATTTTTATATGTTGAGCGTTAGAGATTGAATATGGTAGCTGTACAATTTACGACGTACAGATTCAATATTTATATATATATATTTAATTGCGATAAAAAGTACGTATACATACGGTACCTATGAATATTTAATTCAAATTATGTTAAAACTACCTAAATTAGTATTATAATATGTGATTTAAAGTAGTAAACGTAGATACAGTAGACACCATAATAATTGGCATTTCAATAATTCACAAAAATCATGAAATAAAAGTGAAAAACTGTTATTTTTGTATGATAATTTTTGATGAACTATACCAATTGCAATATTAGTTAGGTACCTATTTAAAAACTATTTAATGTGACGTAACCATATTATGACCTAGGACTAAAAAAAATAAAAATAATTCGATTATATTGATATTGATATGAATTTCATCAGTAAGCTTACATAGTTTATTTGAAATAAACAGCTTGTGATGATTCTTATTTCTTATAAGTAAATATTTTAACTCTTATATAACGATGCTGCCTATTTTTAGTCAATCTCATTAGTTGTAATTTAATCTTTATAATGTGGTTCATCATATCTGTGATGAGTGAAATAAAGGTTATAATATTAAATAAAACGAAGACGTAACGTTTAATTTAAGTAAAATGTATTATTGAAAACAAAATATAAGGTATTCGAAATGTATAACCAAGATTAGTATTTAATGGACGCAATTCGTCCAACGCACACACGAACATGTCACGTAATTAACAACAATGTTAATGAGTAATGGCACATTGCAATCATTCAATGTACAATACTATGCGCTGCAGCTGCTTTACAATGTCTCGTATTTTTGCTAACGCCCATTATATTATAAATCCTTGAACATGATCTTATAATTGAAATCTTTTTTATTATTGTACCCATTTTTAATTTCACAAGTTTCAATAATGACTTCTACAATTCTTCACTGCCATCCAAATAAGTCTGTATAAAGGAAATGCTCATACATAATTGGAACAAAAGACATTAATTTCGAGCGGCATAATCAATGATCAGAGGCGTCAGACTGATATTTTCCATCGCGTTCGTTTTAATCATTGCAGGAAGTACGATTTAAAAGCGAGTTTCACTTTTTTTTTTTAATTTTCCGACCTGGAAAAATTATAATTTTTTTTTTTTTTGAAATCAATTGGTTTGACAATGTTCATGAAAGTCGTTACGGTACGTTGACCTTTTAGCATGTTTGAATAATTGAAATAATTCGTACTTTTTTTTCTAATTTTTTTACTCCTCAATTTATTATAAAATACATCTAATATATCTATAGATATACTCGTAATATCAGTATATCACTATATAGACAATCCAGACAACTAGTAAGTAGTAATATGTTTCTTTTATGGAAAGAGTAATATGAGCTGTAATAGTGTAATATTATCCACGGTTTTAGACATTCAATTTTATTGACACTATTGGAATAATATTACAATAATACATGCTTCATAACACTTTCACGAGTCATCAAAGTATTGCCAATTTTACTGTATATCCTAACTGCAGAGCACGTAGATATTCACTGAATATTTAACTTAACGGTCTTGTAGCTCCAACAGTCCAACACGACTTGTACATTCGCCTCGAATACTTAGCACCGTGTTTTCTCATACCTATCTAACAATCGTAATAGTCTTACGATTTATTTATTATGAATCCCTACGCAACTATACTACTTTCAGAAAAACTCGAGTTTTTAAGTTGAAAAAAAAAATAATAGGTAACATTTTTAATCCATTGGTAACTATATTTTCAATCACTTTCATTGTGTAACTCATTATATAATCATTGGAATAAGGCGTACGATCTTAACTTAATTTGTTAAACAATTCAATTCGTTTTATAAATTTTAATCTCAAGTTATGTATTATAATTATTTGATAACACAATTTAAAGTTGAAAAATGTTATTATACCATTTTACTATTACTACTTACTAATGTTTTTAATCATTGCATTTTGTTATTTCTTAAATTATTAATTATTTTAACAGTATTTAAGTAGACGTATTATAAATTTAAAAAACACGGTGAGGTACTGAGAGCGTGATTTGTTTCTTGTCGCTTCTTTTCTCTAGTAATATACTATAAATATATGATAAGTACACATACAGGAAACGGCGTATTTTGAGCTATGAGTGGGTCACTGAAATTTAATGATTTATGCTATTATTTGTGTTAAAACGACTGAGATCAACACTTATTCTGCATTTTATATTGACTTCAAAAACCTTATCTCTCTATGTTGTAAACAGTTGCCACTAAGTGACATAGTATTTATTTTTGTTAAAGTAGGTACTTTTCATGCATTTAACTTAATCTGGAGCGGTAAGTTTTAAATGGTCGACATTTCATCTAAAGAAATTAAATGGTCTATATGATTTTGATAATTATTTAACTGGCCATGTTAAATTTACCATTTTAATACTTAAGTTTTGTATCTCAGCTGACTACAGTGTTTTTATTATTTAATATTAGTTTAGAGTGACAATATTAAACGCTCATAAGCGCAACAATAGTGTAATACTGTAATACACCGCAGTATTTATCCAAATAACTCTTTAATTCCGTCTTACAAAATAAAATATAAAACAGCTTTAAATTTAAAAAAAAAAATTTTCGTTTGTCTTCATCAATATGTCATCTTTAAAAAAAACCTTGTTAAAGCAAAATACTCTACTGTGTATGGATAACATTTTTTATTTGTTTAATTGTTTCCACTTACCGTTACTTGTACATGCTTTCTACGTAAATTTTGTCAGAATTGTTTTAAACCGGTTCCATGTTGTGTAATTATTTCAAGAATAACACTACTGTCATTAGTTTTTAATAACACATTTCG
This sequence comes from Periphyllus acericola, assembly GCA_949715065.1. Classification (NCBI taxonomy): domain Eukaryota; kingdom Metazoa; phylum Arthropoda; class Insecta; order Hemiptera; family Aphididae; genus Periphyllus; species Periphyllus acericola. The sequence continues at coordinate 12,301,400 of OX454266.1, forward strand.
CACGAATCACGAATATGAAGTACAGTTGCCCGGAAATTTTTTTCTTTTGTATTTTGTGTCAAATCTTTACACCGGATGTTTGTGTGCGTATATGTGTATATGTGTCAAAATTATATCGGTTAAAATATGAAAAATAGTATTCTGTATGTATTCTGTATTATTAACCATAAGTTTCGTTACATCTATATTTTGACAATAATACAATTTTTTACTAATTATTGGTTGAATAATTTATACGTGTTATAAATTACTGAATATTCACTAATTAGATATTGATTGCATGCATTGGTTTTGTAATTACTTTTTTTTTCTTTGGTCAAACTTTTAGGAAGTAAACGGCATATTACTATAAAGTGAACACCAATACTTTAATAAACATGAAACTTTTTAATTTTACTACATCATTCACAAAAAAACCGAAAAAAAGTTAAAAATAATGTTAAAATTCTTTCAGAAAATGTTTATATGTATTAACTTGGATCATATAACAAATACACATATTATAGCTTAACAGCTTAGTGCGAAGAAAATTTAATAAACATTTTCGGAAACAGAAAACAACATTTTCCTAAATTGTTTATAAAATCGTATTATTTCATTAAGTTTTCTGCATTTAATAATTAACAGTACAAAAATATCATGAAATAATCGATAAAATAATTATTATACGTATGTTTTAAATTTGTTTTTCAGTTTTATGAATACAGAAAATTAATAAATCATGTTATTGTTTATAATTTTTTAATTATAATTATTGATTGATTTATTTATATCATTCAATTTTTTTAGTAGGTTGTAGGTAGTAGGTACCTATATTATAAAATAACAAAATAATTTATTTAAGTTTTATATTTTAGAGTTAAAAAACAAATATACATCATTTGAATTAAAGTGAAAATAATTGCCTAATAATATTAATACTATGTATTGTATTAATTGTTCATTTAATCACAATTAATCATTAGCTCGTGTTATAATTGTTCCTGGTAACATTGATGTACATGTACCTACATTTCTTTTATTCATTTTCAATACGCAGACTAATGAAGGTATACTGCAAAATATTAAAATTATAGATTACCCTAAATTGTACAAATTCTGAAAATGTTCAAGTTTCTTGCGTGAAATTAATGGATCCGTCTTAGAATGTGATTGTATTGTTTGTACAAAGTGCACCATATGTTGGGGAACACATTTTCACACAGTATACTGCCCTTGACCGAATCGTTGACACTACGCCACACTGACAAACAACTAACAATCACGAATAAAAATTGTTTTTTTATAATAGTCAACATTTTTTTTTCACTGTTAACCAGTTTATTTTTTAACCATAAGTATTTTCTATTACAGAAATACGCTTTGTAATTTCTATTATATGTGTGTACTAAACTGTTGGGACTCATTGTGGTAAAATTGTTTTTTATTTAAATAGCGAATTGTATAACTGTAGAAGACGAAATTAGATTGTGATCTTAAATAATTACTACTTATTAGTCAAAGTAATCATAATTTTAGTTCTTAAAAAATGGTTACTCATAGTTCACACTAATCACATCTAATACGTAACAATATAAAATGAGTCACACAAGCACACAAATTACTGCTTAATTCCTTCTCAAAGATATCTTAAGTAATGGGTGTGTTATAAGATGTTTACTATTTAGGTACACTCCAACATTGTATATATATATCAAACAAAACTTATGAACTAATTATTATTAGTATTCGGTCAAGATAATAATATGTTACCAATACAATAAAATAAAAATATAAATCTTAAATGTCTGAATGAGATACCTATAGTTAATAGTTCCTGTGATTTCGGTACGTATTTATGTGCAGGTAAGATTTTATTGAAAATGTCTGATTTTATATTTTATATCATTTTTTAAAAACTTTTTTTAGTTTAAACATTCGAAGTAAATATTAATACTAACAAAAATATTTATAATTAAATTTATTTTTTATACCTCTCTATATTTTATCTAAATTCAAAAAAATGGTCAATAATAATAATCTCATACTTGATCCATCATCATAATCACAATGTATTGTTTTTCAGTATTTTAATGTTTATATTTTTTGCAGTATATTTATTTATTTTCGTGATGTAGCTTATCATAATTTATGATTAAAATTGACCTGCCTTTGTAATTCAGGAGTTCAAAATAAATAGATAATTATAATAATTACCTTTAAAGATTCATAAATATGTGAACATATTTATGATATAACAGTATACACTAAATCAAATCAATTTACGCCGTAATTGTGTTTTGTAATCTATGAATTTATCATAATAAGCAGTATATATGTAGTAATTTTAGTATAGACATTATATATATTTTATATATATGTATATCTGCGTCATAAAATCACGATCGATTTTTTTTTATTTTAAAATCCTAGTAAAATAAAAAATCGTTTTAATTTCATTATTTTTTTAGTTAATAATTATATTTCATCATATTATAGTCCTCCTTAGTGGCACAAATAAGAAAAATGTTTGGGGGGGGGGGGGCTCAAGCACCAAGACATTATTTTTTTTCAATTATAATAATTCGGCATATAGTTAATATTATATAATGTTAATGTATATTATTATTTTTTGAGGAAGCTTTGAGTAATTTTGATGGGCTTAGCCACCCTAAGCCCTCCCCCCCTATTTGCGCCACTGGTTTTCCTTTTAAATTAAATTAAATTTTGTATATAAACTACGATATTTAATAATTTGTGTGTGAATCATCTGTTTTTATGAATCCATGATGTCCACTGAATTAGTACCTACATGGTTTGTTGGCATTCAATTATTGTTTAAAAAAAAATTGATATTTTCTTGAAATTTGGTTTTTATTAAAATATTTTTAACTTTAAAATGGTACAATATGTATAACTATTTATTGATTAGGTAAGTATGAAGTTAAAAATAAAAAAATATTTTATCACCTGTGAAATTGAGACAACTCACTTTTTATAGTACCTTTTAAGATAATGCTTAAGACACGCATATGCATACACTATACATAAGTAATTTTATGGTTACTCTATCCATGAGAAACATTGGATTATATTCTACCGATAAACAAACACAATATCCTCATAGTATTGATAAATTAAACGAAGCTTAGGCACCATGACCCTTCAATTAAGTTAAAAATCTCGAGGTTTTTATTTGTATCATTTTCGTACATAAAACAAAAGGATGACATAATTCAAGGGCGTTTCCCACGTGATGTGTATCCGCATCATTGAACAATATTACTAAGTGACAATACTCAAGCTAATTGATATTTTTTCTCGACCGTTGTCACCGAACCCTGACAAAATGAATTATATGAATCATTATAACATTTGTGGTAACATATTTTGTAACAAACTCCAAAGAAAATTGAGAAACGTTATTTTTCTATATTTGTTTGGTTTGCTAGTAGGAAACCTATATCGCTGGAAAATGTTACAATGGACAGTACAATGATCTCCAATCTCCATTGAACAGACACTATTCTATTGTGTTTATATTTTTTGTACCTACAATGAATGATTTCTCTTTTATACGCACACACATATATACAATAATCGTAGTATAAATATTAAATATATACATATAATAGAGAATTTCCATATAAGTTATGCGATAAAAAAAAATATGATTCAATTTTTCGAAGTATTTTAAGTTAAATTTAAATAAAATTATAATGTCATAATGCTTATTATTGTTATTAACAAAATAGAGTTTTTTAAACTTATACTTAGTATTATCATATTATACTTGTACAGTTGTACCTATTTCTGATTAATACTATTGATATAATTAACCACACAGCTTTAATATTTATATAACTAATATGAACAATAATCTACAATATCATACTCACATGTGTGTGTTTCGTAATTGGCTACTAAGTAGCTATAATGCGTAATATGTGTGTTTACCTGGAAATATAATATACATTAACTATTGCTGTAATTACAATTTAACAAATTTATATATTATATAATAAATCAGTGAAAAACACTATGTGAATAATTGTATAACTGTAATATACGTCTCGTATATCGTTATACTTATTTATTTTTATTAAGTATAGATGTACGAAATTACGACAAAATATATCAGGCATATTATATTTTATTACATAACTTATATTATATATAGAATTAAAATTTAAAATTATTGTTAAATATGTTTATTATGATTCAAATTATTATGTACTCAAGAAGACAGGAATTTCATTTCACTCGTAACCTAAACCGTTATACACAATTATTATGTTAATGATACATTTATTATCATTAGACATTAACTTAGGTTTTATAGCTGTATAGAAATTATACATTAAATGAGTCGTATACGTGGCTTGTAAAACAAAACATTAAAAAAATGAATTTTAATTAAATTTGCACTTTTAATCAATGTTATTTGATTTTGGATTTCCTTAGGAGATTCGATAAAGTGATCTGCACAGCAAAATTATTTAGTCGCGTTCTTAGTACTACAATGACCGATCACTTTGTCTACAAGTTACGATAATAAACGTAAAATCTTAATATTTTATGATTGACTTTCCCTTATTTTAATTTGTTTAGTCTTAAGTACCATAAAAAAATATTATGTCAATTTTAAAATTGATATTGAGAACTTCATCGAAAATGCGGGAAAATTTATTTCAAATAATTCTTTTTTGAAAATTCTTGTCACATTTTCAGTTCGACCGGTGAATATTGGTCAAAGAAATCGTTTAAATTATTATGTGGCATATGCAATAAAACGAGACATTTTATCATAGTATCCAATCCCTTAAGAATTATCGTTTATGAGGTATTTAAATTTAAATTAAATTCTTTTGCTTTGATGTTTATATAAAATAAAACAATAGGTATAATTATTTTATGAATATTTCAGATTGTACACTTTTAAACTGTTGGATTGCAATGAGCTATTGAAGTAATTTTGTGCAAAAGTGCTATAGGCTATAATTCTGCTGAGCAGATCCGAGAGACTTGAACGAGTGAACGACTGTTGGGCCGAGAAAAGCAAAACGTTTCATAGTTAATAAAACACGCTGTTCTGTATACTACGCGTAATTTTTTTAGAAAAAAAAATGATAATAATAAATATCAAGTAACTAGTACCTAACTAATAGATTTGTTTAGGAGAAAAAAAATAATAGAATGATATAGTTATTGTAATTTCAATGCTTGTTGTTTTCAGAACAAATGTGTGTGCCATTTGGAAATAGTTCGTGACTATACGTTAAAATGTAACGTTAATTTTCTATAAGTACTTCGAAACGTGAAATAATAAAACTATTCAGCATAATAATAATACAGGATCATCGATGTTCGTTAAAATTTAAGTAAAAAATACGTCATAGTGTACTATGTATAATTGTCTGTGACTGTACCTTATATACATTATAAATTATAATTATTTAGTAGTGGCACGCGCGTGTGGTGCAGAGCGAGGTACACCGGCTCTTACGTGCCAATATGCTATAATAATTAATATTTTACGATACATATAAAACAGAAAATATATATATTATTGCTTCGTCGTTATAACTGTATGTTGTATTGTATTTATAATTAATTCCTATACAGTCCTCGTGCATGTTTATTTATGGTCTTTATTGATGGGCGGCGAAAACGCTCGTTTTTTCTCTCGCGATTTCACGCGGATGAATTTTTTTTTTCGAATTTTCCATTTTTGGTCACGCGACTGGCGGATAGGTCAATCTACTCGTCAGTCATTGCAGTTCATCACACACCGTTGCGTATATTATAATAACGTTTCCGTTTTCATTCTTCTCGGTGTCAAACATATGACGTGTTGCGGCGGCGACGGTGGCCAACGAAATTGTACATTTATCCGTTTTGTCATCACTCATCACGTGACCCGCGCCGTACGCGTGTCTGTACTTGTAAATCGCGCGGAGTGACGTCGTTGGACGACCACTGCAACACTGCATTTATGATATTTATACTTGTAAAACACTTATTGTCACTGACTTTTAACCACTTTTAAAGTACCTATTCTGATGGTATCTACATCAAATTCATTCGTATATATATTTATTTTACGGGATCTTAAAAGTAGTACAAGATGATAACAGATATTATTGTCACTGTAATTTGTTATTATCCGAACTTACCTGTTGCAAATGTACGAGTAAGATATTTTGGTACAGGTCGAGCGTTTCACACAAGATTGAAACGTAAACAGGCCAATTCGAGTGAAAAAAATGCTTCTAAAATCCAAAAATTTATGAAATTATGTTTATATATTTTTATGTATACTTATTAGGTATGATTTTTCACATGTATTGGATACTTTTCATTCGAATAAAAGTATGATTAATAGTTTATGTATAAGACTGCTTAGTGATTATAAAGTATACATGTCTGTTTCTGAATATATACATAATAATATTTTAACCATGCTCACCCCCTTTTTAAGCTGTTTTTAAAAAAAAAAATTTTTATTGTTGAAGTTACGATAGAAGTTAAAACCTATGTTTTCTATAACTTTTTTCATACCAACCTAAGGGTATCTTGTGGATATACGACATACGTACTTTGTTTTTTCAAATAGGAACACCATATTTTTGCGCAAATATTATTTAGTTAATTTTTCTGGAATTTTTGTTGTAACGTAGTCAAAATTCGGACTATTATTTTTAGAATTATTAAAATTTAAAATTGCTTCTGAAAAGTGTAAAATTCGCGTTATCTCTAATCAGTAGCAATTAGCGATTACATAGCTCTTATGATAACTTAAATGGTATACAAAATAAAAAAAAACAAGTTTAAGCAATTTTATGGCCAAAAAGAGGGTGAGAATGGTTAAAAAATCACCCTGTATACATGACACGATCTTGCGATATTTGAGCGCACATTCGTACAATGCTGCAGTGTTCAATAACACGGTGACGTACATAGGTTAGGTTAGGTTACATAAAACAAAGTGATTTTCAACATTTATTTTATCAGTAAATTTATTCTTTTGAAATAATCATATTCATGAGATGTATAAAAATCAGTATTTTATACTATTGCGCATACACGATTATAGTAAAAATAATTAAAATTTTTCGTAATATTTTTATAAGTGGCAAGACAACATATTACTAACATTAATCACTCAAATAATTATAAATACTACTGATATTAATCTTTGAAAATGTTTTAAAATCGAATATCGAACCAGTAGTGAATTATAGGTTAATATTTACAAATATTTAAAATGTAGACGATCGGAGTCCGGAGAACATCAACATTTTAGTATAATATTGGAGTAAAATATCTCTTGTAGGTACCTAATTTCTGCCTATATACAAACTAGTTACTAGACACTTCAAATTAATTAAACATTGGTTCGGCATTCGATTATTATTGTTATGTAAAAAATGTTCAGAATAAATATTCTGATTTTATATTAATTACTTATTGATTTTAAATTATATAAAAATTATTTGTTGAAAAGCCATCAACTAATCGATAAAATATAGGTAGCTGATGAAGTCAAACATAAAAAAAATCACCCTGTATACTACGGTTACAAGACAGTTGCATCGAACTCATCCAAGTGCATCACGCACTGCAGTGGCCCAGCCACTGATTAGCATTTTCTGAGTTCCGCGTAAACTCGACGCCGTATACGGTATGCTCGGACCTAATATACCATTTTATGCGTCTTCTGCGATCCGTTAATATATTCTCTCTGCCTCTCCCCCCCTATCTCTGTCTCATCTCTCTTTGTGTGCCTCACGGTCTCTCTTCACACTGCACGTACAACGTCCGAATGGAAAGGAAAACATACGCGCGATTTTTTTTTTTTTTTTTGTTTTTGTTCGTCCTGGTCTAACGTCATAGCCGTATTATAGTCGCCCCGCCAAAAGCATAACAATTGTATTGTTAATTTATAACACATGTTTATTTTACACTTGTATTATAATCGTACATATATTATCGATCGTTACACGTAATTTTTTTCGATTGTTAAGAATGCAACGCACAGCATATTTATTGTACGTTATAAAACATGAACTGCAGATACAGCCATACAGGTGGTAATAAATATTATCTCGAATCAAATAAGTGATCACATTAAAAGAAAATGTGCTACATCCACATTTATATTATGTAGATATAAGCAAATTTGCTAATGCGAAGTATTGGCATATTATATTGTATACGCGTTATTAGGTATCATTAATGGATCTAAACATGCGATTAAACTTATGTATATTATGCAAAATACTCAAGAGTATAAAAAGGTTTTTTGTAAATGTACTATACAAGTAATGAAAACACATAACTCTGCACCCAAAAGTATTTGGTATTTCTTTAAATTAATAAACTATCCATAATCATACATAATGCATAGGATACGATATTTCAATTTATATTTATTCGTTTGATACAACTGTATTTAGTATTTACCGCGCTATCCAAATTTATGTTAAAACTTATTCTTTGATAAGTACTATTTTTTTTATATAGTTGTCTGATAATGATCTCGTTATATTTTTAGGCTCGAAATTATCATTATAATATACAACTACTGAAATGTTTGTTATTTCGAATTTAATTAATTAATTTTTATTTCAAAGTTTCTTTTTACATTGTAATATTTAAATTTTTTAAAGCCAATTTCATTTTGTTCTCCTTGACATAAATCAAAAACTCAACAATATTACTATTAATTATTTTCATGTAGTGTAGACATTATTAGATAATCTATAAGATCTGTTTTCATTATGATTTATGAATTTTGAATAAGATTATATTTGTACTAATTAATTTTAATTAACTATGGTTAATATACGTTATTCCTATTATATTTGACTTGGTAGAATTACATAAATACGTCGAAATATTTATTTAAGCCATTACCTCATAAAAAATGTATATGTCTATTTAATTTTCATCATTAGAGAAGAAAAAAAATTTAAGTTCTTTAAAATGTGTCGTTAGAATAATTAAACAAGTTTTACTAAAAATAGTGTTCAAAGTTATAACGCGGAAATGCTATCCGCAAAATCATTAAAAGTATTAAAAATAGAAAATGACTGAACAGTTATATCAATTGTTTTTTATTTTTCCTTGTATTTTCATAAAAATAAATATTTATCCTTTAATTACGTGTATAATACCCGTTGCCTGTTTATTACTCATTAGATATGCAAAACTTCAAAATGATACATACAATTAATTTTAGATTTATCTACTTATCAGAATACTACTATAACATATTTTGTTATCTGTTTCAAATGTGCATAGCGAAATTACAAGTAGATTCACAACAATGATATTTGTATTAAAATATAATTTGTACTTGATTATATATTATTTTTACAACAATTTAAGACTAAATAATATAAACTTCCAGACGCTACTTATAAGTTAATTAATAACTGCATGGCAAAGCCGAACTTAAAATATAAAGAAGTACCTACCAGCAATAAAAAATCCATAAAATTGTAGGAAGGTATACATTACAATTTATAATTCTACTCGTATAAAGACAAGTTATGTATATTTTATTTTCGTAGCATATTTATCATTTATACATTTCTTTGTTTATACTTTAATAATATAAGTATAAATATTATTAACGTTACTTACAGGCATATATTTTTAAAAGCTTATTTACAATATGTTAATAATAAAAGAATAAGTAAATTGTATGTAGGTACAAGAAAAATAGTTAATATGTATAGCTTGTAGAGGACTGCATTTCACAAACAGCTACTCAGAATTTAATTTAATTTTCACCTCATTAGCTAGTTTATATTATTACGAGAGCATAATTTTGTTTAATTTTAAGAAAAACTAAAATAAATTAAACAAATCTTTCCCTTTTCTGAAAAACATTAGATCATTAACATATTCTTTGGAAGGCCGTAGAACATATTATAATGATTGTATGTCCTGATCTTGAGGCTTATTTATTTATATCAACAAGTAATTGTAAGTAATAGGTTATGATATAAGAAAAGTACGAAGTATAATTTTTGGTTTGGAAATGTTTAAATGTGTATTTTGGAACATGTCACTCCGTTAGTTTTCACCTCGCAAAATATTACGTTGCTTGGGGAAAAAAACGTGGCATCTTTTTCGTTACACAAATGTTTTCTTACCCCCAGACATAAGACAAGTTAATGTCAAAACATTTGACGTTGACTGCGTACTTTGAAATCGCTAAGAAAACGTATTTTTACCAAACCGCTCTCAGTTATACACAATTTAGTAAGTTAAGTTATCTGCAATTATGATATTTCTGAACAAATTATTCCAAAGACTCAGTTTAGTGTTTCGTAAAATTATCAACAAAGTGTCGTATATATGTATAGATACGTAGTGGTATTCAGGATTCGACTGACTAATTAGTGTCAGTCGACCGACAGACGATGGACCAAATTGGCACTTACCACTTATACATGGGCTAAAAATGTCAAACTATGCTACATACGTATTGTGCACGATCTTGGCGCCCTCGAGAATATGATGTTAAAAATCTTAAATACAGGTGCCAGGGGTAGGTCTTCCTTATTTATGTAATTGTACATTGCGTGTATTGCAAAATTTAAGAAGATACCTACTTAACATAATTTATATCTTCACGCGAACGTTACCTGAGATGTCGATGTTTGAATAACACCAACCACTAAATCATTTAATCGTACATTGGTGGCTGTTTGCGTACGTTCGTATGTAGTCGATATTTTTTTTTCAGCGAAGCAAATATTATTTAAATTCCCAAGTGTAACAATAAAATAAATAGCGAAACTATCAATAATGACGTAAATGCTGTGTTTTAAGTTCTTTTTAGCCCTGACACACTTTCTACTTATTGGCAGTACGGAAGTGACCCTGGTAAAATAACACCACTATACATATTATGTACTAATTTAATATGTATGTATATATATGTATGTATTATAGTGACATATTATAGTATTATACATTTCTTCTACTGTCCTATCTTAGTTTTTCACACGTTAAGAGTATACAAACTACAAAGGATTATTCAATGTTCCAGCCGTTCCAGGTGAATACGATACGTCACACATTTTGGTCAATAGTTTTCCATCACAAATTATACTTTACGAGTATACCCACCTACATATTTATTACCTATGTTTCAAATTTGACGACATTTAAAAACATAAATAGTTATGCTAGTTGGAAATCATCATTTTATAATTTCCAATTAATTATTAATGTTATATTGTCATATTGATGGCATAATATTATATAATTGTATAGCAATTGCCAAGTTCCGAGCCATAAAGGATTAAAACAAACTGGAATTTTCTCTCCGATGTCAAGGAATTAACATAAGTCATAACTCATAACTCATAACTCATAAGCATAACATAGGTACCTAGTACCTACATATTATAGTCCGTTATTTTCTTGAGTTACTTTCTCTATGTAATAATAATAAAATTGCGTAAACGATGTTTAAAGTTATTATTAAACTGATTATCTTTTAAATACGTTATCTTCAGCTAAGCAGAACGGATAATGAGTTGTACTCGTTAATTGTCCCAATGTATTAAATATAAGTAATACCTAACCATATTGACCTACTAAATCGATAATAATTTTGGTTTTAGTTAAATTTTATGTTTGTATTGATCTTATTGTAATTATTACATATTTTATACATAATATGTATTAATAAATAACTGTTATATGATAAACAATAAACATCCATACACAATATTCATCTTAGACTTATGGACTATAATACAACTACTACTACTGAATCAATATATTCGAATTTAGTATTAATAAGTTTTTTATGTATACTTACTTTAATTTTAAAAATAAAAATATATATATAACAGTATAAATGAAATGCGTTATGTTTACTTTCACTCTGAGTTAGCGAAACGGTGCGTGATAAAAGAAAATGTATTAAGTACATACACAACGAAAATCAATTATCTATAGTTTAACAATCGCAAAACTAAACTAAACAGTTATAATTTATACCTACTAATGTTAAACAGGCCATTTAAACGATATTTTTAAATTTTAGATTCACCATGCTTCAACAGATTCTTAAAGACATGTACGTCGATCCCGAGCTGTTGGCTGAGTTAGACGAAGCACAAAAACAAACCCTGTTTTGTAAAATGCGAGAAGAACAAGTACGGCGTTGGAGTGAATGGGACAATGCTGAAAGCGGTAAAGCCGCGAATCCAAAACGCCAAACTAGTAAGATTCATACGGTTTCATTTATAATATTTTTATTCAAGCACACTGAAGTCATAACTGTGCAATACTAAATCAAATGAGTTCGATCAAAGTTTCGCTGTTTTTATATAGAATCGTATACAGCAACATATATTTTTTATTTCATAATCCAAAGCCAGATATACTTTAAATCAGCGGACTAGTAGATAAATATTTGTAGGGATTGATATTTAAAAGTTTAGGTGAGCAAAATGTCAAAATATATACCTGATAAGGAAAAGGTTCAACTTAAAATCTACTCATTTCATCATAGTCTTAGATACATATAAATAATTATTACTTGGCCACTTGATATTTATATACAGGGTGTCCCGCCAAGGATTTACCCAACTCCTGAGAACGTTAGATAATGAAGATGTTCAAATTCTTTTTTTTTTTCTATAAGACTCGCAGGGACAAGGACTACAAATATTTCATATATTAATTGAATTTAATGTTTTTTTTATTTAAAAGTTTAAAAAATGATTTTTATTTTTGAAAAATTTGTAGCCATTATACGAGTATAGTTTATTTTTCTGAACATTTTAACGTTTCAACATTTTATTTTCTTTAACCTCATAATTTTTAATATTTTTTTAGTTTCCTCGATGGAACATCCTGTAAATACCAATAAGTTCAGAAAATATTCTCTCCCAGATTATGAATAAGAAATATATTTTCTATAGAAAAAAAATTCAAAAAATTCTCAATATAAAATTGTAAAATAATATTTGTTGAATTATTTTTTTTCATTCCTTAGATTGGTTAAATGACTTTGATGGCTTTACACTTATCCCTTTCCACGACAGCTTCTTTCAGTTCCTTGTAATTAGTTTTCCCTATGTCTTCTATGATCTGTTTCATAAATGGTGTTCTTGGTCTACCTCTTCCAGTTTTTCCTCCTATCTTTCCTTCTATTATTACCCATTCATTGTATCTCATAATATGTCCGATCCATTTTTTCTTCTTTTCTCTGATTGTTTTCCATATTATTTTTTGTTCGTTCATTCTTAAGTACACTTCCTCTTCTTAACTTTCTCTGCCCAAGGAATTTTCAGTGTTCTTTCTAGCACCTTGTTTCAAAAGCTTCAATCGTTTTTCTTTCCGCTTTTAGTATCGCCCATGACTATGCCCCATAGAGGGCTATACTCCATAATATAAAACTCTTTATAAGAGTTTTTCTGGTATTTAGGTTAATAGTGTTTGCCGTGAAATAGGTGCTTCTTTTTGTCAAATGCCTATTTAGCTTGTGCTATTCTACTCTTTATGTCCATCTCACTTTTTCCATCATACGTTACTTTTCAAATCAGTGCATCAGTGCATCATGTGTACCTATTTAGCTTATATATTTTAATAAACTGGACTCTTTCAGATAAAAAAAAATTACAATGGTTGTTGGATGCGGAGGGTAACCCTTGGACATGGATCATGGGGGAGCATAAAGATGATAAGACTATTGGGCAAATAATTGAAGAAGAGGCTAGAGAAGCTGCAAGAGTACAAGCAGAACACGAGACTGAACATTTAAGGTCTGTTGTTATTTCATTACTGTTTCATTATTGTTATTTTCCAATCTCAGATAGTCACTAATAATACCAAAATAATGATGAATACAGATTCTTGTATCTGTATTTAAGTATTAATATGTTATTATATCACATTTGTGTAATATCATGTACAATGTACATTGATATAATATTTTTTTTTTTTTATTTATTTATTTAATTCTAGTTACAAGACAAATACATGATAATATAATAAAGACAAATATTAACTAGACATTACTCTACACTGAGGTAGAACCTCGTGTCGTAGAGTAAGAGTACACATATTTTTTTTTTTTTTTTAGTAGCCGTGATAATAATGAAAGATAATAAGAGACCTTATCTAAAACAAATAATAATAATAATAATAATTAATATAATAATAAAAAAGTACTTTAATATGTACCTAATATTATGAAAATATGCAAATTAATATTGAAATAAATGTCTAAGACTAAAACTTACACAAGCTTTTTCTAAAAATAATATAGTCAAATCGTAACCGTTATATTTATGAGCTTACAACTGTACAAGACATCTGTTTAACTACTTATCTACTCAAAAATAAATTAAAATTTAGTCTAAACTTAGACATTGTGATAAAAAACAATTAAAATATATGAATCGAGTGAATTATTGCCATTAGCAAATCCTCATGGGATAGCCGATTGTATGTATCCGAAGGCTAACCGACTTTGAGACTAGTCACCCGTGATCGGTGAGATTCAGCATTATCGTGTAGTGATGTAGTAACGTTTCCCTATGCTACTGGTTGTGTTGTTTTTATACATTTAAGTATTAAACCGTTGTTAAATCGATTTTCCTGATAACTGCAGTTCCTAATACGGTTTAAATTATTGATTAGATAATTGAAGACGTTATTTTAGTTTAGATTACGGACAATGTTAAAATAATGTGTGACATTCATAGGCACCGGGTACGCGGAGGCTCCGGTCACCTCCGGGTAGCCCCCATAGAAAATATTGAGTCAGGATCAGCTCCCAAGGGATTTACCTATGCAAAATATATTTTATGCTAACAATCATGTATAAATGTATAATAGTTATTCTCAACGCAAAATGTTAATGATGAAATATTGAATCATTTGATTTTCAAAAATTAATAGAGGAATTTTCGGTTAATTTATTATTTATAATATTATTATAATTATTTAATCTCATTTATTTATTTTTAATTTAGTATAAGACAATTTGTATAGAACAATAGTATACAGTTGTCTAATATATTAATTATTATATTTTATTTTTATAACAACTATTTATATGTATTAATGATATTCATATTATAAATAAATATAAATTAGGCAATATAAAATTATGAAAATGTAAAATTGTAAATTGTCTAAAAAGAATGTAATTATATTATAATATGGAATAAATACATAAATTATATATTGAAAAATATAAGTTTAATATAATTCCAAGAGCATTTAAAGTGTTATGTAACCTGATTATGGTCGAAACTAGTCGTTATACATACACTTTAAATACTCTCGACCTTACATTAAATTTATATTTATCAATTATCAGTATACAATTTATTTTTTATTTTTTTCTTCATATTATAAATAATACAATATGTACAGAATAATGATTAAAGTAAAGTTTAAATTTTTGAAAACTGTTGAAAAATGTCTAGTTTTTATATCTATATATTTATATATTAGTTCGGCAAAATTTGAATAGCCTTACTATATAGTTATACCTTACCTAATACCCGTAATGTGGATACTAGCAACTGATAACTGGAAACCAGTGCCGGATCTAGGGGGGGAGGGCAAGTGGGTATCATTGCCCCGGGCGCCATCGGTATGAGGGCGCTCTTGAATTTATGAAAATTCAAAAAGCCTTAGTATGGGTGTATTAAAAATGTACATATGTTTAAATTTTTTTTCATTTTAAATTTTTAAGCTTGAAAATTAATATAATATTACATAATATTTAGGAATGTATATAACTATTTTTGTCTGATGTATATGTCTCTTAAAATTCATTCGTCAAAGGTAGATATTATCTAATTTTTGTTTTCGGAGAAAAATCGACTGATGGGATTTGAAAATAACTGTTAGTTGTAATAATAATCTACGATAATGATATGACTATATTATATATAAGTTATATAATATAACCATATATATATATATATATATATAAAATCATACTTGCGATCTACTACAAAGCAAGCAAGACTTAATAACTTATCATATAATTGCAAGAAAGATTAATTATGATGAAATTATAAAAGATTTCGCTGCAAAAAAGGCTAGAAAAGTAAACTTTTAGATATTAAAATGTTATTTGTTAAATTAAAACAACCAAGTAATATATAAATTATGTTTGTTTTCTATGTTTTTATACGTGTAACATTTTAAAATATGATATTGTATATATGTACAATGTACATTATATAAAAATAGCAAAGTTTCCATTTTTAAGTTTATAAAATGTTTATATTTTTTAACATGTAAAATTAATTATTATTATTATAAT
Organism: Periphyllus acericola; assembly: GCA_949715065.1. Lineage (NCBI taxonomy): Eukaryota > Metazoa > Arthropoda > Insecta > Hemiptera > Aphididae > Periphyllus > Periphyllus acericola. Next base: position 12,317,706 of record OX454266.1, read on the forward strand.
ATAAAAATTATTAATATTATAGAAAAAAAGGTTAATATTATAGAAAAAAGGTTAATATTAAATACCCCCTCTTTCCCTCACTGAGGGGCCCTCGTAGCTCCCCATATGGAGTGTACAGTTAAGGGAGCTGCATTTTTACTAGCCCCGGGCGTCAAATGTCCTAGATCCGGCACTGCTGGAAACTAGCAACCAACTACCCCAGCATTGCAAAATCTTCAACGAAACAACTTATATTACCTACTGGCTTATACTTAATTTAGTTTTGAGATTTATTGTTTTAAAATGTAATATAACAATTCAATACTTTGTATTATTTATTAATGAATTTATTACTGTATGTTATTGTAGTTAAAATTTTTTTTTATTTTGATTCCTCTAGATTAAAAGTCGAATCTGAATTAATGGCAATGTTAGAAAGTAAAACTAAAACGCCATTTAATCCACCAGAAAACAAATATTCGCATGACAATGATGAGATTTACTGTTCTGTAGAAGATTTGAAAAGTAGAAGTACCAGAAATCCATGTGTGACCACACAGCCAATACGTGGGGCTTTGAAAGAATTGTCATTCAATAAAGTATTTCATTTATACTATATACTCCATACTTACTAATAAAATAACTCAAGTCTATGAATGGTTTTTATTATATCATATAAGACGAGTAATATACCAATATGATGTAGTCTCTTGATCGTATTGTGTATTTTTTGTGTCTCTTTATATAATATATAGACATATAGTATTATAGTACTTATATATATATATAGACACATATGTATGTGTGTATGTATTGTTATATACATATTATATTTCTATGTATTATATTATTATACCTATGCGGCTATGCGTGGAACCAATCGTTCGATGAGCCTCTGAACATAAAGTGCATTGAACTATTGTACAGGTGTCCGAACGTGTGAGAAATTGGGAACATAGAGTAATGGAAGAACGTACATCAGAAATCTATACAAGAATGAAAAATAAAAAAGAAGAAGAAGAAAGACAAGCCGAAGAAGCAGATAAGAAGCAAGATATTGTTTGGAGAGAACAAGGTACCTTAATACAACATCTTATACCTACTCTGTACTCATAATAAAATGTAACTTAAGTTTGTAATATAGTGATTAAAAACAATTATACCGGAGTACTTTAATTGAAAACAATATTTATGTATTTTTAACAACCAATATTTATATTGTATATACAATGCAGTATGGACGAAATACGCCAGTTATATACATGATATACAATATACATTCTGCACTTGTGAGTGTTAATTCTATTAATAGAAAGTGAAACCAACCTAAACAATTTAATATTACTTTTTAATTTTATTTTAGATTCTGAGTGAAATGAGAAATGAATTGATTTAATCGTGTGTGTTTAGTTTTTTTTATATATGTCTGTTTTCACGATTTCAAAACAAGATGCACGATTTTTCATAAGATTTTCTTTATAGCCATTAAAATATTTTTTTACCGGAAAGTCGCAAACAAATTTTATAAGCATTAGTAAATGAAATTTGGACGAAATTGGGTATTTCAAAAAATTTAATTACCTATTTATTTATTTATTTATTTTTTTTTTATATATTTAAGTAATTTACAATCTATACAAAATTATGTACATGAGCAAATTTGATAGATAATATAATATTAAGTAACAGAATTTAACATTTGTGGGCAGGCACTCAGCAGCACCACCCGAAAATACTTATACGATATTAGATATTTCATAAAACGTATATGGTTGTTATTTCTTTAAATATTAATCGTAGCAACTCGAAACATTTAATAAGTTATTTATTTATTTTACTTATAATACCATTTAAAAGACATTTCAAAAATTTCGAAACATTTTTTTTATTTGCACAAGTCAAAACAACTTATGTTGTACGTTTTTGGTTCTAAGTTCCACTGCTGTATCGGATCACGGACAATTCATCACAAAACAATTCACCGCGTGTAATTAATTAACTGTGGTTACATTTTATCAAATAATTGAAATAGATTATAATTAACTCGTAAAAAATATGAGGCCAGTTATAAATGTTTTATATGAATATTATGAAAAAAATAATAGCTATAACTATAATAAATTAAACATTTAACAATAAAAATTATGGGCTACGCCCATATTTACCTAATTAATTAATCATAATATCTGAGTCAGACAAAAAAGCGAAGATGTCATTCAAATTACAGGAATTGAAGTTAAAAATGTCAGGATAAATGTATTCATAAGAAAGATCAGTTATAATATATATTAGTAATAGGGGAGACATAAATTCTGAAGGTGTGTGATATGAGTCTATAAGAGATATTAGAGAAAAAGCATGTTTATAGTAGAGTTGGTAAAGATTAAATCTAATATACCGTTGTTACTGTTGTTAAAATATTTATCTGTTTTTAATTTGAGTAATTTATATAAAAATTTATAAGAACAGTGAACAATAAGTTTTTGAATAAAATATAATCAGTGGCAGAGAATTAATTTAAATTAAAACCCCCTATAGTAAATATATTTTTAGGGTTATTTATGACAAAGTTTTCTAAAACTATGCTCAAAAATATTCAATTTTATGTAAAAACAATTTAAAATCGGTTTATGATGAATTTTAATCGTGATGAATTATACACACGGTGACTTGTCAGGCTATCGCTAATCGACCATACTTAGAAATATAATCTAATCCACCCGACCTCCTTCACTTAAAATCGTTTTTTCGAAATAAATGGACAATGGTACATTTCAAGTTAAAAATTATCTCACTTGGCCTTGGAGTCTCACCCGAACTACAAAAAATAAAAATAAAAAAAAAATTTAAGTTTTTCTTATTTGTTTTTGTCTTGCAATATACAGAAATGCAATTGAAGAATGATATATAGAATTTTTAAAATCTTAGATTAAATTAGGAAACCAGCACTCTAAATAAAATTAATGATGGGGGAGATGAAAATAGGGAATTGAGGAAGAGATCGGTATAAGGGGAAGAATAACCTTGAAATGAAAAGTCTTGAGAGGAATATTTTACGATGATGGGAAAAATATCTGTGATAGGTTGATGAAAAGGATGCGTCATAGCTTTTGCAGTTGCTCCCCCCCAAGTGCAATATGTCAAGTACTTTAAATAAGAGTTGGCATTATCTTCATATTCATATAACTTAAACATTCAGACAAAAAAACATTTTATTTTGTTCCAATTATTTGATATCATTTATTATATAATTTATTCAGTAAACAATTATTGTCCAACCAACTTTGTACTTCGAAAACGTGTATTGTTTAACATATTGTGTGTTTGCCATGCGCAATTTATATGTGATATAGGTTCATATTTTAAATAGAATATTCAATATTGGAATATTTATGTATCAGATTGTATCTATATAATATAATCTATGAGACTATGGAACTGTATCAATTGTATTGACAAAGACAATATGTCGTTTAGAAACAATTTTTATAGCATTTTTTAAATAAATACATTAATAGTCATTAGGCATTAGCCATAAATATTTAAAACCCTGGTAGTCACTATTATCCATATATACATAAACACTTATAATTGTATAATGTCATTTTTATTTTATTTATAACAATGCTATTTTCAATAAATTGATTCTATAAAATTACTAAATACAATAACTATCAAGTTTATTTATACAAAACTATTTCACCAGAAAATATAATTTGATTAACTTTAATTTACGGTTAAACAAATTAAATCAAGTAGGAAAAATTATTCCTTCGTAGCAAAAATAAAAAAAATTATCCAAACCATAAACTTTTTATTCAAAATATATCAATGGTTTTTTTAATTTAAATTTCAGAACAAAAAGCTAAAGAAGCTGAGTTTCAAAAACGACAAATTGCACGTCAAGCTAGAGAAGAACACAGAAGGTCACAGCTATATACTGATAAACCATTTATGTAAGTATCACGATACTTACATAAATAATGTGAAAACCATAGACAGTATTTGTTTATTGTTCAAGTTAAAATATTTTAATGTAGTGCTGTTTGTGTACCAAATTCGTCTAAACCGCCAAGTAAAAAAGCAGTAATTGAATGGTTCAAAGCAAAAGAAATACCTAGAAGAGCGGGATTCGAACAAGATAAAAATGCCATAGCTACTTGGTTCCACGGTACCTACCATAATATTTAAGCAACATTGTACTATTGATATTGAACTATATGCTATTTATGCCATTAACAGGTCTTATTACCAGACAAGAAGCGGAAATTTTGCTTAGCAATCAACCAGTGGGTAGCTTTTTAGTGCGATTATCAGAACGAATTTGGGGCTATGCCATCACATATAAGGATTTTAACTGTTGCAAACATTATTTGGTAGATGCATCTAATGGCCATTATCAGTTTATAGGGACTAATCAAATGTCTCATAACACATTGAGTAAGTTCAAATCATTTAAAATAAATAAATGGAACCCACTGTTATTAAAATCATATTCATACTTTTGTATACAAAATTTCACGAAAAATTGCTACTTATATATTGATGAAGTTATTCACTGTTCAAAATTATTATTTATTTTAGCCAATTAGTTTACTATTTTAAAAATTTTTCTTATTGATTGTCGGTTATTTATTTAGAATAAAAATAAAATTTATTTGAATTTTACAAAACATATTGAAATACATTATGAAAATTCTGAACGTCTTAAAGCAAATTATTTATAAAATTCTAAATTGTATTTATTCTACATTCCTACATCCAATTTAATTAGAAAAACAGTGTATTAACTATTGACATTATTTTGTTTTATATTTAATTTTTTAAATAAAATTCACATTTATTTAAAAATATTAAAATTAAATCTTCTGTTTTTTAGGTGAATTAGTGAGTTATCATCGAAAAATGCCCATTACTAAGACTGGTGAAGAACTGTTACTAATACCATGTAATCGCACTACGCATTTATCTCCTCTTATTTTCCAAGGCTTACTGAAAACATGAATACCTATTTCATAATTTTTATTTATATTATATAATTTAATGACAAATATTACTTACGTGATATATGGTTATATATTTGTAAATTTCTCATAATTTAATATTTTTAAAATTTTAATGTTTTTTTTACCTAAATAATATTATTTAAGTACCTACCACTACCTAATTGTGATTTTACTTTTTATTAAAAAAAAAATAAAATATAAGAATATACAACTTTAATTTTATATTTACTAGGAATTAAATTTGTTACCTACGGACTAAAGTTTTATATATTTTTTATACAACATATTCATTGTATAAAATAAATTTATTTTACATTTGAAACAAATTTGAAACATTTGAAAAATAAATATATATTATAGTAGATACCTACATATTTTAAAATAAGTATTTATTATTTAAACATAATGTTGTATAGCAAGAGTGTACGCAGGGAGGGGGAGGCTAAGGGGGTGAAGCCCCTGCCTCCATTAGCCATATTATTTTTTTTTTGTATTAAATGAACATAAACAAAAAAGAAGAATTTTCAGAATTTGAAGTAACACAAAAATTTTCAAATATCTCACCCAAACAATTGCAATTATAGATTGGACAAAATAAAATTTATATTTATTGTCTTTTGCCTATTATTTTTATGATTGAATGTAATAATTTTTTTTTTTTAATTATAATTTTAACAGTTTAGTATCAATATATCAGTAAGAAAGTATCTTCTTTATTTTTTCAAACCCAATGTCACAACTAAGTAAATATAATAATAATTAATTTTATGTGACACGGTTATAATTGTCTCTTATTCAAATAAAATCAATTATTTGAATCAATTAAAATTTAAGGTGATTAGAAACTATGCAGAGCGTAAATCCAGGGGTCTACTTGTATTATATTCCACCATTATTTTCCACAGGAAAATTTATAATTGTCTACCATATTTTGAAATATTTTTTTATGAAATAATATATAGCTATCTGTGAGTTACAGATTTAGAAACAAAAATTCAAGTATATTGCCATAAAGTGTATTACACGCTATTTAAGCATAGCAATCCAATCATAATTCCTAATAAATTTATTCTATATATTACTAAGAATTATATGTCTCTACTTCAATGCCAAAAAGATGCTTTTCTAGTTTAAAAAGAGTGAAGTCCTATATCAGAAATAGTATAAAAGAGGTAGATTATAATTATTTAAATATGATTGTTCCATTTTATTTATTAAACCCTTTATCAAACAAAATCGTCTACAATTCTAAATAGACTGTTACTCCTAAGTTATTACCTGAAAATTACCAATACACTGAAAAAATGTCCAAAAATAAATCTGCTGCTCTTAGAATACTATAACGTCTATCTCTATAAGCATTAACAATATCAACATTACATTTATATATATTATACTATATTGTTCTTAAGTAAGTACTTTTTTTTATTAACTCAATGTAATTATGAATCCCTCCTCCATGTAAAATTTCTGTCCAGTGACCTCGGCTAAATACCAATATATATTTAAGTTGACTGACAAAATTATGTTAGTTATGATTACTAATTAGAATGAAAGGTGAAACTATAGCCTGAGTGAATTAGTGGCCTAGTCTAATGCCTGAGTTAAAATAAATACCTACAACTTTCTGCCCTTTACTGTTCATTATTGAAGTTAATGATTTACAGTATATAGTACTAGGTATAAAGTTAAGATAATATGGTTAGAATCTTTGATCAGTATTAACTGTTGCGTTGCAATAGTAATTTTATTTCAAAACATGCAAGTACAATAATAATGGTAAATAAATAATATAGTTCAGTAATAATCTATAAAAATACTGTATTCATAATATATAACATTTTTATTTTATTGAATAATTTTTTGGTATGCCTACTGTCTACTATGTTAAAATGTATTGTCCACTTCATCAATTTTTTTTAAAATCATGTTTTTGTAATAGTGTTATTAAAATCTTTCTATTGACTGCTCTCATATTATAATGATTGTGTAATGTTTTTATACACAAAAATAATTTTTTTATCTAGAGCATTGATTTAATATAGTAAAATCAATGTGGATATGTATCCACCTTGGTATAAATTATAATCAATACATGGTATCAGAATTTTAAAATGGATATTATTTATTCTTTATTTCATTATCTATTCCCACTACTGTATTATGTAACATAGGCTATAGCTATCGAATATTGATAAATATATTTTTATTTTTATTATTATTTTTGTACGTTTTCAGTTTTTAATTTAATATAAATTTGTAGACCAAAGTAAAGTGTTGGTACAATGGTACGTTAGCAATTTTATATTACATGTACTGAATGTCCGAAAATGATTTGTTATACCTATGGCTTTGTTTTATCTTTTGTATGTTTATGTTGTTTAAGTATTCACAATACTTTATATTTTACCTTAAAAATTTAAACTTTTAAAAATACAACATAAACATGATGTTTGAATAATATTATTGTGCTATTGAAAAAAAAAATAATGCCAATGTGTATAATACAACATTCACAAAATACTTAGGCTAAATACAACCTGTTAGAGAATCAGAATGTTGGTATAAAACAAAAGTTCTAAAAGTAAAGTTTGGTATCCCTGGGACATTGAATCTTGTCACTGAAAGAAGGTATGGTGACTACCAAGTACCACATTTACACATAGTTTCGGCGTCATGGTCACTGCGCTTGAAACCAGTGCCTCATTAGTCATTGTTATTGAACTATTTTAAGTTATTTAATTTAAATTTTTAATTTTAAGCAGAAATTCTTAAATAGTTTGAAATGTAATAGTATAACTCTTTCGATTTCAAACGGTTTGTAATTCGTATACAGTTTTACCTTCAATAACCTAGGTACTCTCATTAATGATAAATTGATAAATAATAGGTAATTAACGGAAATCTAGGTTTAAATATTATATAACTGATTTTAAAAAATATAAATCTGATCGAAATTAAATATTAGGTCCAATAAAACCGTGAATTATAGTGTCAACAACTAAACTCTATAGTTAAAATACCTTTCAGCATAAAAAAAAGTGTAAATTAAAAAAATTTAATATTTTTTTTCATAGTGGATAATTAATAATTAGTAAATACCTAGTATAGGAAATAAATTATAAATATTAGGTGTACCTACTTTTAAAAACCAATACGTCATGAAATCGGGTTTCCATTTATTTTTTTTATATTAGTACGCAATAGTGCCTTTATTTTAAAACATAACAGAACGTCAACACAAATATTTTACTGTTTAATAATTTAATATAGCCAAATTTATGTGTAAGTACCTATTATTCCGTTGTTAAAGTCTCCGTAGAACGAAAACCATTGCGTTTTTAAAAAATAATGCAGTACACTAGTGTAATAACCCAAAAGTAAAAGAAATAGGTAAAAGCGGGTATTATTACCTTCCTCCTCTTTTTGTAAGGAGGGCACTCGGGGTTACAAAGGTCCGAGAGCCGATGTAGGTGACTGTAGGTCTCACAAGCTTATTACAATTATACCACTCACCTGATTTCGCCTCGTTGCGCGGCCGTTGATAGTCGTACCGCTCACGGTGTATGACTGCAGGAAATGTTCACATGGATATGCAAAGTCGTTAATGGGTTGCAATTGGACACTTTGACACTCACACAGAAATCGAATTTTATTAAAAGTGATGCTTACGTAAAAGTAGAAGGGATCTCCGGAAGTCGGTGCGCCCGCACTGACGACTTGCAACGGAGAGCGACGAGAAGGTTTGTCTGAAGACGTTTTATAGGGAGATCTGACTGTGTGGTGGGATGGTTCTTTTGACCAAAGGGCGGTTTCCCATGAAGATTGACCTAGTTATTGACAATGGGGAACCGTTAGATTTTTGTCCCTTTTTATTGCTTGTTTTCTGTGTGTGTGCCGAAGGGCGGTACTCCTTTCGACCAAAAATGAAAAAATAGTTTCCTCTTTTCGCCTACAAATAAAAATAATAATTGTATTCTTTTCGCCCACGGTTTCAAGTTTTACATTTTGTAAACCACTGTCTGAAAATGTCTCGACTGACTATATATATACAATATTAATAACAATCAAAAACCCTTCGGTGCACTAGACCGGCCAGGCCGATAACAATATCTAGATTGCATAGATAATACCATTGATTATAAATACTAGTATTTATAATCAATGGTAATACGTACGACATACCTAAATAATTTATGGACAGATTTATAATTGATACATGTTATACATGGATACTTATTTTTTTTTTACACAATAATAAAATAAATGATATAATAATCAATAGTGATCACTAGTTCGTCAATATAAAATAATATTTTAGGTATTTGTCATTTATTTTTATGACGTCGTTAAAAAAAATGTAAATGTAAATTAAATCCATTTTAATTTACATTTACATTTTTTGTATAATTGAATGCCATTGATTTAATGAACTCATACCGACTTAACTCTCCTCTATTATACTTTTCAATTGTTTCTTCGTTTTTTAATTGGCGTTCTCTTACTTTTCTATCTTTGGGAAAGTGTTGTAAGTGGATACTATTTAATTTAATATAAACATCAGTTTGGATTTCTTGTACCACAGCCAACCACATATGAATTGGTGGAGAATTACTATAAAAACTTTTGTTAAAAAATGAGTGAAAGGACTCGCATGCATTTGTTGTCCTGATGAACTCTGATGATCTAGCTACCCAAAGCTTTGGTGGGAACATACTTTCGTCGGATATATAGTTATCAGTTAAATAATCACAGAACTTTTGTAGTTTTTCATTTTCAGGGCAGTCACTCATTAAATCTTCTACATAACAATCACCTACTTTTTCAGGATTTAAAAATAGTAAACCAAACGTGTAGTGTATCCACTTACCGATATCTGAAGAATCGTCTTTATAGTGTGTAGCCAAACCAAATCTTTGCACATTTCTCCACCATGATTGGGTTAAATGAAACCTACATCCAATTATTTCCGTATTTGGCCATACAATTTTTATTGCTTTATGTATTGCATATTCAAAATCAACCATACATTTTAACGGTGATAAACATAATCCAAGGCTATTACATTTTTCGGTAATTTTTTTAAACACAAATTCATATGTATGTTCCGATTTATCAACTAATAGGCAAAAAACTAATGGTACATAATGGCCATTTTTATATCCATGAATAGTGAACATTTGTTCAAAAAATCGTGCAGAATATTTAAACGTGCCATCGATGTATACGTTTTCAACATTGCTCAAGAAATGTAAATTTTTTTCACAGGAAAATATTATAACATTTTTATTTTCATCGTTATTCAATACAAAATGTTCACCACTTGTAGTGTTTATTTCAGTTGCGTTAATATACTGATGAACTTCTTTTATATCAGTAGGGTTAGGAGGGAGGACTTTAGTACGAGATTTATACATATTGTTCCTTAACCTTTTTATATCAACTACGTTTAAATATGATGATGCGTCATTTTCAGCAATTTCTTTTAATATTATTTTTTTTGGTCTTAAATGAAGATCTTCTAAAGATTTTCGTTTACATGCTGTGTTTATTATTTGGCGATTAATATTCGATTTATCATATTCATTATGATTATGTTCTCCGACTGCTGAAGTAAAAGCATCATTTTTATCTGTATATAGTTTTGCATCACACGTTCCTGTTACACATCTCCAACGGGTAGAGTTGTCTTTTTTATTATTCGATCCGAAATTGTACTTAAAATTATTGTAAAGAACCATACGACCACTTCTTTTACTTTCTAAAAATTTCATTTTTATAAAATGTAGTCACTATAATCACGAGAAAAAACACAATCACACTGTTCGGCACAAAAGTGAACGACATACTAAAATGGCAAAATGCTGTTAGTTGTTACGAGTGTTACGTATCGATATCAAATTCGTTAAATTATATTATATATATATATATTATGTTATAACAATTATATTTGCAATCTAGATATTGTTATCGGCCTGGCCGGTCTAGTGCACCGAAGGGTTTTTGATTGTTATTAATATTGTATATATATAGTCAGTCGAGAAATTTCCAGACAGTAGTTTACAAAATGTAAAACTTGAAACCGTGGGTGAAAAGAATTCAATTATTATTTTTATTTGTAGGCGAAAAGAGGAAATTTTTTTTTCATTTTTGGTCGAAAAGAGGACGTGGGCAAAAAGAGGAAGGTCAGTTTTGGGCGAAAGGAGTTCCGCCCGTGCCGAAGGAGTCCTTGTTTATTAAGTTATAAAATTTTGTATACACATGATGCTGCATATCATTACATCCATCTTACACTTTTTTTGTTGTGCCCTCACAACAACGCTCGCAGGCGAGAGTGAGAGAGATATAAACATTTACCAATATTTTAGAAATTAAAGAAAATGAAAGTTGGAATACAATTTGAATTGGATGGTTGGGGGTTGTTACTTTTACAATGAGAAAAGGACAGTGTGATGAATTAACTATTTTACACTGTTGTATCTATAATATATATATTGTTTTTATTTTTTTTATCTGGTGGATTATAATGCGTGCTTACAATGTGATATATAGATATTAATCAGTAAATTACCTATTTACAATTTCTAATTTTTTTTTTTTCGATTATGTGCCTTGTAAATGGTAATCACAACATTGAGGTACATTTTTGATTTGATATTCATACATTTTTTTTTTTTTTGTATTTATTGTATAATACTATCTAATATTTAATACTTCATTACTACTTACAGAATATTCTACAAACACATACATTTTACATATTCAGCATGATATACGTGCGTAAACAATCACATACATAAATATTTATCTAATTAATACATTATTATTATTTTATTGATTATAAATTCTGACATTTTTTTTTTTTATATATTTACATACTTATGTCGTAATTTGCTTAATCTACAACTAAATTAAAAGGAACACATTTTTTTTTCTATCTTACTTGCTAGTATTTTTAGATATTTGTATTTAACAGTTTTTTTTTTTTTGTTTTATAGTCTAATTTCTATTCATCATCTTAATTTTTACTTCACTAATTACATATTACTTATAGAAAATACATGTCGAATATATATCTTTCATTAATTGATATGAGTACATAATATTTATTTTTTACATTTTTAATAATCTTTTTGTGTTGAAATTTGGAACAAACAATTTAGTAGTTGTCGTACAGGAAAAATAATATATTTTATTACAATCTCTCTTAATATTTTATTTTGTTATTGAACATAGAATGTTATGAAATTAGTGCGTCTTGAATAGATTTGGCTGATTATAATGCTCATTTGAATGTGCGTCGTACGTGATGTTGACAAGAGAATAAGAGCACAAGTGTGAATGAAGAGAGCTAGTTCATTACACTAGTACCTATATAAGTACCTATCTATCTTATGATTATAAATTTTTTTTTTTTCTTAAATTTATTGATACGGCTTCAACATTAAAGTCATTAGCCGGGAACAAAACATGTTTACAGGTTATTTACAATCATCTTAATATTTAAATAAATGATATACAGTATAGTACAAGTATACATATGGTGATAATGGTATAGGTAACAATAATACGAGTATATAACTATTTAGATTCTATTATATAGATCTGTTATTTTAAGGAATGTCATTAAATTGTTAAAATTGTCTATACTTAAAATATCTTTTAATGATAGGTGTGGAAAATTTTTTCTTTGTTCGGCCAGATTAGGGCATTCTAGGAGTAGGTGTGTTGTGGAGATTGGGGCGTTGTTGCAGAGTTCGCAGTTGGGTCTCGGCTCTCCTCTCATCAAGTGTACGTGTCTGATGTTTGTGTGTCCAATTCTCATCCGTGTCCATATCACTTGTTGTCTTCTCGTACTTGATGGAGGGTTCGGGTTAGGTGACAGAATAGGTTTTATTTGGTATAACATGTTGTTCAGTTCCTGGTCCCAGAGTCGTTGGTGAATCTTTTTGCTACTTTTTAAGGCGTTTCGGGCAGTGTCCTTAAAAGACATTTGGGGATATTGATGTTGGTGGTGGCTTCTTTAGCTGCTACATCAGCTTTTTCATTTCCTGGTATGTTTTTGTGGGCAGGAATCCACATTATATATTATATATTATATATAATTATAAATTATAATATGATATGTATACATATTTCGTATTTCCATTAATTAGAGTATGTATTTAGAATTGTAGTTTAATTTAACTAAGCCTTTAACTATGAATTAACGAGTGTTTAATATATATAATAGATTATAAGATTATACATGTCTTACATCCTAATAAATGTGTTGGTGTAATAAATACGTATCTAATTACCTATTAATTTAAATTAAAAAGCTAGGCATAATAATTAAATAATCATGAAGGGTAAAATAATATTTTCCACATTCTAAATTAATAGGTATGTATACTTACAAATTATTCAACACATTAGAGAAATTGATGTCGTTTTCGATATCTCTGCAGTTAATAATAGATTTATACCACATGGATTTCATAAATACATCGTTTCTCCACAACTAGGGAGGGGGCTAGAGGGGCTTAACTACCCATAGACTACAATTTAGCACCCAAAAATATCACTTGTTGATTTTAGATAATATCTACTTGTCATAGGTGTGCGTATGGGGAGTGTCCGGAGTGTCCAGGCATCCCCGAAATTTTGTAAATTGAGCCCTAAAATTAAAGATTAAGGAACCTGTATTTTAACTGATGTTACTCAAATTAAATGTAATTTATTCTAAAATGTTTGGTAAAAATAAATCATGTTTCGTAATAGAAAAATTAAACAAAATGTTTTAAATTTCCGTGCAAAAACCTATTATGATATGTATAACAAAAGAACAAATCATAAAAAAAATTGAAACTTTCTTAGAAAAATATATGGGATTCAAAGAAAAATATTCCTTGGAACTAATACACCAGAATAATAAATAAAAAATTGTAGTTATGTTTATTTATACATAATAATTTATTAAATGTACATGTTTTGTTAAGAGAGGGCCCGAAAATATTGCAGGTACCCAAGAAATACGGGTCTGCGCACGTCTATGCAACTTGTTAAATTATATGAATTTGTCATTTGAAAAAAAATGACGAAACTCCTAGGTCGGGCAAGACTCCACGGTCGGGTGAGAGTGTGAGATACAGTGATGGGTAATTTTAACTTGAAACCACAAGTGGATAGTGCGTGACGAATACTAGACAGTGCATGTCTCTATCTTGATCTTGGTTGAAGTTGTTAGCAATTTTTTCTGTTATTTTTCTCAATTATTCGGAAAAATGATGAGAAATTCAAAAAAATGACCTGCTTAAAGTACCAACAAGATACAATTTATATTTAGGAAGGTAACAGGTTTGTATACATCGGAGCTATCCTTCCACAAAAAAAACTGCATAGTAAAACCAATACATTCCTCGTTTCACTCGAAATCTAAAATATGTAGTCATAACTCAAACTGTTTCCAAGAATAATTATAAATCAAATTGTCAATAAAGAAATGTTAAACTAGTTAAAATAAACGAATTAATAAACACCATTAATGTATTCAAATATTAATATAAAGTTTACTAGAATCATTTTTTTTTCGTAACTCTCATGTTACAGATAAACATTATTGTATTAGTAATTAATGTTTAAAAATCTGGTAAGATAATAGTGGTAGGTGTTTAGAATTTCGATTAAAGTAAACCATTATGATTGGCATACTTGGCTCGTGATACTATGATACTATGATAGTGGTATGTACCTACATAAAAAAACATATTGTGGTAAATCCAATATGTTCCTTGCTTTGCTCAATATTATAAGTGTGTTGTAATGGTATGTAAGGTGGGGGTTGGCCCTTACGGATTATTTTAATTTAACAGTTTTGTATGAATGGTAGAAGGGCTATCCCCCTCCCAGAATTGTAACCCTAGTTGCGCTTATGCGTTTCAACATTTATTTTTTTTTTTATTTTTTTTTAAAACAATCTATACAGCGAGTATTTTTGATATTTATATATATACATAGCATTAGTAAACATGGCTTTTGGGGAAGACACCCATTGCCCATTGGTGTCACCTCCAAACATTTATTTTATTTTTTTTTTTTTTAATTTATTTTATTGAATTTGGTCAACGAAGCAAGTCGCGATTCCAATTTCTTTTTAACCTTCGAATGGGGTTTCCCGGGATGAATGGGGTGGCCATGTTTTTAATGAGAGGATTTGGATTTGAATTTAGTTTGTTGTGAAAACGGTGATAATGAAGTTTGGCAAAGTCGGTGACATTTGTTACTTTCAGGTCATTGTGTAGAGCGAGGTTGGTCATGTACCATGGAGCACCAGTTATGGTTCGTAGGGCAATATTTTGGAACGCTTGGATAGGGCGGATGTTGGAGGGTTTTGCCGGCCCCCAGATCTGAATGCCGTATGACCAGACAGGTCTGATCATCGTGTTGTATATTAGCATTTTAGTATTTAAGTTTAATTTGGATTTGAGGAGGGGTCGGAACAGATGGAGCCTGCTATTTGCAATTTTCCTTTTGTTAAGCAGATGGGGTTTCCAGGTTAGGCGCTTATCTACTATCTCTTTTCAACATTTACACACAATCAATGGATCTTATTTGTCTTATTATACCAATGCCTATGGTAGGCAACCGAAATGAATAAAGTATAATATAGGCGTGGCCTATTTATGTCTATTCCACACTGACAACATTTGTCAGTAGGTACTCGGTAGTTTGTTTTATATTAAATATTTATCAGCCTTTTTTTATGATTTTTATGTACTTAACAAATTAAACATTAACCGAAAATGTAATGAGTTTTACTAATCACAATAAGAGAACTCAGTACATTATATGGTATGCTATAAAAAAAATAAATAAATAATAAGAAAAAATGTAATTAAAATTCATTTAAAATTTATGAATTCGGAGTTTTACCATCTGATTTTGAAATAGGTACTTTAAATTTCACACATTTACACTAACAAAATGTATTTGGTAGTTAAAAATTAAACTCACCATATTCATTATGTATGTGTGTGCAAATAAATGGTTGTGCAAATGGTCCATAAGGACTAAGGAATCAAAAAAGTATTTTAAAACATTATGTTAAACTGTTCAATGTTTAGCCTAGGGAGTAGGGAACGACGGAACGTCAGCTATAGCCTATAAATGACATTGGTAATATTCGGTATTCCTGTTAAACAGCTGCTGTTTAGTGTTTACTGTCACTATACGGCAAGCTGCCCACATTAAGCGTTTGTGTAGATAAGACGTCGTTTCGTCCCAGTGTCGTTCAGATAAAAGTATTACTTCCCCGAATATCAGCAATGATAAATTATCCAATAATTGGCGATCGCGATGAGCTCATTCACTTCGTAATTTACTCGGGATTTTTTTATTAGTTTTACCATTCAGTTCTTTACATATGTACTTATAATAATTTGTGTTTCGATTAAAAGTTTTATATTTAGTTAATAATAGTGAACAACCGTGTATTTGTGATTGATTTTGTAGTAAAAATTCGGAACAGGGCCAACGCCTAGTTTTTTTTTTTTGATAAGCATAACATTCCGACATAATGGCAGCAATCCGTAAGAAACTTGTCATCGTCGGCGACGGTGCTTGCGGAAAAACTTGTCTCTTAATTGTGTTTTCCAAAGATCAATTCCCAGAAGTATATGTACCCACAGTGTTTGAAAACTATGTAGCTGACATTGAAGTGGATAGTAAACAAGTAGAACTAGCACTGTGGGATACGGCAGGCCAAGAAGATTATGATAGACTCAGACCATTGTCCTATCCTGACACGGATGTTATACTTATGTGTTTCTCCATAGACTCGCCTGATTCACTAGAAAATATCCCAGAAAAGTGGACACCGGAGGTGAAACATTTTTGTCCAAATGTGCCGATTATATTGGTTGGCAACAAAAAAGACTTGCGTAATGATGCCAATACAATTCGTGAGCTGAACAAGATGAAACAAGAGCCGGTGAGGCCTGAAGAAGGGCGAGCAATGGCCGAAAAGATCAATGCATTTGCGTATTTGGAATGTTCAGCTAAGAGTAAAGAAGGTGTTCGTGAAGTTTTTGAAACATCGACAAGAGCTGCACTACAAGTTAAGAAAAAGAAGAAAGGCAAATGTGCCTTGTTGTAAGTGATGTCTTATTGAAAATATAAAAATCTACTTAGAAAATAAAATATATCATATTTTTATACAATTTTTCAAATTACCATGTCGTTTTAAGGATTTTCAGCATTTAAAACAAATAAACCTGATTATACAAATCATGGTGCAAGACAAAATGTATCGTTTTATTTTTCTATATAATAAACACTATAATTATAATCATGTATTCCTATTGTTTGCCAAATTATGTACAAAGCAAAACTGTTGGGGAGAATTTTTATTGGGTAATCACTAATCATAGTGCATTTTGTAACTTATTTTAACTTTATTTTTTATATTATAATAACTGTTCTGTAAAAATAAAGTTGAAACTACAAAATAATTGAAACATTTTAACGAGACTCATTTTTCGCTACCTTCAATATAATACAATATTTCTGTATCGTAAATATATATAGGTATATATATATATATTTTTTTATGGACCTGTTGTGCCAGGAATCCTATTATGTATTCCTTAGCTTAGTTTTTTTTAAATATTATTACGTTTGTTCTTTAACCAATATTTATATGCTTGTACTTTTTAAGAAATTTACTAATAAAAGTTTAGATTTTTAATTAAATTTATTTTTAATGCCTCTAGGTTTGTTAAGTATTATTTAAAGCTTGTGTTTTAAATGAATACGTATCAAATATTTCATTATGTTATCTACTATACTATTCATTTCATGACTCAATATGATACTAACAGAGTTATTCTGTTTATCAATTGGTTGTTAATTCTATTGTTTACCTAGAAGTATATGACTAAGTTATTATATTTCTTATCTAAAATGTATATATTAGGTGTTGAGTACACAGTATGTATTTAAATGTGGTAAAAATTAAATATTTAAAATGTTGTATATTAATAACTAAAATAGTGATTATTGATTACTAATTAAATACTTTTAGAGAAATTTTTTTTCAGAAAAATCAAATTTTCTTATTATTTTAATCAACATTTTCATAAGAAAATTATTTAATACATTTACTTTCATACAAAATACATGGGTTTAACTACAAATATATAGTTAGAACCCTGCATAAACAATTTACTAGTGTAATAAGTATCAAGACTTCATATATTAAATTTAAATACCAGAAGAAATACTAGACTGATACCTAATATATACAAGAAGCAAAAGTCATATAATATGAATCTAAGAATACATTTATATTAGATCAATAATTGTTGACTAATTTCCTCTTTTCATTTAAAACTTGATAATTAAAATAATCTTATAATATATACTGATGTAGACATCACATTTTATTATTGACAAATGAAAAATTGGCTCTTTGAGTCATTGAAAAAATAATACGAGTTCTCTTTATAAGAATACTGTTAAAGAGATACTTAGTGTTTGATAATACCAGAAGAAAATTATTGTAATTTTATTGTTATTACAAGGTGAATTATTGATTTTTAATTGTTATCTAAGTAACAATATTTAACAGAGTAAGGACCAGACCAGTTATTC
Source organism: Periphyllus acericola (assembly GCA_949715065.1). Taxonomy (NCBI): domain Eukaryota; kingdom Metazoa; phylum Arthropoda; class Insecta; order Hemiptera; family Aphididae; genus Periphyllus; species Periphyllus acericola. Next base: position 12,336,323 of record OX454266.1, read on the forward strand.
AAAATTGCTTATTACAATAAATCACTTGTTTATCAGCAACACGGTATGTATATTGAAGGTGCAATACATATTTATATTTGTTAATTTAAATATTAACTGAATTGAAAAAAATTAAGCTTCTTAGAATATACATAACTCAATCTCGCCTATACTTACCCTATGACTAAATTGTTATTGGACAATGGACAAATAAATATTGATTGTTCCATACTGAGAAGGTTGTTACTTGTTCCATTGTATTCCTGTTTTATTTAAAAATATATAAAATTATAAAAACCTGGTAAGTGGTGAATCAATATCAACTTAAATTAGGTAACAATGTTTTTTTCAAAATTTCAGTAAATCTATCCAGCATAAAATGTTTATTCACTAAACAAAATCACTCATTTGTTAAATTAATAATATTTAGAATCAAAATTTAAGTTTTAGAGTTTAGAATTAGAGTGTCTAAAATTACAAACGCAACGATTGCGAAACAATAGTTGGTTTTTCGTGTTATAGTGGTCAGCAAGCCTACTGTAGTTTAAAAATATGTATAAGTATTTTAAAATTCGTGGACAAAGGTAATTCTTACAAAACGTCAGGCGTTTTATATTTTAATGAGGTATAACATATAACGATTTTGTTGAAATAAACGAGTATAATATTATAGTTTAAATCATATCATGTGTTAATAAAATAATACAAATAAAAGCAAAAAAAATGTTTTCCCAGAAAGCGTTTAAACAACTTATCGCGGAAATTGTTGATACTTTGATATAGGTATTTTAATGCTAATATGAGTATACTCATTACTCAGTATTATATGCTTGCATACATATAAATGATATATTCGTTTATACACACAGAGAACTTAAGCAACACATTTTATATAATTTATATGTTGTATTAAATTGTACAACGGTATCAAATATTAAAGAAATTTAAAGCCGTTGACCATATCAAAACATTTTTAAAATTAATAGCCATCAATTTTAGAAAATAAATAGGTACCTTACTATCATTTAAGTCACCTCGAGTATCAAATTTCAACAGGTACGTTCGAGAAGTCAAGAATGTGTAAAATATAAACAAATTAGGATGGGTTAATTTAAGTTAGGTATAACTAAGCGATTCTACAAAAACGAAGTAAGGAGAATAGTGAATACTACTTATAAAACGTTTGGCAGTCCTTGAATCTTTATTGCACCTTTATTAATCTAAAAGATAATTTGTGTATTATGTATTTCACTTATAATAACTTATGTATTAATTATATCTTATTAAGCGAGTTATTTAACAAAATTAATATAGTACGACTGTAGTAATTAATGACTGGTGCAAATATGCAATTGTTCGTCAAACGGGCTTAAATTACTAGTGTTGGGGGAAATGCAGTACCTATGCGAAATCGTAAACATATTATGTAAATACAATACCTACTACAGTGGCGTAACACAAAAATTTGGGCCCCCCCGCAAAAATAAAAATGGGCCTCTAAAATATTGTTTAGGTATATTAGTTTAAAAACATTAATCTTCGCGGGAATCAAATTACTTGCCACAAAGGAGAAAAGGCCCAAAATTACCGTGGGCCACCCCGCAACGCGGGGTCTGCGGGCCCTTAGTTACGCCACTGACCTATTACCTACAGTATACAAAGTACAAAGAACAAATATAAAGCAATAACGTTATTTTTACAACAATAACGGCGATTGAGGCTTTGTAATATTTCCGTTTAAAACACAATATGAAGGTATGCGACTGTAAAATAAAAACATTAATTTGCGTTTAAGAATCAATTAGAATGAAGTGTGAATATTATATATCGATTACAATAATTAATATATGCATAGCCGTGTCTTAAGGCTGCATCATAATTACCAGGGCTGTGAATACACTTCAAGACGATAAAATATGTATGCAATAATTATGCATTAAATACTGACGAAATATGCTGTGATTTTTTTTTTTATTAAATTAGTTGTTATTAGAGTTTGTAGCTCATTATACGAGTAGCTAGTTATAAGTTTTAAGTTATAACTTTTAATTATGAAAAAATATCGGTTCATCAAGGTAGCGCCGGTCGGGCATTTAATAATAGGTTGCTACGGGTCTAGTCACACCTATGAATATAAAGGCAAGGGTAGATACAGAGGTTCTGAACGGGGGGGGGATATAAATCTGTCATACTAGTGATTATTTTATTATTTTAGAATGCACCAACTTTTAATTTTGAATATAAAACTTAATTAAAATTGAAATCGATGCCTACTATACCATGTGAAAGAAAGCATTTTAATCACCTTTAAAATCACTTTTTTTTTTAATGTGGGGAGGGCGAATTGCCCTTATTTCTCCCCCTTGTATATATGTAAATGTATTTTGTGTATACAAAATAAAGAATTCATAAATTATTATTTTGTAAGATGTAGGTATATAATACTTAAAAACAAGAATGTCCAAGCTAATTATTGCGGCGAGTTTAAAATAACTAGGTATGTGTAACTAAAATTATATATAACTAATTTCATTGAAAAATATTCAACATATGTCTAGCCTAAATTGATTAATATGATTAGATCGAACCTTTGGAGAACGCAGAGATAATATATATGGCCATGTAGGTATTATGAATAGTAGTAAGAAAACTTACAAATTACAATAGTTTATCAATTCCTTAACAAAGTTTGTACTCACATTCAATGTTTACAGATTATAAGTGATGACGTTTGATTATGTAGGTATTATTGTTTGTTAAAAAAATGATAATAGATATATTTGAACAAAAGTAGATAGTAGTATAGTACCTATATAAATTAGCGGCATGATTGGTAAGTTTAAATGAAAATTAATACATTTTCCTTATTAATATTCATTGAATTGTACTGTAATTTATTTTACAAAGTTATTAAGAAATATAAAATTTTCCTTTTATTTGTGACAGAGGGGAAAATGGAAAATATTAGAAAAACAAATAATATCAACTGAGTGTACCGCGAAAACTTTTAAATAAAATGTTACTCCGTGTAATTTTATTTGAGGTTATGTTTGCTTACTCCACATAAAAAATAGGTAAACATTGATATCTGATAAATTCTGTTTATTTTTTTTATTTTTACTTCAATATTCAATTAAACAATTAAATTGTTTTTCATTTATAAAAAAATAAATAATCTACACCCGTTGGACACCGAATTAAAATACATTTCCTGTAAGTTTATATTGTCTAGTAACATTTCACACGTTTAGTTAGTTTTTCTAACTAATCTTTAATTGCTTGTATTTCGTGAGTTTGTGTGTGTGTGTGTGAGTGCGTGTGTGTGTGTGAGTGTGTGTATGTGTGTGTGTACTATGTATTAGTTTATATAAATACATATATTATATATATATATTATATCTTATATGTGTGTGTGTGTGTGTGTGTAATGTGTATAGATTAGGCTAGTTAAATTACTTTGTTTTTGTATTGGTTAAGAATATATATATATTCCATTTTGATCCTGTTATGTCTCATTTCAAATTTTAGACTATGGCTGCCATTAGAAAAAAACTTGTCATCGTCGGCGACGGTGCTTGCGGAAAAACTTGTCTCTTAATTGTGTTTTCCAAAGATCAATTCCCAGAAGTATATGTACCCACAGTGTTTGAAAACTATGTAGCTGACATTGAAGTGGATGGTAAACAAGTAGAACTAGCACTGTGGGATACGGCAGGCCAAGAAGATTATGATAGACTCAGACCATTGTCCTATCCTGACACGGATGTTATACTTATGTGTTTCTCCATAGACTCGCCTGATTCACTAGAAAATATCCCAGAAAAGTGGACACCGGAGGTGAAACATTTTTGTCCAAATGTGCCGATTATATTGGTTGGCAACAAAAAAGACTTGCGTAATGATGCCAATACAATTCGTGAGCTGAACAAGATGAAACAAGAGCCAGTGAGGCCTGAAGAAGGGCGAGCAATGGCCGAAAAGATCAATGCATTTGCGTATTTAGAATGTTCAGCTAAAAGTAAGGAGGGTGTACGTGAAGTTTTTGAAACTTCAACTAGAGCCGCTTTGCAGGTGAAAAAGAAAAAGAAGGGTCGATGCCGCTTACTTTAATTTAATGGAAAACAAACATAAACATTAATAACAAAAATTGCCATGGTTTTTTTTTTTAAATTAAGTTTCATTCTCGCGTTTCAGTCTTCCGGGTTTTAGCCAAGAATATTTCAAAAACAACTATTTTTAAAGTAAAATGTCAGGATTTGTTTTTATATAGGAAAGGGGATAAGGTTACTTTAATATTGTCAATTGTAGTTCTAATCTATAAAAACAGTTGTAATTTTTGTTAAGATATATAAATATATTTTTTTTTTGTCAGCTCCAATGACCTATAATGTACTTGAATAGAATTCCTGACTGTGTTAACCTTTGATGGTTACCAAAATTAAACACCAAATAATTATTATTGAATTGACTCGAAATTAAATTTTTATCTAACAATCATATTATTTAGTTTAGGAAATTTTTGTAGTGTTAAATTAAATGTTAGGTTAAATATGATCGAAAATCTGTTGTAACCGTGATAAAAGAAAATTGACCTTAGGCGTTCCTAATTCTGATTACATCTTTAGTATTTTTATATCTAATGTACAAAAACTGAGAGGGAAGTGCATTTTTTTACTGGCAGTAATTAACAATAGTGTGACATAACCATTGAAACACTAAAGTGTGAATATATCAAAATGGTTATTTTAATGTATAATTTCAGTATTACTTATTGTATTTTGACGGTTTTTGATTTTATGTAATATACCTACATTTACTGTTTTTTTTTATCTTTATTCTCAATTAAGAATTGTATTTCATTTTAAATGATATTAATACATATCAAATTATACTTAAAAAATATATATTTGAAAATTTGTAATTGCCTTGCTTTTTTGGAATTATTTTATTAATTTCAAAATTAGTTGCTATTAATAAAAAAATATTCTTTGAGCATATGTTCTAAAATGTAATAATAGTATATTGTGCTATTTAGATATCTTAGTATAGTGAGAACTATACCATTTACTTAAAATGTTTTGTTAAATATGTTTAAATAACTTTTTATTATTATTTTACTGTGTTATAGTTTAATATTTATCATTAAATTTTAAATTAAAATGATTATACTTATGCCTTGCCTTAAACAATTGTTGATTGTATGAAGTAATTTTTTTAACTGTATAAACTACATTTGCAACGCGCTTTTGGAGGGATAATTGAAGCACCAAAGTAACTAACAAAAAATTATGTACATTGTTTAAAAAACAAACGCACTTTTTTATCCCATTTGTTAAAGATGTAGATTGGAATTAGATGGAATATTTATGATCAAATTTGTAGTGGAACAATTATGTTGTTTCTACAAACCTTTTATAATGTACCAAAATGTTAAAAGCCATTTGGAAAATAATTTGTAGTGTTCTACAAAATATATAGCTTATCCCCTATTTTGAGTTTTATAATATATTTATTTTTATATAATTATTAACTTAATACAATATATATATATTCATGAAAGTATGTAATGTATGTATGTATTGAATTTTTTTAAAATTCTATGTGAATATTATGTCTTAATTTGACATTTATATTTAGCACAAACTTAACCAGTGGCAAATTCTAGCACAATACATTATATATTTTGTTATTATTATTATTATTTTTTTTTTTATGAATTAACATTTAGTAATTATAACAACATTTTATTTATTTAATATTATCTAATAAATACTACACAAAATGGAATTAGTGGTTAATATAAAAATCATATTATTTTTAACAGCTATATTTGCTTTTAGTGGTATGTTATTTATTATTTTATTTTTTACTTTTTATTAAATCATACATTTTTTATTTATTTATTATTATTATTATGATTATTATTATTATTATTTGTATTTAATTTAAATATGTTCTTCTAAACATTTTTGTTTGTGTATTTCGATCAAATAAATATGCATTTATTTTGTAAATTAACTAAAGCTTATGTTATAACTCAATTTATTTTCTATGGTTTCAAATATCAATTATAATACAAAAATTACATTTAAACCACTATGAATAGCTTATGAATATTGTACTTGTTTACTTATTATTATTATTTTTTATACTCTCAATAAAATGTCATTATTCAGACAACAGTCTATTTTTTTGTTGCAAAATTGTTTAGCGCTTCTGTTAATTACCTATTTTATCTTCAACAAATAAACCATTTATCTTTTAAAAAATATGTTAGTTTGTGTTATGTGTTTCTTTGATTTTTACCTAGCCGATTGTTTGAAGCTAATTAAGTAACACATGTTCATAATTTGATTTTTTTTTAGTTCAAGTCACTGAATTTGTTGTATTACTAAAAAAATATTTACAATTTTTGAACATTTGTCCCTTGATCTATTACACAATACATAAAAAAGTGGAGATATGAAAGTACTCAAATTTTAAATGAACGACAAATTCAATTCAAATATTTCATCCAGAATATTACTAAATTATGAATTTTTAAATCAATTATCCATTCATAGAATTCATTTTACATTTAAGTGAGAAAAACAAACCAATCTTTCAGCTATTTTCATTTTTATATCAATAAAATATTATGACTTACTACACACCTAAATAAAATATATTATTATGTTGGTCTATCTGATTATATCTCATACTTGGTAAACATTATTGTCATTTTATTTTGTATGATATGAGTAGTTTCAAAATACTGGTATTTGAAAACATCTTCAAATCAGTCACTCAAGATTGTATATGTTTGAGATATTTTGTGATGGATGTATAGTATTCATGTAAATATTTTAACATTTATTTTAAATAAAATCAAAACTATAGTCTCAGACCCAATTAGTAAAATGTGAAGAAACAGAAGTTAATTATATCATCTTATACATTTTACTATCTGAATTTCCCGGCCCCATTGGGAGATATGTTACTAGTTTATATTAGAGCAATTACTATTTCGATATGAAAGAAAAATTTTAGGTTGAAAAAAGCGTACAACTGTGGAATATTTTAATATTATTTACGCAGTGTACTATATTTATTTACATATACCTCAATTGGTAATTAAGAAAATCAATGTATTAAATATAATAAAATATTTCCTAAGGTAACCGAGTAAAATATCTACATCCAGCCCTGAGACTGTAACTATTTTGACCTTTAAAAATCCATTCTTAATAGTAATAACTAATAACTATGTTCCCTCAATACTTTAAATTAATTGGCAGAGTAGTTTTGGCTGTACGCTGATCAGTCAGTGAATGAGTGTTATTTGAATTTTATATAATATGTAAATAAATAATATTACGTTACTACTCCTAAATATATATTTTGTTTTATTATTTTAAGCTTCGGCAACTATGGCCATTAGCTATAGGGTATTAACGGTTTGGTTTTTGGAACACGTATGTGAATATGGGACATGGCTTTGTTGCTAAAAGCCCGGGTGGTTGCCCATCAGGGAGCTAGCGGCGCTAGGCGGTGCTTAACCCTAACATTGATCAGCAACTGTGTCATGCCCAAGTATATTTTAAAGTGTTCAGATTTCATATGAAACAAGTTTGTTATGCTTCTAAGTTGAGCAGAGAATATAAAATGTTGCCAATTAATTAGTTGATTATTTTGTTATAATTTTAGAAATTGTTTGATTCAACATTAAATGTTAAGATCTAATAATGAAATACTACCTTAGTCAACAATCATGTTATTCTTACTAAATTTAAAAGATCCTAAAAGTCATTAGTCTGGTTTAATTATACTTTTGTAAATACATTCATTGATCATTAAATCTTAACTAAAAAAGAAAATGTGTTTTTAAGTGGTATCATGCATTTAATTTTATTTGTAATTTTACACAAGTGAGATACATACTTCCAACATATCACTTGAATCCTCTGCACTGTATAATATTTACAACATTCAATTGCTTTAAGGGTTGGTACATTTAAAGCTTTTCTAAAATAATAACATACCATTTTTAAATAACTTCTATATATTTTAAGAAATTATCTTTTTTTTATTAGTTACAGAAATAAGTTGATTACAGGTTTTAAACAAAACAAGATTATGACACAAACATTTAAGTATTATATATGATAAATATCACTGTAAAGTATTTTTGCACAACTATCTGAGTTTTAATAATATAAATATACTATCTAATAGAGAAATATATATAAAAGAGAAATGGTTATTATATTTTAAATAATTAATACAATTTTAAAAGTTATTGAAGTACTAAGGTATATAAATTTTAATATTCATAAGATATATTTGTCATTTCTATCAGACTTTTTTTTTTAATTTTTTTTTTGTTCGTATTGGTAAATTGTATTTATTTCTTAGAATACATTTCTTATAACTCTAATTGATACACAAAAGACATAATAAAACACAATGAAACTAATCCAAGACAAAACCCATTATTAGGATCAATAAACATATTCCTTTATCACAGTTTTCTTTTATAGTGGTAGATTAATCATCAATGTTGTTTGCTGGGACTAAGAAAATTGATCGATTTTGATAGATATTAATTTTAAAAAGGCCAGTCTTAGATAAGTTTTACTGTACATAGGATATTCAGAAAGTATGTAAATACGAGGGGTGTATATGTAATATGTTAAGACCCATTTATTTTGTTTACTCATATACCTCCATACTTTTTGAATACCTTCTATATTTTAATTACAATTAAAAACATAATGACTACTTTTGATAAATAATTGAATAAATATTAATTTATTCTAGTAAGCTATAAACAAAATAAAAAAAAGAAGACACAAATAAAATCTTGTAACAATATTAATATAATAAATATTTTAAAATTCAATAATAAAAAACTTTTGAGTTTTGCACAAATTAAGGAAACACAAAACACATACATACACACACACACACACAAAGAGATAAAATAGGAAACAGAAAAAAGTTAACATTTTTGCCAACAAAAATATGATGAGGCAGGTTAAATATTTAACATACTAGTACATAACTAATGACTAATAATCAGTCCTTACATAACTGTACAGACCATCCTAAGGCTAATCGATCAAATCCACAAGAAAATAAATTTGAAATTGGATTGTCTTCACACCATGCAACAGCAGTAACCATACGCCTATGTCTCTAGAAAAAAATAAAATAATAAAAATTAATAAATTTAATAAAGCAATATCATAAAAAATGTATTTAATATTACTTACATTTCTTGCAGTTCTAGGTATTCTAGTGACTCGTTGGCCAGTCATATCATATAATGTAACTTGTCGATTGTCTTGAGGAATAGCGATTATACCATTAGAAGCTATGGCAAAGCGATTTACACCAGATTCAGCTCTGATAGTAGTGATCGGAGAGCGCATATTACGAAGTTCCCAAACTTTAATGGATCTATCATCTGACCCAGATACCAATTTATCTTCACCACCAAGACCAGCAGATGTGAAAACAGCACATGTTACTGTACTATAAAATTAATTTATAAACCTAATTGTTAGTTGTTACTAAATTAGATTAAGCTAAGTAAATACTTACTCTGTATGACCTTGGAAAACTGAGACAGAATTGATAGCTTCACGAAAATCCCATAACCTAAATGTAGTGTCTCTAGATGCAGTAACAACCAACTTTTGAGAATGATGTGAAGAAGCGTAAGTTAATTCTTCATCATGTCCTAAAGAAATATAATTAATAAAAATATGCTATTAAATTTAAATAATTATTACACTATTTGCAACTTATAAATTACACATAATTTATATTTATTTAAAAATGGTAATTTATATTATATATAATATATTATATTATAAAATGATAAATTTTAGTACTACAATATTTATTGACATTTTTTTTTTCAATAGAAAGTTTTTTATAAAAATTAGTAATGACTAATGAGATATTCTGTTTATACTGGTAATAATTTATTGTATTTGTATAATAGTAATAGAATTATATTTTTCATTCTTATTATCATTAATTTTTAAATCTATTAAAAAAATGTTAATAGTCATCCAATACTTTAATTTATAACATTTAGATATTTTTAATAGCCATAAAATATAATGCAATAATACTGATAGGTTATTAACTTTACAATGTCAGCCATTAGTGTAAGGTTTTGTTATTTGGAAATTTTACTAAATTTGACAATAGATAAGCAATTATTTGAAAAAGTGAGGAACTTCTAGATTGTTAGGTAGACATTATTTAAATATACATTATGAATGTATTCACTGTTCCTTTTATTACCATAATATAATATTACCAGAGAGGCAGTCTCAAATATTTCTAAGTGGTAGTCCCTGAAGAATAATAGGTACTTAGTCTCGATAATTTACATAAGCTACCATTAAATCATTATAGTCGTGTAAGCAGACAACTGTGATAGGTAATATAATTAAAGTAAAATATAAATTCATCAAGAAAATTAAAAAACACAATATTCAAAAATTTCAATATAACTACCTTCCATATTATTTAATCAAGAAATTAAGCTATTACAATATGAACATAAACAAATTGTAAGACATAAAATAACTTACCAGTCAATGAATTTAACAGTTCACTAGTTTCAACATCATACAAATTAGCAGCCCTATCCCACGATGCTGTAATAATCTGATCACCACCGAGTAACCAATCACTAGCCATCACTGGCCCATTGTGTCCTGAAAATGTACAAGACGGTGTACGTAATACTGGAACAACACGGTCATCTTCTGTTTCAGTATCATCCGATTCTCGATCCCTCTTAAGAGTAGAAATATATTTTAAGTCATATTATTGCAAGCCTTAGAAGTTTTCAAAAACAGTTTACTTGATAAAAAAATAATTAATTATACTTACTAAACTGTCTAAATTAACAGCTGCCTGCCAGATGTGAGTTGTTTGATCTCCACTTGATGTGAGAGCTAAATCTTTGTTTGGGTGGAATTTTATAGAATTAATAGATCCCATATGACCGGTGTATTGCAACAATGGTGTACCAGTTTCAATACACCATATTCTAGCAGTATGATCTACAAATAAATAAATTAATTTTAACAAAAATATTTCAAGTTTTAAAATTCTCGATTCATACCCGCTGAACAGGTTCCAATGACAGGTTGTCCAGTACGTGGTAAGGCTACATCCCACAAGCCATCCCTGTGTCCACCATATTCTTTCACAAATTGACAATTGGCAGCAGATGGATTTTTAAAGCTAGATACAATTTTACTAGTTTGTGCTTTTAATTTTTCAGCCGTTTTAAGTTTTTGACCAGTAGGTGGTTTTTGTTTCGAGTTAATTTGGAATTGTTCAGTCGTCAAATATTTTTCGTTGACTTTCTCAGTAAGTGATTCCACTTTTTCCTGCAGAACGACGTTTTCCTGACAAACGGACTCAAATTCTTTTTCAATTAGTCCGAAGAGATGAGCAAGCCGTTTCCGAACGCCCAGGGGAATGTCAACTTCTGTTTTGTGCATTTCAACAATTTATCACAGATAGTGTATTAGGTAAAATCTTCAGTTTGGCACATTGGTAGTCTTTTAAATTGGTAATCAAAAAATAATAATACAATTAATATTAGATACTCATTAATGCAATAACACAGACCATTTTCATAAGCTAGAATAAAAATAATTTGAATCCTTAACCCACGGACTAAGATGTTTTACTCTTAGCCCGTGCTAGACAACTTATAATCTATTGTTTGTTATCAGTATCACGTACCCCAAAACAATAATCAATAGTAGGGGTTATCAAAATGTTCATATTATCACAGATTACATAAAATCGTATATTTGATCGATACTATCACAGATTACATTTGTCATTTTTCTTAATGTAATCTGTGACAACTGACAATACATAATTAATAGTAATTAGCTTCAATAAAAAAAATACGTTTCGTTTTGTAAAATTATACTTGATCTTTATTAAATTCACAATCACTATATAAATTCAAAAAAAATCTTTCGAAAAATTAACATTGGGGTAATTTTTATCCAAAACATCAGAGTATGGAAGTGTTGGGTAATGGGCTGGTATTCTCTGAGGTACCTTCACAGGAGGCATGACTGCTGGATTGAATGCCACATTAGTTGGATCATATTCTTTGAACCATTCACTGGGTGTCCTATAATCAAAAACATTTTAAAACATGTGGGTTTTCAAAACAAAATTGAATGTGAAAACAATTTTTTAAAGTCATCATAATTTGAAATTATTAATAATATAAATAACAATTAAGAGAAAAAATGTTGTATATGAGGTATTAATAATTTAATTTTCTCAACAAATGATAAACTTCGAAAATAATTTTACTGCCGTAATATTCAGAACAATTTATTTTAATAATTATCTATTTAAATATAATATAAAGTAGGCCATGTAAAGATATTATGTTAATATTCAATTTTTTAAATCTTTAGGAAACTTCTACAATAATTTGCATATTTAATAAAACTAAACTAATTAAAGCTAACATTTTTTGATTACACAAATATTTTTCTTTTTCTCTTAAGATTAACTTAACAAACATTTTATAAAAAAAATACAAGTTTATTTAAAACTTAATTTGAAAATGAAATCAAGGGAAATGTGATATTTATCAGTAAAGAACTATAATTTTTCCCTAATTAAAACATTACTTTTATCATCATTATCCAGAAGCATTACAGTTTTTTTTCTATGCTTCTAGTTGTTCAATAATACATTACATTTTTTTTTCAAGAGTACTTATTGGCTTTCTTAAGTGTTTCAATAATCTTGTTAGTAATTTATATGCCTTTGTGTCCTTAATACTCTGATACTTAACAAATAAATTTAATTTTATATCCTTTGGACTAATTTAAGAATTATATTAAATACTGAAATTTTTGACGCCTAATAGAATCTATAACTTATTATAATTTTTTTTACTAAATATCATTTACATAAAATAAAACTTTGAATATCACCCAACTTCTGAAATAAGTGACAAACTGTCAAAATGTTAACATTTATTATGGTTATATTTATTAATTTAGCTGTCAACTTGTATAAAGGCCCCATTGCTGACGGATCATCATGTTTTACTGCACTAAAAATATGCAGTAGTAATTTATGTTATTAATTTTTATGAATGGGATCCCAAGAACTATTAAGCTATATTTTATTTATAGCTATAGCATTAACTTACATTTTTGCTAATTCTGGTTTCAAATGATTATGATTATTTTGTGGAGCTGTCATTGAAGCTACAGTTTTTGACATTTTACATACTTCAGGATGATAATGCCTCTAAAGAAATAATGACACATATTAACAAAAATAATGATGATAAATACTGACTCAAACACAAATTACGAACTTGCAAAGCAAGAAGTTCCCATAATGAAGTACTGCCAGCATTACTGTGTTCTGGTTCTTGTAATTCAGCATTGTAAATGCCTTGTCCATATGATGGGTCAACATCTAACAAGGACTCTGCATTCTTGTTTGTCTGCAAAATTAAAAATGATAACAGAATAGTAAGTCATATCTTCATCATATAATTTTGATTTTGAATGTAATAAATAATAACAAAACCAACAGAAACAAAATATTGATACTAATGAGTAACTAAACTAAAATCTTAAAAATAAATGTATTTTGAAATAAGTTGATACCATGCAAATGGCATAAGGATAGAAACAGGTATTATTGTTGGTAACTGCCAGTAATTTTAAAATTTCTTAAAAGTATTTGATATCCTCCTGTCACATTTATAAATATCACATATTTATGATAATGATGACAGCTAATGTAAAAATTATATGTATATAAAAAAGATCTACATATTCTATTCGTAGACTTTAAGCAAGCATACGTTGTAGAACATGTACCAGCTCCAAAGGTGATAGAGGAAAACTAACTATCTTTGAATGGAAAATACTGAGGAGGATATACGGACCAATATATAATGTGGATACTGAAATGTTCGAAAGAAGAAAAAATGATGAACTACGAAGATTATATAATAATCCTAGTATTTGCCAATTCCTTAATAGCAAAAGATTAGAATGGGCCAGGCACATATGACGTGCAGAAAGAAGTCTTATAATGCAAGTCTTCATTGAGAAACGGAGTGGAAAAAGACTCTTGGAGAGGCCACATCAGAGGTGTCAAAATTTGAACTAACATATTGTATACTTTTTTTTCAACTCGAAGCCTTGCAAGTTGATTTAAAGAAGTTTTTTAAATTAAAATATTTTAAGTTATATCTTAAATTATAGCAAACAGCTTAAGTTAAACAGTAACAACAACTTATGTGTAAATTCAGCATGGGCATTACAGGTCAACTAGTTAAATATAAATAAATAATTAATAAAATTACTTGTATAATAGTTCGGAGAGCTGATAAAATTCCTAGTGATGAATTGTGGAGTGTTTGGAGAGATAAAGTTGACATTCTTTTCACAAACGACAGTGTAGAATTAGCAGTTACTTTCTTACGACCCACCAAGAACAATGCTTCAATTGTACGAAGAAATGTTTCTAAATTATCATGGTTTCTGCCTAAAAATATAAATGATATAGTAAAAGTTAAATATTTTTAACAATAATTGTATAATTTCATAATAATATACACACTATACATTTTATACAATGATGCAAAGTATACACAATAGTCTTTGATAGGACCAGAAAAAAATAATTCTAAAATTATCTTAATGATGGGATCAAAAGACTGTTATATAGAATTAATAGAATGAGTATATATTATATTATATAACATATTATTACACTTAAAAATCTATTGCTTATTAAATTACTATATAATATTGTAGTTTTCTTAACTTACAACAATCTAATTCAGGAATCACTTGGTACAAATGAGAATAAAAATGAACAGGATCAACGTTGATTACAGTTCCTTGCCCAGATAGAATGACAAAGATAGTTTTAATACAACAAAGTTGTTCTTGAACATTCAGTTGATGTTTCTTTATAACTGAATCTAAAACTGTAAGGATATCGTGGTAGAATTCTATGTTGATTGAATGGCTGTATCTATAAAATATAAATGAATTTAATATAATTAAATGTATTATTAACACATTTTTAACAATACTAACTTTGCTAATCCTTCAAGACAAACCGATAATAATTTAGAACGTGGTGCAGTTTTTAGTATTCTGAAGTAGATCAAAAATACAAGTTTAGTAATTTCAGTTAAATTATTCATGTGACTTTTTACATTTTCTTCAGCCTTTGTTTCAAGCATTTCTTTGTCTAATTTATCTAACATTTTACTTCTCTAAAAATAGAAGGTAAAACATTAAATAATCCACAATATAATATAAATTAGTAATAAATCATAATTATTAGTTATTACTTTACGTTCTTTTTTTGACATTGCTAACAATTTTTGTTTTCTTGTCATAAATTTTTTCGATTTTATGATTTCTTCTTTTTCTTTATCAAGGTTGACATTTCTTATAGGCAATGCCAGCAAAACAGATAGAAGCTCGCTGTGAACACAGTGACTTCTTGTTTTAACAAGTTGATTTATACGCCGAATAATCTATTTCACAGATTAATAAATTAATAAATTAATAATTTCCATAATTTAAAATTAAAATATTATTAATAATTTTTACTTCATACCACTAATGATATAGTTCCTTTTTTATCCTCCTTAAATATTTTAATAAATGTCTCTTCAACTTTTTTTCTCACATTAGCATTTTTGTTATCTAAATAAAGAGTTAATAAATGTCCAATATTGACAGCAAAATTAAAATATGAATGTGACATTAATAATTCACACATGCAATTAATTGCTATTTCAGCCAAACTAATATGAACCTATAATTAAAAAAAATAACTAAAAATTAGTTGACTTTAAATTATTTACATCAATTGGATAAAGTGTTTATATCAGTATTTCTAAATAAGAGGTGTCAAATAAAAATAATTAAATTAATGAATTTGATCAAGTATGTACTATAATTTATGACAGTTATAGGTCATGTCTTTTAATTTATAATATTTATATAACCAATGTTCTACTGTAATTAGTTTTTATAAAATTAAATAGGCTGTTTGTTAACTTACATTTGTTATAACTCGAGTGTCTCCTTTTTTTCTATGAAGAGCACTGGCCATTTTTTCTAAATTAGTAAGATAAACTTTATAACCCTTCAGTAATTGACCTTCAAAACCAATTAATTCTTTTGTAACCAATTTCACTAGAAACAAAATACACAAAACAAATGATTATTTATAAATTTTTAATAAAGATATCAAACAATATTTCTAGTGTAATATTCATGTATATTGAGTAAATAATATTTCAAGATAGAAAATTCAATTTTTAAATAGCTGGAAAATTTTATTTATTAAATTAATTGAATAGATTTTAAATATTATATATATATATAAGGATAAAACCAAAAACCAAAATTATGTTAAACCTAAAATAAGATGGAAAAGGATTTAAAATGAGTTAAAAAATTGATTTTATTAAATACTATAGAGAACTCTAGCAATACAAGTCAACTAATTCAAATATTCCTCATACACCTTTTCATTATTACACAACAATGCATATTGGGACCAACAAATATGCCGTCACCTCTATCACTGCATTCAACTAAATCTAAACGGCATTGGTCCTCGTCTACTAGTTATCATCAAAAAAATGGAAAAAAATCAAACCTTATTTTACACCAAATAGTTACGCTACTTTATCCACGATAGACAGCAAGGTAGAAACCAAGGTATTTCTACCTAATAATAATGTAGATTAGTGTGAGCAACTACCTCAAATTGAAGCCTAATCGTATACTAGCAATTTATGTAGAGAATATCACAACCTTCTCAATATTTCAGAAGAAACTAATAACACTCATGGGTATTAACAATTTTTTGTTTAGTCCGGGGTTCAAAAACTGTCTAACCTTCAATATAAAATTGGTTACCTAAATGTAACCGATGCAGAGTTTCACTTCTTTCGGCAGTACTGCAAATGCCAGTAAGGAGTAGTAAATATAAATCTAAAATCTCCATTATTCTACAATCTTAATCGATATTACAGACGCTAAGGACAAATTAGGGCACTTGGCTACGCGCGTGGTTAATATTATAAAAAAATCAATGCCCATTACCACTGTTTCATGTTGAATTGGCTCTTAATGACAATAAACAAGAAATCTTCTGGATTAACGGGATACTGTTCTACTCTGCTGTGGTTATTGAAAAACCATACGCAAAACAAAATAGCCTGCCCGAATGCCAGTCATGTCAAGCATATAATTATACGTGTAACAACTGCAGTCAATAGCCTAGGTGTGTTCAATGTGGTGAAGATCATTCAATTAAAAAGTGCACCAAAGATCATAACCTCCCAGCTAGATGTGTATTGTTCTCATACAGCATCATACTGTATATCAGGCTGTACAATATACGAAAAACTGACAGAATCTATAAAAAGACCAAAAAAGGTAGAACTTCAAACTCAACACATCCCCTCCGTCACCATGTATTCAATACAACAGCTTCCAGTCCATCATATGCTAGCTTAATAGCTACAAGACCAGCGTCCAATACTTCAGATTCAATTTCAAGAAATCTTAACAAATTCAAAACCTTAGTAAACCAATTAATCTCTTTATTTACTGTACTTTTAAATAAACTTAAAACAAACTTCCCAAAATAGTCATCAATTTCAATATCTAATCTTTTATTCATAGATCCCATTAAAAATTATTATCTATATTCAATTGCCTTGCTATTCATGTATATCTAATAACTATAATTTATTATCATTGCTTTTTTAAAAGTATTATCATACCAATAATTATGACATAAATGTTAAAATATGCTCTATTATATTTTATATATTATTAAACTTGTAAGAGCATTAATATGTAGAAACATTATAAATTAAATAATTAATAATAATAAAAAAATGTTTGTTACGATAAAACTTACATTTTACTCCATCAAATTGATTCAATTTTAATTGATAACCTGGCAGAAGATCTCTGAAAACTTCTAATAATGTAAGAGTCACTAATTTTTTTATAGTGACTTGTAGCTCTGGATCACGTTTTTCCATTATTTCTAGGAGATGTGCTATGTTTCCAATCTAAAAGTTCAATAACTTTAACAATGTAATTTATTAACATATCATGTTTGCTCGACCTATATTCTACAATAACATAAAACTAAGTAGTACAAATAATTGTGAATAATAGGAGGCCACCATACCGTATACTGTCTTCGTCTTATAAACATAAAACATAGCAAATCTGCGTTTAGCAGAACCAATTTTGTATTGTTAACTTTATTAGAGAGAACTGACATATTATGAAACTGAAAAATATTATCTATGCATTATCATCTTTATAATATTTAAATTTTGAGAGAGTTATTAACTTTTTAAAGTATAATATTTTACATAGTCACAATTCTCTTAAAAAAAAAAATATTGTAAAAAATCTATGCCATTGCACAGATAATATAATCTTCTTTTTATAGTTTGACAACAGTTCAGTTTACTTTAATATTAAAACTAACAACACAAAATTGATTCAGCCAAATGTAGATTTGCTATGTTGTACATTTATAAGACAGAGACAATGCACGTGCGTATGGTATCCTCTTAAGTTAAAAACTAATATTTTACACTAATAAATGCAATACTTATTATTATTTAGTAATATTTCAAACTAAGATAAAAATTTAACTATAAGTGTCTTGTCCAATAAGGGCAAAAACACATGATATAAATACAGAATACAATTAATATACAGACAAATAAAATATTTTACTTTTAAATCAGGATTTTCTAGTAATGTACTAGCTAACAGTCCAATACGCTGCTTATAATTTTGAATTGTGTTTTCTCGTTTTGCATATAATTTTGCAACACTAATTGGTTCACCTTTATTAACTGATATTTCTTTTTCAGGTTCATTTGTATCCAACAACACATACTCATCATGATCATCGTCATTTTCATTTTCATTTTCATTCTCTTCATTATCATCAATTTTTTTCTTTTTAGGTTGAGGCTTCTCTGATTCTGAAGTACACAAACATATTCAATAATTAAAATCATATAAGAATTTAATTTTTAAATATTTACAGTAGAATCATTCATAGATTCACAAATAAACCGTTCATAACTTACTATTATAGTCAAATAGTCTTCATATTATTTAAGAAACAAAGATAACAAAATTAAAATGATCAGAAAAATAAATTAGGTTGAGTATTATACACTTGTATTGATATGTTGTGATACCAATTATAACCAGATACATGATTCTTATTTATATTAGACATAAGTAAAAGCTGGAAACACTTTTCTAAATAGGGACCAACAAGTAGATTCAAACAATAAATTCATACTTTTTCAGTATCATTTATTAAATTTTATTTTTATTTATATAATACCATTTTTATCTATATGTATTATATATTATCTATTATAGAATAAATAGAACCTCTTACACTACAAGAGTAAAATAATTTCCAACTGTAAGATGTAAATAGTTAAAAAAACAAATTAAATGAAATTGAAACTATTTTTCTTGTAGTAAAATATATTAAATATGAAATTAATTTTGCATACCAATTCACAACTAGGGGTTTTATAAATTATTTATTTAACAACTTTGTATGAGGTTTTGTATAGATGGTTTTTTATTGAGCAGATTATAAGCAACTCATAATTTTTGTTTATTCTTCATAAAATCAAACTTGGTGAGCAATTAGCAAACATTAACATTTAAAATATATTAATATACATAATGTATACTAGTGAGAGGTGTACAGTTATTACATTTTGGTTTGTTAGGTGTACATTTTTCTAATCATAATAACATTTTTGCTAGGAAATTTAAAGTACCTATTAGTATTTATTTCATAGCATTATCTAGTCAAATTAGCTAACAATAATTTTATACTTGAAATGTAATATTATATAACCATAAAATTATGGTATAATATTTTTGTTTTGTCCACATAAAACTAAATATAATATAATTTTACTATAATTAAATTATAATATTTGAACCAAAATATTACCTATATCATCTTTCTCGAAAGTGTATCTTCTTAAAATACCATCTTTAGTTTTAATTGGTAATAAAGGTTTTTTTACAGATACATCATCTTCTTTCATCATCATTGACGTACTTTCATATTCATTTTCTAGTTCTCCGACATCATTATCACGAGATCTTTTATTTTTTCCATCCTATATACATAAATCATAAATGAATAAATCATAAAATGAGTAAGTTGTAAACAAATTACATTATTAATTTGTATACGGTTGTATAGTTTATAATTTTGGTTGCCAATGTTTTTTTTAAGAAAATCCAAGTCTTCCGGGTCAACCATTTCTAACATTTCATCTCCGATATCACTGTTCTCTGCTTCTTCTTCTTCTTCTTCCACAGGATCGTCTCGTCTGTTCATTGGTTGTTGGGGTACATTGTATGCTTTTGATTTATGTTTTTTTGTTTTGATGTGTCCCTTATTTCGTAAATGGTTGCGTCTTTTAACATCACTTGTTTTACCACTTTTAGCCATCTTCTTCTGAATTAAAAATATGTAATTGGAAAAATTAGTAAAATCGACAAATAGGAAATTCAAATAAGTTACAATAATTCATAAAATCAAAATTCAAATTAAGATAGAACCATTTTCTTAGCAGTAAACTGAAGAAAACTATTTTGTTTGATTTTTATCTTATTACTTTAACATGTCAAAGAACAAAAATTATGATTTCTTGTTGAAACTTACCTTAACCATTGTTACTTTTAGATGAAAGAATTACGTACGTTTAACTAAATTAATAATTAACAATAACTTTTAACACGCTCTACACCGAATGCTTCCTACAATATTTTTAAATGTTAATGTTTTTAATTTAATTGTAACATAACCTGAAAATATCTGGAATTTCATGGAGAAGTACAACTTTTTGTATTATTTGTAGATAACATTTGAGCACGTTTGTATCACATTCACATATTACAATATTATCATGTTACCTACGGTCCCACTCACCTGTTACCATTTACCATCGAGATGTATGTATTATAGAAGTATTGACCCTACTTAGTTAATAGTAATTAGTAATGTACAAATATACATCTCGATAGCTATTACTGCGTTGGCAATATTTACTTTGATGATTGTACTATAAATTATTGTTTATTAAGAGCTACCTTTATGGTAATGTTGAAACTTGAAATTCGATAAAAAATTTACAGTGCTTTATGAATATTTCCAAGGATTAATTTATTATTTCTAGCTTATTGTATTACTATCCTGATAGCTGATGTATATCTTACAAATATACAATATATGGTGTATTGTTCTATTGTTTTGTACCTAAGCCCTAACCCTAAGGTATACCGAGGTGCCATTATATATGCTTATGCACCGAAAGAATATTTTTGAATTTCCTTTTTCTGCAAAAAATGTTCATTTTCAAAGAATCTATTTATCAAACAAAAACATATATTTAAGGAACTTACAAAAACAGCTATTTAGTGCAACAAGTTATAAACTCATTTATGTTGAATAAATTTAAAAAATTTACCCAACTATAGAACTGAAGTTGATAAAAAAAAGTGTTGTATTTAAATAAAAATGCTATGAAAACCTGTATCCACCTCATTAAAATTGTTGGAAAATTGTCTCATATATAACATCTACACATATGGTGCAATTAAGTCTAAGGGTAGTAAAATTATTAAAGGTTGAAGAGAAGTGGAAAACCAATGAATGGGATTAGGTAGTAGTAATCAAGTCTAATAAAACTGAGGGCAGTTGATGATGTAAGAGATTTGAAAGAAGTGAATGCAAACAGCGAAGAAATTGGGCTGCCAATTCCAATTAGTCAATATGTTCCTATGTTAAGGTTTTATATGGGGTACACATGACTTTGAATAAGGTATTTGTCCGTTTAGTTAATAACTCTTAACAGGAAACTGTAAGATCAGTGCTCAGGTAATAAATGTACACACAATGGTAAGCTTAAAGTTTAGATGGCTAGATATAAATAAATAATTTATCTCTAATGTCTACCATAGAAAGAAAGTTTTTATAATTATTTAAGTTAACAAGATATCATAATTTTAAATTGTTTTAACACTGAGTTTGTGTTTATTTATGTGTATATTGTATTATTAAGTTTTAATCTACATTTTAAATGCATGAAATTATTTTTTGTAATGGTTTATATGAAGGAATATTAGAATAATAAAAACTAAATTTAAATAATTTATCTAATAAATAACGAGTTTGAATAATGTTACTGATTTAATTAAATATCAAAAAAGTATTAAACAATTTCATATTTTATTTTTGATTAATAACTTAAGGTTATTACTGATCATAAAATTAAAAAAATACACAATAGTGTTGGCTTTATCTTTTAACAGTAATAATTGCTGTTTATTAATTTTTGTAATCTTTAAACACCAAAACTACCTAATAAATAAATAATACTAATTCAAAAAATGGACTACTTATTCACAAAAGGCCATAGTAAGAAATTATTAAAAAAAACAAATATACATAATATACATAAGTGTGAATTGTAAAAATAAATAATTGTCTTATTTTATTTCTACGATTCAAAAAATATTTAATTTAGAGTGAAATTGACTAGTATTTATGTAATACTCTTGAACTTGTTAAATGTAACCATTTTTTTCATTCAATTTTCATATTAAAGTGCAATTCAAATTAAATTGATAATGTAATAATGTTATTGTTTATTGTAATGGCACATATTGTTGCATGAAAATTTTAGGAAGATCAGGTCCATAGTAAAGTTTTGTATTATTTCCTAATGATTCTATGCGTTTCATTTCTAAGAATTCTTTAGTTAGCAACAATTTATTAGAGTCAGCTTGCATTTTAATACGATAGAATTCAGCATCTGCAGCACTCTTTTCTTTTTCTAGATGAATTGTATCTAAATTAACAAAAAATAAAACAAATTAATTTATTACAAAAAGTATTTTAGAGGTTTATATACCTTCTATAACAGAAATTTGTTTAATGGATTCTTTTTCCATAATTTTTTGTTCAAACTCAATTTTAGACACTTGAGCTAGTTTCTCAGCTTCTATAATAGCACGTTTGCGTTCAGTCTCTGCTTCTTTTTCAACAACTTTTTGCGCTTGTTCAGCAATTAGTAATTTAGTTTTTTCAGCTTCCCTGAAAAATGAAAAAAAAATAAATTAAAATAATTATTAAAATGTTATTAAGTTAATATCATTACATGATTTCATAATTTTTGCGTATAGTTTCAGGTATTTTAGGCTTAGTGACACGTACAGCATGTACTTTGAGTCCAGGAGCCATTTCAGTTAAATCTTTTTGCAACGCTACTTTGAGGTTTTCATCAATTTGATCAAATAAATCAATGTATACCTATAAAATGTATTATATCTGTATTATATTTGTATTCAAGTTATATTAACAAAAAAAAATCCATAGATACCTCGTGTAAATTATGGACACTACAGAATTGATTAAGTTCATGATGTACTTTATTGAATATCAATGTTTTGTCATAATCTGCCGTATAATTCTTAACAATATCAAAAACTAAAAATAAAAAAAAAATGTGTTGTATTTCTTATTAATCTAAAAGTTATATTTGGATAAGAATTCTTATAATGGTTATTATAACAATAATTATTAATAAAGATTATGTGTTTTTCAGGTAAAATACATATCTAATTTGATAATTCTAATTTAAATATAAGTAGTAAGTACAACATGTAACATTGTATTACAATTTAAATATGTATTCAAGTGTTTATCAATGTGTAATAACTAGTGAAAAAAGATATGATATTCAAATCCAAATACATTGAAAAGGTTTATCAAGACATTTTAACTAATCACTGAATAAAAAAAAAATTCAATTGTTGAACTATAAAATTTAATTTGGAAATGATTCTATTTATTTTAAAAACTATTTAAGTATTTATAACTAAGTAATATGAGAATTTAATTCACTGAATATTTTGGTACAAAAAAATAAAAATCATTGTTTAACTGTTGATTTTTAATTACAACTTATAATACCTAATCGTTAAGAAACATAATTTAATTTAGGTACCACTATCAGCATTTAGTATATTGACTACTTCAATTCTATCAAAATAAATCATCACGCCACCACTTGTGCCACAAGGAACATTTTTCACTTCATCCGTTTGAAGAGTAACCTGAAATATAAAATATACGAACATAGAAATCAAACTTATTATTATTATTGCATCAGAAACATTTAAAGCAGTATAGTATTAAGTCTAAGTGCTTACTTGTACAGACCGAAAAGTGGTTAGGAATGGCATCATAATGTGGTAACCGGGAAAACTAATTTGAGATAATAACGCTCCACCCTAGAAGCATACAAACCGTTATGAATACATTAACAAATCAACTAAATAACTTATGAAATATTTACCCTATAATAAACAGCCACATGCCCTTCGTCCACTCTATGCAGACAGAAGTGAATTAAGGTGGCAGTCAGTAGTAACAACAAGGGTAATGCATAGGATAAGTCAGCCATAATGGGGTGATAAAATAACAATGAGAGTATTCTTTTAATTATGTATTATTAATTGTCTGATTACAGTAAACGTGCAACACTCGAGAGTAGAGTATTAAAATTAAAACAAAAATGTACTACAAGCATAGGTTCATCACATAAATTATTACTACACTCGTTCGTGGACGACAAAAATGAATTTAGAAGTAAAATAAAATGCCAAACGAAATGATCATCTTATTGAATCGAACACTGCGGATAGTCTAAACATTTGAGCAAACAAATGGGATATTTACATTATTGTTATTACTAAAAATATAAATTTAAAAATTCGATCAGGTCAAAGTTGTGTTCGTTTGTACTATCAACGGTGGTGACTCACGGTACTCCACGGTGAGTAATTACGACTGATAACGAAATACCACACGGCTTTACGACTGTAACGTACCCGCCGGCCGCCGCCCGGCACCAGCGCACAAATAGGTGTAAGAATTTATGCGGCATGTGCGAGCGGGTACGTTGAACGTATCATGACGAAATAAAATATTTGTCACGATAGGAACGTATGGTGAATACGGAATCGTGATGAAGGCAAGCGCGTAAAAAAATAATTGTTATTAAAAATCACGTACTATATGTCTATATGGTACGTCCATTCCACGAGTTAATATAATTTATTTGATATAGTTTTATCTTAGTCCGTGGTTCGTACGTATTGGTTATAGAATAATCCGGTGGCCCGGTAAGACGTAATTGGGGTGAAAATATTCCAAAACTTCACACTACATTTTTTAGGCAAATTTTGGTATGAACCATGAAATACAAGTTAATTTATGAACATAGTTGTGGTACATTTTTAACGTTTTAGCGTTTAAAATAAAAAATAAAAAAAGTAATGTACGGAGCTGAGCGTGAACAATTATTTTGGAGTAAATGGGTGGTGCCCGATAAGATGTAGAAGTTCAAACATTCTCTGCGTGCGAAAAAGAAGTTATATTAAATTGTTGACTGTAGGTACTGATTAGTAATTTTTTATTCCACTATAGTTTGCGCCTTTGCGGTGTTAAAGTGTTGTATTTCTGAAGTATTAATTATGTATCAATAAAATTACTTACTCGAATATTATTTGTAAGAGTTTAGACATTAAACTACAAATACCCTAGGTTGAGCTATAGATTTAATTATATCTATGGCTTTAACCTTTATTAGATCGACCTACCGCAGATTTCTAGTTTTCTGTTGTAGCTGGGCTGCAGAAGCCCCCGGAGCACGGCAAGATCTTAGAGGCAGCAATTTTTTTTTTTTGAGCCGTAATTGAAGTTGTTTAATCAATTCCCAATCGTTTACTAAAAGGAAACCTAGGAATAAATTAGTTTTAAAATATTCATAATAGATAACTTTTTTTTTACACTTTTAATTTAATTTATGATATCACAGTGTAGACTGTTGACCATGAACATATTTGCCAATACTGTAGACTGGGTACTAAAGTACCTGCCTAATATGTAATAATACCTAAATTATTTATATTTACAATAAAATAAATTATTTATTATAACCATATTTAAAAATTTTGTTTATTGTGTAGGTATTTATTATTTATTAGATCATTAAGTTATAAAATAACTATTAATTCTATTCTATTTTTGTAATCCATATTGCATACCTATATACGATATACCTACCTACATTGTGAATTTATGTACTTTTATATTTACGCTTCTTTGCCAACAACTACATAATATTTAATATAGGAAAAACTAACAGAGTTTATTTATTTGGCACGAGTTGAAATACACACATCTTCAAGTTATATAAAATTCAATACTTCAATATAAGTACAAGTGTGTCTTACATGACGTCATGACATCATAGCATAACTATATTTAGTCATAATGTCATAATTCATAATATATATAATCCAATCATTGATCAGACATTTTTAACGAAAAACCAAATAATATGTTTTTAATTTTTTTTTAAAGTTATATGTAAAGACGTAATCACGTAGGTATTCAATAAGTAGGTCGGTAGTTAATTATTAAGTAAGTACTATAGTCTATAATAGACAATAGTCTATAGTGAGCATATGTTACGACTTGTTATAGGTATAAATGGTATACTGTATAGTAAGCAGTAATTACTAAATAATTAGTAATTACCTACTAAAATAATACTTTTCTATGGGTGTAACAGGATCTACCAATTATCAAACGCATACTCCGATAAATATATAACTGTAAAAACCATATTTTGAATTGTTATTAAAGTTACAGGTATCACAATATGAGTTTAACAAATAACAATTAAAATGTACCTATAAACAATAAATATGGCTGTATTTGTGGACAGTGCTTGTGTGCTACTTCACTGAGATTTGAAAATACATAATATTTACTAGGTCGGTAATGTAGGAACTAGGAACCATTTATTATTTTACATAAATACCATCGAATCCAATGCCAATACTAAAAAGTTGTTAATTGAGTTTAGGCAATTGGAGGCAAATTAAATATCTTAAAAATAATATTGAAATGTTTGCAGTGTATCCAATTTTATATTGGGATCTCGTAATTTGAATCTTCAAACTTATTTTTCTGAGAATATATGTATACAGCAACCAATAACATTGTCCATGGCGTATTAATGTATATGGTGTACCTGACAAGTAATCAAAGTATAAAATACAATAATATTAGATATGGATTTATCTGCGATTTTAAAATTGCATCAACAATATTGATACTATAACTTATGACCAGAATTCGGGACTTCAAGCATTTGCTTATTTTTTTGATTTAACATGAAATCTAGCAGAGTGCTATGGAAACTCATGTCATGTTACGATAAAATTTGATCATGTTCTTTATAGCTTATTTCAATGCTTTTTTTAAAAAAAGTTTTTCTGGTTTTTCTGATTACATTTGCTTTTTTTGCACATCTTTGTTTAATTGTGACACAGGCCACTGACGAAAATCTAGAATTTTCATTTATTTTCTATTGTTTTTTGTGTGTTTATTCATTTTTTTTATTTGCCGGACCTCGTTTATTTATTATTGTAATCTTCCGGACTCCACTTGAAATTATTTGCCGACCCCGGATGGTAGTTAAAATTGTTCTCAAAAACGGTGAAACATTTTTGATTTTTTAAAAGCTGAATGTTTTTTAGTTTTTGTTGTGCTATTTTTTGATTATTTTAATATTTTTAAGGGCTTATTTGAGTGCTCATAATGAATTATTTTGATGGTTATAAGTGCTATAAGTCCCGAACCCGGCAATATAAAATATATTGTATTAGGTAGATAATTCCATTAAACAATAATTAATAAATAATAGTATAACACTAGGCCTATTAAAATTATTATTGTTAAATATTTATTAACCAAGAAAATTAACACAGAATATCAGAATAACTCAATTAGTTACTAGTTTATTACTGACATGATGGTACCGACTTATAACTTATTAGGGATAGGGATATATTTCTAGAAATATTTTTGTTTGGTTAATTATAAAATTATTCACTACTCACAGTTCCCGACTGTAAAGCGTTAAATTAAGAAGTAGACAATTTTGTTACTTAGTTAAGTAGCAAATTGAAATTAGTAAATAAAATAAATATTTAAATTATGAAAGTGGCGTCCGACCGTAGAGTAAGATGGTTATTTCTTATTATAGCGGTTTATCTTATATGTTCTGATTGGTCGTAATATTGATAAGCATATTTTAATAATGTGTATTGTGTTGTGATAATATACCGATAATGCAGTTGATTATACAAATACAATTAATAACACAGTTCAGTCATTACATTTGAAATAGCCATTTCCTTTTATTTAATTACGTACAGTCGATTGCACGGAAAGTGTATTACACAAGTTATGGTTGAAATTAAGAAAACAAATAAAATATCAAAAACCTCATGAGATTAAAAATATTGTATATTCTTTTCGCCATGAAAATGAACTTTTCAGGTTATGTAACAAACCCATTAAAAACAAACACATTTTCAAATAATTCCTGTGAAGTATGTAATTTGTGAAATTTTTTATATTAACTTAATTTTAACATTCGCGTCGTCATGAGGGAAATAATCGGTGGTTTTTCGGAGTCTGGAAGATATTATGCCGAAATCAGTGTTAATGGAAAGGTCAACGTTTGGGATACCAATGCTGGTGATCTGCGGCACACATATTCTCCAAGTGGGCATTTGAATTCTTCTGTCACTTGCGTTAAATGGATTCAAGTAGACAATACTGATTTACTGTGCATCGGCACTCAAAAAGGTTTTGTAGAATTTTATAATGTAGCTAGTGGGAGTGTGTTGTCTAAAATCAACACTCATTCGAAAGCTATCAAGAGTATTTATCGTTTGGGTCAACAATTATATATTGGTTCAGACGACGGTCATGTTGTTCAGTTTGATTTGAAGAACAACAAGCTTGAAGTAAAAAAGAAAATCAGTAAAATGTGTTCATTAGCCGTGTTGCCCGATGGAAGGTTGTTGACAGCATTAAGAGAAATAAAATTGTGGAATTTTCCATCTGGTGAGATGATTCATAAGTTCACTGGTCATAAAAATGAAATTCGTTCATTACACATAATTGAAGGTGATAAATGTTATCTATTGAGTTCTGCTAGAGACCGGTTTATTAATATATGGTCCCTAAGCGACTTAAAACCAGATCCATTAGCTTCATTAGTTGCAGACGATAATATTTCTTATGTATATGTTCATAACCAACGCAACAATATCACCGTGACGGTTACAACAGAAAGTGGCACATTGCATGTGTATGAGCATGTATTAAATGGTTGTGTTTCACATCCACTTAAACCCCAGAGAACCCTTCAAATAGCTGTGGACAATACAAAAGATGTAGAGACTGTACAAATGCCAATTTTATGTACTAAAGTTTATGATTCTAGAGTATATGCAGTATATGGAACTCGACCATTCTTAGCATTCGAAAATATAATCTTACAAAAGTTAAACAAATGTACATTTATAGCAAGACAAGATCCAAGAAAATCAAAATCAGTTGGGGGAACCCATATTGTTAATCCAAATATTATGGATGCTAAATGTATTGAAATGAAAAATAATAGATCGTCAAATCTACCTCTGGAAACAAGACTTCAAAATATGTCAGAAGAAATTGAAAATACAGTTCAGACTAAGGGTGAAAGTATTGTTCATTTGTTAATTCAAGGTCTTCGTAGTAATGATAAACATCTATTAGAGTCTGCCTTATTTGTTAAAGATGATCGAACAATTGATAATACTGTATCACGTCTACCATTACAGTCAATTGTTATGCTTATTCGTAAGCTTATTCGCCTATCACAGGACCGGACTTTGGTCAGTTCTGTAAGTATAAGATGGTTATCTGCTGTATTACGAATACACGCATCTCTGTTATTAGCTAATCCAGATGTTTTAGAAACTTTTTTACCCTTAGAAAATGTCTTGAGTACAAGGTTAAATAATTTTGAACAACTCGGTTTGTTAGAGTTTAAGCTCAAAGCGTTAGTAGATAGGTTAAACTTTGACAAACAAGATAAAGAAAAAGAGCAAGACGCCCTATTAGTGTTTAACGATTCAGATGATGAAGATAAAAGAACATTTGAAGAGTCTTTATTGACAAATAATGAATCTGATGATGAAGACCTAAGCACAACAGACGAAGAAGAAGCAATGGATATAGATATAAATGGTGATGATCCTCCTTGTATATTAAGGTGAACTATACTAATATATTATGTTTTAATGCTCCAAATGTTATTCTGTATTGTATATCAATACAATTTTAAACACAAATTGTTATTGTTTTCTTATACCAGTAATATTTGTCTATTATAAGAAATGTCACTCAAATAAAAATGTATTATTTAATGTAAAAACATTTTACTATGTCAAATTAAATAAACATTTTGTAAAATATTATTTTCATTGTTTTCTCCATTAAAAGAATTATTTTTTAAGTTTAATTTTTTTACTGTTTAGATAGAAAAAAAAGTGGCTATTGCTTATTATTTCAAAACCAATTGAGGTAAAGGGTTTAGAACTTTAGAATGCATTATGATTATAAGGTCAACAATAGAAATTTTGTTTCTAAAATATTGTGTTACTCCAAAACCATTTTTTTTTCAAAATAATGTTAGATTTTACTGTTAAATGGGCTTAGTTCAGTTGGATTGTTGATGTTGTCTATCATCTATGAGATATATGTTGCATGTGCTACTTATTAAGTTTCTATAAAGCATAGAGTATTACATATTACGATGAAAATATATCATTAAATAAAATAATATTGATGAAATATTGTCGCTATACTATAAATGAAACATCATGGAATTACAGATTTGGGCTTGACATAGGTTTTGGATGAAATTGGTATATAAATGCTTATAAAAGAAACATTAGTTATTAGTTAAGGTTTTAGTTTTTGAGATATAGTTATAGTGACTTGGTGTAGTTAAATTAATTTTGTATCGAAAAAACTGTTAATTCTCCAGAACCAAAACAAAAATGAAAAGTAAGCAATGGCAATATTTTTTATGTAGATATAAGAAGAATAGTTTATAAGAACAGATATTAGACGAATGCTAAGCAATAACAAAAAAAACCTTCATTATCTAAATTTCTACCTGAACTTTATTAATTAACTTTATTAATTAACTCCCTCCTTATTATTTTTACAACTCTTCTACAAAAACTAAATTTACCATAGACTATAGAGTATATCTTGTATATTTTAGTTATTTAATTATTCATAATGCTGTAAGACTGGTTTAACTTTATTATTATATTTTATAGTTGAATTACTTATATCTAATTTCTAATAATCTTTGTTTCATTAATTATATTCAGATTTTACATACAGATAATTATATTTCATTATTATGTCATACATTGTGTTATATATGAACATAAATCATTTAGCTGAATACCTTATACTAAAGCTAATAAAATCATAAAATAATACCAATATTAAAGTATAACTTTCCCTTGTACGATCTGTTCTTGAATATGCCTCAATAATTTGGTGTCAATCGTTATCCACTCATATCTATGGTCTTGATAATATCCAATATACATTTTTAAAAATGATCACCCATATGAACAACCTACCCATGTATAAAGACTCTATTATGCCAGTTCAAAATTTAGTAAACTTAGATTCTCTTCAGCTAAGACGTCAGTTATTTTATATAATGTTTGTATTTAACTTACTAAATTATAATATTATATGCCCTGAGCTCTTGTCATAGATCAGTTTCCGTGTTCCCTCCTACTATTTGAGTAATCAAGATCAATTATAATTTTAAGAGAACATTATAATTTATAATATTAATTAGTCACCGTTAATCAGTGTTTTTTCTTTTTCTTGTAATATTTTTATATATTTATTTCTTTGTATTTTTATACACCACTTATTTTTAATATTAGTTATTACTGTACATTTATTCTATAAATTATTTTTTTTATTCATAATATTGGTCTTTTACTACATTCAATATTGTAAAAGGGCTTGCCTTGTTGAATTATAATAAATAAATAAATAATTTTAAAAGTTTATGTTCCACTATATTCTTACTAGCTTGTGTCTACAATTTATTTGAATACAAATGATTTGCCTTATGTATGAAAGATCAAGATCATCACTTGAGAACTAAGGTGCTGCTGTTCAGACGAGTAATTTAATTTGAAATATTTCACGGAACAAAACTGCACACGAGCAAAGCCGTAATACAGCTATATTTTTTTAAAACTGTGACGAACATTTAAAGTGTTGATTCTATACAGTATTTGCTCATACTTTTGTACTCAGAAATTTCCCTCACATTTTTTAGTGTCAATTGTTTCTACAGTCTCCCTAGAATCTGATCCTAGTCCCTAGATAATGCTCAATCCTTATTGTGACACCAGACTATAAATGCTGAGGAACGCTCATGTCATAAATCAATACAATGAACGTAATTACGTAATTCATACTCATTTTGTAAGCTAGTGGCATATTGAACTAATTTTGTTGTGGAACAAATATTTAGATAAGATCACATATAAACTGCTGCAAATTAATATTTAAGTCTGAAAAATGAACATTTTTAGATATAAAAATAAATTGTTTTATTTGTTTAAGTAAACATATTTTTAGTACCTATACTCTATAGTCTATGGCATAGACTCTATGCAATACCTTGAAACATGAGAAATGCTATGTAAAATATAATATAGAATACTGCGAGGTGTGCAAGAACATTTTTTGTAGGTAAAAATATATTTTAAAGATAGATAGGTACTACGCTGTACTATGTAGGTGTACCCACAAATAAATGTACCAATATACCATAGTTGCTGTGCATTGCATATATTTGTACCAAACGTTCGTATGCATCTAGGTTTTAGGTACTAATACGAGTATATGTATCTACTTTCTACCTACCTACCTACCCACTTAATAAGTTATTTTATTACACTTTACACAATAACTAACTTACATTTTGATTTAATTAGTTATGTATGGAAACTGCTATTTAAGTCAAAATTAATATTTCATTTAAAAATGTACAGGCGCGTTTCTTATAAGCTTATATTTCACACAAGTTTGAAGTTATACTTCCAGTTGTAACAGTTTGAAATTCCGGTTACCAGAATATAGGCATCTACTATAATAGTTACTACTAGTCTACTACCTATAGTCAAATTTCAACTGCAATTCATTTGTTCTTATTTTAAAAACAAATTTTTGCTACTAAATGTCTTTTTTAAAAATATTTCTCTACAATTTGAGTTTTATCGACCTAGAGTCAATCTACCTCGCACGTCATCTGCTCGAATGATCAACAACGACGCGTCACGCGTGACACGCATGTACCCAAACTATCTCAGCAGTAATGATTGCTGACTTGTGACTCGTATAAGCACTATAATATATAAAGTTCTATTGTTACATCGGTGTAGAAAAAAACTAAAAAGTAGGAATAGTTATCTTGAAATGTATTATACTTAATAGTTCTGGCGAGGAACATTTCCTTGAGTGGACCCGAAGTCGAATGTACTGTATCTACAATAATAGGATCGTGCAAGTTCCTTCACCAGTTCACCACCTTAGTTATTATTAAACGACAATAAAATATAGGTATTATTGCTTACTAATAGCATGATGTATTACACGTGACGAGATTTATCAGAAACGAAGCACTACTCGCAAACTTCAAAATTCCAAAAATCATCTATCACATTAGGGACCTATCAACAAACTTCTATGGACACTTAACTAGATCAAGCGGTGCTCAGCATTTTGGGTTGAGTCAGTTGAGTGCCCAACCGATCCGTCGCAGACTTCAACGCGGCCGGCCCCACGATGCATTAAATTAATCAAAAAAAAACCTTGTAAATAAAATTATTTGTATAAATGTATATAGCGTAATAATTGTAACCACAGTTGTACCGGTCAAAAAAAACTGTAAAAATTGTAACATTATCGTCTTGTACTAATGTATAATACTATTACAGTAGAAATCACTATAACGAGCATCGCTTAGAACGAGATACCGCTTACAACAAGCAAAACGTTAGGTCCCGGCACGAGCCCATATGATTGTATGTTAAAATATACGTTTACAACGAGTATGGTTATTACGAGTTATCGGCTATAACGAGTAAAATAAAACGAACTCGACCAACGACCTTCCGGTTACTACGAACAGGTACCTGCAAGATAAGAACTTTTTGCTATTATTTAGATCAATTTAACATTTACATACATTATCTTTAGCTGTGTAGATATGGATAACTTATTAATAAAAAACATTATTCCTACAAATTCTGGTGTTTTCAAGTTAATAAAAATTACAAATAGCGTCAGTTGTGTGAAGACGTTCCACCATGTCTTTAGTAGCGTTGTCTTTAGTAGAAACATCGATCAACAGTAAACACACGAAGCAAAGTTCGATCAAAGATTATTTTAAGAAATTAAATTTAAGTGTTTTATAACTATGTTTAAGTAATATATGTATATTGATAAATAAAGTATTAAATCTCCAATTATAATAATTAATAATAAATGTATGTATAAATAATGTATGTGCATACATGTATAAATTCAGTATTAATCTCGATTATAAGATTTCCCGCTTTTAATCGGTTACAACGAATGCGCGTACTAACCGCATACAACGAGCTATCGGTTATAACGAGAAAAACTAGCTGGCCCTTGAAACTCGTTATAACCGATTTCTACTGTATTATCTTTATTATTGCTATCTATTTTTCCAAATGTTAAAAATTTTCATTCAATAAGTTTATATGACTAAGTCAGGGAAACTTAAAAAATAAAAAACGTGAACGAGGCACAATTTACGTGTTAGAGTGCTGCAGGGACGTACGCAGAAAAAAGTTTTGGGGGGTGTTTTTGAAAATCAGGACTTTTTTTCAATAAACAAATAAAATTTTATTAGGAATATCTTATGATATACTTAAATTACTTTTTTTTTTTAAATATCAATATATATTGTATTAAAAAAAAATCACAGAACTAAATCTAATTTTCGTGAAGTTTCAGCCATTATGTTAAAATGTTAAGAATTATCTTCACAATTAACTTCTATAATAAGTTTATAATGCATATTTTTGAAAAATTCTTGATTTTTAGATTTTAGAGCATATTTCTTTGCATATTTGTCCGAATGAACATTTTGTGTAAAAAAGTAAAATAAAAGTGCATATTTTCAAAGCATTTTTGTACTTTTTTAAGCGCATAAGTGCATGCATATTTAGTACTTTTTAAGAACATTAATTTCCGAGCCCTAGAGATAATGTATTATCTATTAGTAATTTAGTATATTATTATAATAATACAACAACTTGAGAGTTGAGACATAAAATAGTATATTGTCAACTCATCGTGGCCTCGTTCAGATACAAAATAAAAACATTTACGATAACGTCAAGAACAAAAAACATGAATGACGATAATATTTATAATACCCTTATCCGCAGTATTTGTTTCAAGTATAGTATATACTATATAGTCTTTCTCGAGTCTATGTACATTTTAGTATTATTTTGTACCCATGTCATTACACAATAAGTATAATATTATTTTATTTCTAAATTCTGTTTTATTTTTTTTTCAATAATATTAAAATAAGAATTTGTTGGTGTTAAATTTTCATTTTGCTTTCGCCGGTGTTTCACAAACACAATGTAATATTATACCTGTCTATTATAGTATAATATAATAAAACAATTAACATCAAAATTTAATAAGAAAATAACCAAACATTTCGGGGGGTGTTTGAACACCCAAAACACCCCCCTGTGTACGTGCCTGGAGAGCTGCTACGTATACATTGAACGAGCTTTAAACTTGAGATTAAAATTCACAGTGTCCTCCGTACCGAGCTTATGCAGTTACATAGATTCGTGTGCAAAATGGTCAGACACAGCACATAACCCAGTGTTTTAATGAATACCGTTCGAAAGGTTTAGAGTGAAAACTCAATAAATTACTCTAAAACAAAAGTATTTAAATACGTAATATATTATCCAAGTTCTATTTTGAATAATGTTGGCTAGTGATGATTATTATCATGGGACGATTCCAAATAGTACATTTAAGGAGGCAGTTGTGTTTATGTTTTTGAAAACAATTCATAATAAACCATTGATTCCTGGTATTTTACAAATGTTATGATTCAAAATAATTATGTTATGAACGATAATTATAATTTAATATTCGTATATTTTTGCTATAATTTCAAATACTTTATATTTATTAGCGTCCACTAAATTATTATTTATTATCATCGTGCTTATCGTTTACCATTTTTCGGTTATCATCAAAGTTTAAATAGTTTTAAAAATGTCATCGTTTCTTAAATTATTTGCGGCAGGATAGTTTATAGATGCGATCTGTGATTAGAGACTCAGTATCGTGTGGTGCCATGATCTGCAGTAGTCTCTGCAGGACGGTATGGCGTGGCGGTTAGGTCCGGTGTTTCTAGGTCCTGGATGGGTGACCACCGGAGAAATTAGCAACGAGCCATTGAACCTACATGATGGGTTCCAAACTACAGGCCGACCGACAGTAATCTACAGTTTGCCAACACAGCCGCTGGTTAAATTAATAGAAAACATAAAATATGAAAACAAGAATACATTTATTTTTAGAAAAACGGTTTTCTTTTGAATTTAAATGTTTACAATAAATTACAGTTTGTATTATTTATTACGAGAGATCGTTTTTGAACAACTCTAGCGGAATCACTATTCCCTGTCCGAACTCATCACGTATCGCTTCCTATGAACACACTCACACAAAAATATAAACTAATCAAAATTAGATAAAATATAATAAATACCTTGTACATACTATAAATGTTTATCTTATTTGTTCTACCTTGCCCTACTGTCTCCATCATCGGTTCCTAAATTCCCAACTCACAAACAGTAAAAACCTTGGTCTAATCCTAGATCGTAGGTTAACTTGGGCAGAACACACACAATCTAAGCGTCAAAATCTTAACTCTCGTTTCCGTTTACTTAAAACATTAATTAATAATAACACTTTCTAATAAAGCCAGTATGGACATACGGTATCCAGCTATGGGGTAATGCTAAAAAATCTAATCTTAACAAAATTCAAACGTTCCAAAACTTAGCCCTCAGGAAACTATTCAATGCTCCTCCTACGTCTCGAACATCACTATCCACTCTGATCTAAAAATTAAGACTGTCCAAGAAGAAGCAAAAGCGCATTACAAACGTTTTCATAACCGTCTTTCCAATAATAGTAATCCGTTAATACGCGATCTAGCAGTCCTATCCATCCCTGGCAATCCACCTAGGCGCCTAAAACGTAGTTGGTGTCGTGATCTTCTGGATCCCGTCATGTAAATTTAAAGAAAAAAAAAAACAAAACTCTCAAGTGAGTGTCATTGATGGGTGGCTTCTCTAATCCAGTATGTCATGTAAATATATATGTTTATGTTAGTTAGCGTATTAATGTATGATGTATATATGTAAACTCACTCTTATCACATGTACTTATTGTGCCTCTTAGGTATAGATTGTATATTCATAATAAAGGAAAAAAAAAAAATCTTATTTGTATACAGATAATCAAATCATGTAATAATGTAGCAACGATTTAAATTTGTTCGTCTACGTTAGCCATAGACCACGATTTATAAATAATAATAAAAAGAGGAAATATTCCAAACAATTTAAAACGACAACGATTTACAATATTCGTCTTATCTCGCATATTATAGTGAAATAGTATAAATCGGACTTGACGACGTCGTGTATTAAATCTTTACTTGCAGTTGCTCGCAACGCTAGAGCATGACATTACGTAATTAATATTACAATTATATATATCAGATACGTACAACCTACTGTTGAGATTGTATTTTCTATTTTGAACACTCGCGTCTCGCGTACATGCAAATTATGATATTATTACAATATTATCATCTAACGAGCTGTTTAGCGGTTCTGGTAAATCTGTGTTCCGCGCATTCGGGCCATCCGCCTTCCGGCAATGTTAAGGTTAAGGAACAACTTACTTGTCCTTTATAGGTTAAACAATTAAACATGACGTCTGACTTACGAGCGTTATAATGTACGTCATTTCGCCCACACATGCGTAAGACTTCACGCGTTTTAGAAAAAGCGACGGATGTTCATTAAAATACGGTTCCGTTGTGGGATGTGTACGTGGGAAAGGAATAATAAAAATAAAACATTAAATTACGTACACAGGCTTAGTAAACGTGTTACGGAAAATACTAAATAGTGCTGGTATGACGTGCGAAATTTACCCCCAAGAATTTTTACGGGTGCGATGGGGGATGCTCACCAACAAGACCTGGTAGCATTGTGACCTGCATCGGCAAAACCATTCACAGAAAAGACAAATTAAACAAATTGTTCAATATACGTATATGCCATAAACATTAAACATAGTAATAAATTATGCAATTATTTAATCAGTTGCTATATAATATTATTAAGTATTTTCTACATATCTACTTATTATACTTATTATTACATGCTCGTTGCATAACATTTTCTAAGCAATTGTAACACTATTTAGGTATTATGACTAAGGCTATATTTTATTTAAGTTCTGTTAACCATCTGTTAGAACATATTATTTTTATAAAATGTTATACGC
Source organism: Periphyllus acericola (assembly GCA_949715065.1). Taxonomy (NCBI): domain Eukaryota; kingdom Metazoa; phylum Arthropoda; class Insecta; order Hemiptera; family Aphididae; genus Periphyllus; species Periphyllus acericola. Next base: position 12,375,095 of record OX454266.1, read on the forward strand.
ACTGTGAAATATTATAGTAATATATTATATAATATCTTCCTTTCTTGAATCCATTAAGAAAAAAACCAAATATATTACTACTGAAATATGTTTAATAATTATTACAGCATTTGATGATCAGGAGACGGTTGCATTTTACGGACAAGTATCGATGCACTTAAATTGCCTACATAAAGCGCCGCCACAAAACCAACAATAGTTCTGCAATATTAGAGACGGATATAAAAATATATTGTTGTAGTAAACCTGTTTAACTTTGTTTCTTGTATAATATAGTAAGCAACTAACCATTTTTTATCTTTGGCTGAAAATCAATATCTCGTGCAACGTACTAATTAAATAATATCTTTTAATTTTGTACATTCTGGTAAACGGGATTTTGACATTTTTTTTGTACGGACGACAATTCAGGTTACAAGTTGTAAATTTAAGTTGCAAATTGGTACCTTAAATATAAGCTAAGCTTAAAATTAAAATTAGAATAATAAATTGCACTTCTGTCTAAGCCAATTGCAAATTTGAAAACATTTTGATCCGTATAATGGTAAAAATACGTATCATACCACTGATGTACAGGCGACAAAACAGTGTACTCGTTCATGCCGCCGTAATAAAAATCGGTTTAGGTGACAAGGATATCTGAATACCCAATATTAGTTGGTTTATAATTATTTAATATTCTAGATAAAGTCACCACTATTAGAATCGTCCATTTTGTGGGTTGTGTAAAGAATCATCAAAATATTAATTTCAGTGTACTGGGTAAAATATTTATAAAGTTAAAAATAAAAAGTGAAATGTTAGAACAAATGAACATTGAATTTTAAACATATATTTAAGATTTGTTGATGTGTATACGCGTAGTACAATATGGACTTGTGGAGCATAGTTTTTTATTTTATATAAATTTCAATAAAAATGGTAACTGATGTTAATAATGTTAATAATTCGTTTTTATAATATATGTTTTGATTGGAAATCTCAATAGTCCTGTCTCTCGAAAAGGCAATACTTAGTGAAAAGATGAATGACTAAATAACAAAACAATATCCTTGCAAATCCCTTAAAATAAATGGACAAAACAAATCTTTCTCCTAAAAAAGCGCGTTTCTGATAACAGCCTTACAGAATCATGTATTAACTACGAAAAACCTATACGTCTTAATGACGACATGTGCGATTTGTATTTGTTTTCTCAAAGAATTGGTTTTATCGACCGTTTTTCTATACATTTAAAAGGGAGGAAAATAGATTGTCGAGCAGTCTCGTTCTAAGTTATTGTATAACAGGCCAGTACATTTCTTATTGAGCATTTACGTTTTTAATGTTGGCGTCATTATTTTTAGGTGAAATGAATAGCGAACAATTTGTATCTAATTTAATTATTGACTACGCTAACGGTTATTAAATAATAAATAAACTATATTACAATAATAATGATAAACATTACATATAATGGTAATAATAGCAATATGAGTTATAATGATGCTGATAATAATAATAATAATAGTAATAATAGTAATAATAGTAATAATCATAATAATATTAGCAATAATCATAATAGTAATAATAATAGTAATAATAATAATCATAATAATAAAATAAAATAATAATAATAATAGTTATAATAGTAATAATAATTAAAAATAAAATAATAATAGTAATAATATTAATAAAAATAATAATTAAAAAAAATCATAATAATAATAATAAAAAAAAATAATCATCATCATAATAATAGTAATAATCATAATAATAGTAATAATAAAAATAATAGTTTTAATAGTAATAATAATTAAAAAAAAAAAAAAATAATATTTTAATAATAATAATTAAAAAAAATCATAATAATAATAATAATAATAGTTATAATAGAAATAATTTAAAAAAAAATAGTAATAATAATAATAATAATTGTAATAATATTAACATAGTAGTTGTAATTTAAAATTTATGTTTGAAACATTGATTTACCGTTCAGTCAATTTTTATTTAATACTCTAAAGTAGGTAACTCTAAAAATAATGACTCGTACAAATTAGTACCTCAAAATACATATAAACAATAAGTATGAGGAATAATTAAAATATAAAATTCGAGAAATCGATATAGTATTATTAAAAACAAATTGAGAGATAATTTAATTAGCTACGTAGTGATCTTTTTTGTTGACCCAACTAAAATTTGATCGCAAACACCGATTTTCTATACAAGAGGAATATTGTACTCAGCCACAAACAATCTATAATACCATAACGAGCCTAAAATATCGACTGATTTTAAAATCACCCTGTGGAAAATGTATAATAACACAAGCTATCTAAATGAATACTCATCTATTCGTACGTAGAAGGTAAATAAAATAATAAAATAGTGTTCAATTCGTAATAAATGTATAATACGAGACACTAGAACGCTGAGTGCAGTAAACCTATTTAGAAATTGACATGTCATTTCAAATTAGGAACAACCAATGATACCCTAATTGAATACATAATATATGAATATTTATATACCATTGTTTTGTTGTCTCCCGGTACACGGTTTCTCGTCTGGATTTACGTTTTATTTAATTTTATCAATCAAAAATCATTTGAGAGCAGAGCACTCCGGAACAGTCATTAATCAAACGATAATTGTCATGTTATAAGAAACCCAATTGAATAATAAAATATTTGGTTCTCTAATCTATATACACACTGATAATAATAATTATAATTATAAATTAGTAACAATAAAGTAAATGAATCAAAGTAAGAGTTCAAAGTTAGTATATATCTAACGTTTTTTTTTTAATTTTAAACAAAATATATATATAACATCTACTAAATGTCATACAATTGGTATTTTGGTGTGTTATACTTATAATGTAACAAAGTACGTGATAGTTAAAACAAATGAAAATCAAATAGTACATAATATGTAACAAAGTACGTGATAGTTAAAACAAATGAAAATCAAATAGTACATAATATGTAACAAAGTACGTGATAGTTAAAACAAATGAAAATCAAATAGTACATAATATGGGTATTCAACTCGATGTTCCGAAATCAAAACTGATATATTAAGAAAAGTCTGGCTACGTAAACGTAACTCTATCAAATATAGATAAAATATTATTTTTATAAGTCATAAACTAATAATGAATAAAAACTATTACTGTAATATTTAAAAGTAAATCTTTATACGTTGTTTATGTTGTTGTAATGGTCCAAAAATAAATTTAATAATGATATCACAAACAGGCTTCATTTTTCTGCCCTGAAAAAATTAAAAACAAAGTGTAATTTATTATTTCATACATAAACACGTAATTATATAATTTTACGTATTTCTATAATTTATAGCAGCCAGCAAGAAATGAACCCAAAAACCACAACCTCTATTAAATTTAATATTCTAATTACTAAATGTATAAAATTTCCATAATTTGAGTGTATTATAAAAACTCTAAACTAATATAATGTGTCAATAAAATTACATTAAGTAATATTTTTTATTGAATATTATAACGTTTTTAGTTTTTTTTTTATGGTAATAATGAAAAGCATACAATTACGTGGGTTAATAATTATTTTTTTAAATAATTTTTGATGGTCGAGTTATAAAAACACGAAAATAAAAAATGGTAGGTAATCTCACAAACAAAAAAATTCTACGGTGAAAAAATATTTCCATTGTATCCATGTTACTTATCTGTATTAATATAATAATAAGATTAAAATTTTGACTCGATGAAATTAAGATGCATCATATTTGAGTTAAGGTAAATATAATTTTCAAATTTACTAGAGTAATTTAACAATTGACATAACTATGTTTGGTTAGATCTCACGTTCATAACTATTGACCATTAGTTATTAGTTATTAGTTTATTACCATTGGTTGTAAAATATTCTATTATCAATGCTAACACTCTATACTTAGAAAGTATAAAGTTAAGCAGCCATGTATAATTTTCTAATGTTTAATTATTATTAAAAAGTAAAATATATCCTTGATTACTATATAATATTATGATAGATGCACTGTGAGTTTATGTATCACCTTTACGAGAAATGTAAAATATTGACGTTAAGTAATAATTAATAAAGTAATAATGAATATCCTGTTGATTAATATCGAATTTAAATTAATTTACGATGCACAGCAAATAGGATAAGCCAGTTAATTATTCGACATGGTCATTTGATATTCATTATACCTATAACTACTTATTTACCTACTTATAGTTTAAACATTTGTTTTATTATTTTTATTTATAAGAGGGCTTTGGCATCTATAGGATCACTAACCCCTGTGCGTGTTATGTTATAAAGTAGGTATCTGCGGTTGGGTGTACCTCGTGTTGGAACAGTTGCTGGTGGTATGGTAGAGGGTGGTTTCTACTCTCAGAACAGTGGTCTCATCTGGAAAACGGAACCACCGGTGACCGGGTTCGAACTGGTGCGGAATTAAGCGTTTAAGTATAGCCACCTTTTACCACTCGACTACAACAGGCAGCCTCAGTTCAGAAATTAATACGAGTAATATGAAATATTTTACAATGGTGGATATGTTTTTTCTGCAAATATAGCAATAATTATTGAAACTTGCTATTGAACATCGGTGTAAAATACTGATTAAAACGTGAATATAATATATCGAACATAAAATAAAAAGAAACACGGCCCGTTATAGGGTGATAGAATAAATTAACATAAATGACGGTGTATTAACATTTTAATCATTTCCCAAGTTTCCGAAACGTACCATTAATCATAGCCAAATTGAGGTAACAGTCTAATATTTATGTGATCCACCGCACTAATATCGATATATTAATAAACACACAATTTGATGATAATAATTAATATTGTGTGACCTACCGTAGCTATTAAACTGATGATGTTGCCTGTTATATGGAAGGAAATATATTATATTTTACTGGCTCATAAAATACTCACAAATGTTTTTTAGTTTGTACTAATTTGTTCATATATGTTATGCATTAATAATGAATAAACTGTGAAATTATTGTGTAAATACGTGTTGACATTAAAATTGTTGATAAATTAGGCAGAACTACTTCAGTCTGAAGAATCGAATTGAAATTATGGTAAGATCTATAGTTTAGAATTTCAGTTCAAACTTGTTCAAAGACAATAATTTGAAATATTATTCAAACTGTCCAAAATGCCAGAAATATTACCATATTCCCGGGAAACGCATAGGAGTTTTTAATTTATTTGTAACAAAAAATAATGAAGACCAATCAAAGTTTAAGAAAATCCTGTATCGGTTTGGTATATATTTGAAATTCAAAAACATCAGATATTATTCGCTAATTCGGTTTTATGTTATATAATTGTAAAAATGTATGTAAAAATAAAAATTTCAAGTTTTTAATGACTTACATAAATGTAATTGATTCGACGGAGATTTACATGGTTCCACTATTTTTATCATGAAACGTTTATCCATCGGTCTATACTATACTCTAGAGCAGCTATCCATCTGGAAAAATATAAACAAACATCCGTGTACGTAAAACGACAAGTCGTAGGCAACTAAATCATTGTATCGGAGTGTCCAACTTTACCTTCTTTTGTCCACTTCGGTGTCGGTATAAAAATAAAAATATCTAAACGACAAATCTGGTGGTATAAGCTCGAACGCAAATTTTCTTATGCTAGCGTTGACGGAACTCTGTACTTTGTAACCGTGCAGACAAGCCATTCCTGTAAATTTTTCAAACGTTGTCACATCAAACGTATTTTCGTGGAGTTTTCTTTTTTAAGAATACAAATAATATAATAATTACCGTTGGCGAACCGGGTCACGCTATCTACAAAAAAATACAGTCTAGCGTCTTTGAGAACACAGTAATACTTTTTCCATGATTTTCCACAGTGGTGAACCAACGTGGAGAGAAAACCCTGGCAGTCCGATTCCGGATCGATAGTGACCACGGATTTTAAATTATTCTCGTTGAGCCATTCCATCGACTGGAAACAATTAGGAATCGCTCACATTAGTGCTCAATCATATGCCATGCTGCTGTTGATATTTCGCCAAGTAGCAGATTGTACTTACTTGACATTTGGTAGCCTCGTTGAGCGCTTCGATCCACCGATCCGCGTTTTCTGCACTGCTCGCGGCTATGTGTAATCGGGTTTTTTTGTGGTCTTTTCTTTCCAGACGGAAGCCGTACAGTCTCCCCGCATCCGACGTCCTCACCACGGTGAACCCTTTGAGATTAAGCGCTCCCAAAGGATGTCTGTCCTAAAGGCGTGGTAATTGTTTTAAATATGTTGTAATAAAAAAACATCTGTTAATGCAACGAAAACGTGAACAACGGCGAACGTACTCGTTTCAGATACGCAGACTTATAGTAGTAGAGACAATTGTCGGTCTTGAGGCAGAAGTATCTGGGCTGCCAGCAGTTTTTCATTTTTTTCGTTCCTATGCTAAATTTCCACAGTTTACTCGCTAAGACGATGCGTTTGTCGATCACCGAGGAATCGATTACTGGCGTTAATATATCACAGGTTCTGGCGACTTCTAGTTCCAAGACATCGGAACCACTGTGCGCTACGTTTACGAATTCCGAGTGCGACGCATCGAGGACGCACATGTCATTGATGCTGATGATTATGTCACCTACTTTGAGACCAGAATTTTCCGCAGCCGTCCCCGTTTCGATTGCGGACACTACGACCGGTTTCGCCCCGTGAATACGAAAACCAAATTCTCCGGATTCGCGCTTCACCATTAAGCGCTTGTCACTATCTGTCAACATTTATATTCTGTTAACATTTTTTGTTAAGTACATAGACGTTTTATACTACTCATATACCGAATGATTTCGAAGCAAGTCTTTTGAACATTTCTAAACTAGATTTTCTATGTACCATTCTATGCGTGATTGTCTGATATTTAACTCGGAATTCATGTTCTGAACAAGTGGATTCGATAGAATCTCTTCGTTGCAATACTGGTGAACATTTGATGTCTAGATTTACAAAAATAAAACGAATTTTTCTGGTCATTATCAACATAAAATAACGTTTTATTTGAATTTATTTTACCTGGTAGATCAGAAGGCTTCTTCCAAACATAAAATTCTTCCACTTCGTCTATGTACACCCACGAAAACGATGTAAATGGTGTTGTGTAGACACCTGACCAATCATCGTCGTCAGAATGAAGACTAGAGCTACTTCCGTTCAATTTTTCCATACTTACGTCTGTCGATCTAGTCATTGGCCTGGTAATAAATATACGTTACATTTGTAATACATTGTAATACTTTGCTTGTCCGTTTACTTACCTTCCCTTTTCTCTATAATTTTTCACTCTTTCTTCAGATTTTGCTCGAATGTGTTCTGACCTACTATTTTTTTTTCTTTCTTCCGACCGGTATCGCTTTGTTAATCGTTTTAAAGGTGTGGTTGGGGGCTCTTCCGGAGAATCTCCGAATCCCTCAGGGGGCTTAACAAAGTCTATGATTTCGTCGTTTGAATTGTTAGCATAATCTATATCGACTTCATTATTACACCGCGTACATCTAGATGACAATGAAGCTCTATTGCACGGATCACTGTAGAAAACAGAATCACTTCCTGGGCTAATAGATCGTAAAGACTCTGCACTCACTGTCTTCAAGTTCAAATTATTAGTTTGGGATAAATAATTCATTTGAGATGATTTTGTTGATAAAGTACATTGAGGTTTTTCGTCAAAGTCGAATTCAGTTTTTGATTTGTCCGAGGTATCAAGAACGTTTTGGGGTGTTCGAAGTATTTCTGGGAGTGATTCTCTTCGTTTTTCTGGATTATTTATTGTTGGAGGTTTTTTCTCGATAGAGCTTATAAACAAATAAACTTATTACATAAAGCATAGGAATAATACTGAATGACTTACTTTATAAATGTGACGGCGCCTACACTTTTTCGTCTTGGACTTGGTCTCCTGCGCCGTTCTGGACCTTTCAGTGATTCATCTGAAGAGTAGACAGGTACGGATATTCTAGTCGCAAAACCATTTCCCATCAGCTTCTAAAAACATAACTATTTGTAGCAAACTTGACGAAAAATATAATTTTATATAGACATTGCCTTAATTAAATTTGAGTCAGGAACATCTGTTTGACTCGTGGTTGTTGTACGGTTATCTGTGAAATTTGAATATTAAAATAAATGAAAAGATAATTATAATCACTTTGTCATTACTTGATGTTAGATTAGGACTAGTTGAGTTATTTGGTTCTTCTGAATTTATAGACTTGCTTTTTGGTATAGATCTAAAATCATAAAGTATTTGTATGAAAAATAGTTAATTTCATACATGCACATGAAATTGTATATAAAAATTAATAGAAGCAATATAAAAATGCACAGTAAGCAATAATTAAGTTCGAAATTGTCTAAGCTACATAGGTACATGCATTTTCATGATCTTTATATAACTTTTGTATGTACAAATATATTCTGAATTTATGTTATTCTTCGACCTCCAATCGACCTAAGGTATTCTATGCTTAACGACCTGCAACGAGCGGACCCTAATAAGCTCTATTTTCTTGTCTAGAATTTTGCTTTATTACAACTTTTACAACCTATCGTTGATGTGCTCACTTAGCCAATTTTAAGATGGATTTCGGTCTTATTCTTGTACACTCGTCTGATGACGCAGAACTCCTATTATCCTCTATACTGCACTTCACGCTGTAACTAAAATAGTGATAGTTTTTATTCCACTATCGAAATGTTATGTGTTGCTGTAATTGTTTTTTATTTATTGCTTCCGAGTAAATAAATCTACCAAGTTTGGGCACGTTCAGGGTATATTGTATAAAGTTCAGAAAACATGTGCTTGTCATGCATGTTGTTTATGAAGAAAAAAAAATACACATTTATAGAAAAACTTGTGTTAATAAAATATGTATTAAATATTGAGGTATGAGAATTAAATAGTTTTGATGAGATATTTAAAGTAGGAAAACAAAAAAATGTGATCACCTTCCGGAAGTACTGCTCTCGTCATCACTTGAGTCTTCGCCGTCTCCTAGTTCTTCATCAATTGGATCAGTTGGGTCAATCGTAGTCTGTAAAAATAATAAAAAAAAAACATATCCATATTTGTTACAGAGCTTTGGGTTTTACACTTTTGATTCACTTACGTCGTGGTCGAAAATAGGATGAGGCAAGCTGTACTTGGATGATTCACTGTCGAATGAACTACTTGTAATAGAAGGTCCTTGAGTAGGGGTAGTGGTGTAGGATGCACTATCTGTGGCTGTTACGTAGTCTTCAGTAGAAGTTGAAATTTCTGATGGTTCTATGACCATAGGGATATTGGTTGCTGAAATGTTATAATTATTTCCTTGTTCGATTAAGTCTGAAGATTTTAATGGTAAATCGGTGTATCTTATAATTTTCTTTTGAACTACGTCGCACGGGTTGTCGTCTTTTAGCTTAGTTTTCTTGGATACACTTTCAAATTGCAAGACCTGCATGAATATATTTCAACATATTTAATAAATTCCATTTAGATTAACAAATTGTTGATTAAAAAAAACTATCATTACTGTTATTATTTAAGATAAGATATTAGGTATTTGTGGTCGGTTAATTAAATCAATGTATGTAATCTGTAGTATTGTTGCATTCTCTCGAGAAAAATAGTGTTCATAAATTCATAATAGTATAATACTAAAAATGGTTGAGCGAGGTGAGGCGGCTGTGTTTAAACGGCAAACGCTAGTCATCGCGGTCGGTTCGAACCCGGCCATTGGCGGTTTCGCTTACTAGACGGGACGACCACCTAGAGAAAAGAAACTGCCAACGATCTCATCTATTCAAAAACGTGTATCACCCAACGAAAAAACTCATAAAAGAAAAACTAACATCAAAACTACTGTTATCACCATACCAGGCAAATAAATGCTGATGTCAATGCCTTTACCTCAAAAAAATAAAAATAAAAATATATTATTTAAGGTTTTGTATAGACCAACAAATAACCAATTTTTCAAATTAAATAGAACATACACTAGGTATTCGTATAAAATATTCATCGAGTGTATATAACAATAAGTAAAATGTACATTTACATAGTATGCATAAAAAAAACCAAATATTATAGTAATACAAATAACCTTTTATTCTATACTTAGAATAAAATATATATACTATACATATTCTTTATTTTGTGTTTATAGTACTGTTTATTTTTCATGGTAGTACACTTACAGTGGTTTGAGATAGATCACTTGGCTCTTGTTCATTTGAAGACGATGGTGTTTTCACTCTAAACGTACTTGGTGAGTCTGATAAACAAACACTACTTTTAGATTTATAAAATCCTTCACAAAGAATACTCTCATTTTCGTGAAAATCTTCTAAAGAACCTTCGGCAGTCTGTAATAATTTAAAATTGAAATATATTTTATAAGCGTTCTAATAATTTTTGACTCATAAAAGACATAATATTCTTATATTGGTTTGTATCTATACGTGTATCGTGGACGACTTAATGCATGACTAAGTTACGGCTTACATTCAATTTTATAGTTACTCAGCTATTTCACTGACTGAAGAGAGTATGGTTTATCGTTGAGTTTTTTTTTTTCTAAATTTTAATATTACAATGAAGTATACAATATTGAATATACATATTTTAGGTATGCAAGAAATTGTTGCACTAATCAAAAATCATTGTATTAGAGAAAGTAATATTTTATTTTCATAGGTAAAAACTAATTCTACCCTTATTTACCACAAAACTATCTGCAAGTCGGTTTAATGACAAATAAATATACATATTTTGTTGCACCTATGATGGATAGAGATTACAAACTGACAATAGAGTATGTTTTTCCGAAAATAATAATAATTTTTGTTTGTATATTATTCTTACTGTACGTTTGCATTTTTGAATTAGTAATACTTTTCAAACTTATATTTGTAATGTTAAGTCATATTATATGTGACGTATTATATAGTTTGGCTAGAGATACTTACACAAGAAGAAGCAACTAAGTTTTTGTAGCATTGTTCACCATCAGAAACTGATGCTTCCACGTCTTCTCGACTTCTACACCTTGGTATATCACTTATTAAAATTTCACCATCTGACACGGTCTTCTGCAGTGGAGTTTTACTTTTTTTCCGAAGCGGAGGATCTTTGGGCTCGAAGTCAATTAATATCTCATTGCTACTGCAAGATTCTGGGGGCCTGTAAGGAATAATAATAGAATCGTGGTTAGTATAATACTATAAACCAATATATTGCATCTTGTGAGAAGAAGAATATTATTTTTTTTTCATAACCATACACAAATGTAGATAAGTATTGCATGTTAAAGAAAATATTAAAAAAATTGTAGTGTCAAAATTCTGAAATGTGAAATTATATTCATCTCATATACGGTGTTTGTGGACGTGAAATGTGAGGACAATAAGCGGTTCAGGTGCGAGGATTAAAGAAATCAATGAATTATTAAACTGGTATTGAAACGATTTTATCAATAAATGTAGCATGAGTCTCATACACTTTTATGCAATCTCTGGAGTAAGTACTTAGGAACATTGTAAATGAACCTTGAATTTAATTCTTGTATATCAAATGGAAATTGTACATTACGCTGTAGGTTTAACAAATAATCGGATTATTACAGATTATGCATGAAGTTACAGTATACATTCTACATCCTTAATGTTACAATATATAAGTTTTAATAAATACAAATATTATACTAACATAGTTTTCGTAATTTCATAAATGACACGTAACGATTATAACAAAAGTGTTTACTTGTATTGTTGCGGGTAATGGGTTTGTATCGAAATTTTAAGATTTTGTTGTACTGGTGTTGAATAGAAAAAAAGGAAATATGAAAACAGTTATAACGTTTAGGTAAATTAAATGAATTGATTAAAATACGAGTTATATTTATGTCTTAAATTAAGATCATTAAATCTGTATAAGTATTATAAGTACGACATTGTTAGTTTTTATAACAGAAAATTAGATAAGTAATAGGAAAACAATAAGCAAATAAATGTCAAAATAAAGACAATATTGAGACCATACAGGGGACCCTTTTAAGGTATACACAGAAATTAGCAAGGTTTTGATAGCTGAACCGGATTCGCTGTTAAGTACAACTGTAATATTAAGCAAATTGACTCAATATAGACTAACGTGTGGTAACAATCGAAGTATGATGTTGATGTTGAGTAAACCTTTTCTTTCCTTTTGCCTCACTGGGCATTATAGTGGGCGAAAAAATGTCAATAAACTTTTCGTTTGATACGTGCGGTAATTTGAGTCGTTAGAAAAGTTTATAAGAGTCACAAAATCGTGGTATAATTATTGGTTTAGAAAACAAGCGAAATGTATACTTTCATAACTATGAACCATAAAGCGGAGAAAAAACATAATTTTTGTACAGCGTTGAATTTTTTATATCTGTTTTTCAGGTGACGTCATTCATCCTCATTCATTTATAATGCTATAAATGCATTAAAATAAGACCATGGAATTTTAATTGGTGTATAGAGATGGTGATATTTTTAAAAGAACAAGGAAAGCAAAACATTGATGAAAGCTAAAAAATATATTGCTATACATATTATACTATTCACCTAACGACCGATTTTGGTGACTCGTTTTGAGTAGGCGGAGGAATTTTTTTGGTGGATGTTTTCTGCGAAACTGATTTGGCTTTGTGCGGTGTTGCTGGACTTATAGATCTCACTCCATCCGTTTGGGTTGCTTGAACTTTTTGAGCTCGTTTTATTTTTTCTGTAAGAAGCGTACATCAAATTACCAACTGAATTACATTAATACTTAAAATAATATTAATGTGGTTTTAACATTCTAATAATGATCACGCTGACTTATAAAATAATACCTAATACGATGATTTTCGGAGATTCGACCGAACAGACGGGTTCCGGCGTTTTTCTTCCGTCAATTAGTCTTTCTAATGATTTGCTGCTATTAGCCGATTTCAAAGAAACATTGTCAAATGACGTTACCGTGTGTGATCTGGCAAAACTCACATGTCTCATCCTGAAAACATAATTAATTATCATTGGCTTTTATTAGTATTCATGATACGTTGCAAAATGGTACCCAGTTATTTATTTATATTACAGTGAATTTAATATTATCAATACTTATGAGCAGATACTTATCAGTAGCAAGCTATACACATAGTATAAACCACTATGTGATTTCAGATCTCACTAAATATCCAAGAACCAATGTAGAACTTTATGTGTTAGAGCAGTATAAGAGTTTGCCAATTAGCTAATAGAAATGGAATGTGAATGGCCTAGGTAATATGGAGTTGTATGTAGCCAATGTTAAAGTTTTTAACATCATGATAGTCTACCTTACTCGTGGAAACACAACCTATCAAAAATTAAATGTAATACAATTACGTGATTACATTTTACTATAGTAAAAATTTCTTCGGCCAATTAAAAATTATCATTTTTTTTTTTCATTATATAACTTATATAATAATTAAATTTACAATATTACTGTACACGGATAGTGATTTTTCGGTTGATGATGAATTATATTATCATAATTATTTACATAAAGTAAACTTAACTGTTTTTGATATGCAAAAATATTAGCATACGGTTAGTTATAAATAGTACATGACGCATCTCATAATCTTATAATTTTATTTGATATAAGCTTATTTTAAATGCGGATAATACCACGCAATAGAGTATCATATAATTATTTATTTATGTTGGTTTTTGTGTCCGAACCGAATCAAGTTATACCTTGCAACTATTTATTTAAATTTCGGTATCAGTTGATATATTTCATAGTCGAATACATATTTGTATACCCGCGATGATACGAATACGGGATATCACGATAAAACATATTGCTCTACATTTCTGCGCATGATACAATATCACTGTAATTACATAAATTCAAATCGATACCGTTTACATTTTTATATTGTATGTGATAAGTTATTCACGTAATGTAGGCATGCGGTTCAGTTTCGTAGGTCATTCCTATATTGAATGATTACATTTTAGCACGTTTGTCGTACTTATAATATACTTACACGGGTTTTTCTACAAACGGGCAGAGGTTCTAAACTTTTTAGATACACCTTGTATTATCACGTTAAGCCAACTTTTGTGGACGTTGTTTCCCCGATACTATGTGATCTATCTTAGCAGTTGAGAGGAACAGCGATGCATGTAATGTGTTCTTAGAGGAATTGTTCAAATCCGGTCGAAAGTTATTTCGAGTTACTGGTCGGTAAAGTCGAATGACAACGTTTTCACGGTAACTTGTCAATATAATACATTATTGTACTTTCATTTTATTCTCTTTGGTAGTTTGATCAAAGCTCGCGCGTTGGTACGTGATTAATCTGTTACAAGAGTGGCGCGGCGAGAACATTTTACACCTTATTGTATAACAATACGGGAAACCATTGGTAATGTCTACTCGCCTATAACACGTTTGCTGCTGGGTAGCAAGTTGTTCGAGAGTAAACCCGTTGGGAAAAACTTATAGTACCTACGGACTACGGTTTTAACCGAACGTTCGAAAAATGACATTGTGAACATTCAAAATGTATTTATTTAACTAAAGCTGAGGTGTCTGTCCTTAGGGAAATGTCATTAATTACAATACTGTTTGTTAATTAAGGTTTATATTTAGCCACTTAGCACTCTGACGGGCTGCTAATTATTAATTAATTGAGTTATTATTTTTTTAACGTACACAATTTTTTTAAATTATCTTATTTAAAATAAAATTTAATTTTTATAATTTTTCAGACTTAATTGGACCAGACACAAAATAATCATAAATATATGTTTTTTAATTTTTATGACACTCTTGGTTCTTCATAATGACAATATTGAAAATACAACTTTGTAGCGTAAGCAAGTATAAATAATTAAAAACATGAAAGAAAAATCACAAATATTATATCTCTGATGAAATATCAAAAATTTAGTAAATAAAACTACTGTGAATACAAATAAAATAATATATGAATACACAACATGATAACTTTTAATGTTGATACCTATTTGTGAAAATTTTTATTGTACATTTGGGATCCCTATTGGTATTTATTCTATATTTTTTTTCATCGATACTTATAAATATAATTTTATCAATATTATCGAGGTACCTTTATTTCATAAAATGATTAATATTGAAACGATTAAATACTTATGAGAAGATAACTATTTAGTATTTAGTAAACCAAAACTATTATATAAAATATGGTTAATTATATTTTTAAACAAAAATGTGCATTATGCACGTATACATTTTACCATTTATGGTTACTGACGCTGAAAATGTCGTTTTTTTTTTCTAAACAGTATTTACGTAGTGATTTTTTCATTGTATTTATAAAGATACATTTAAAAGATTGTATAGATTCGATGTCAGTTCTTTTTGAAAATCGGTAAGTAAATTCTATGATGGTCGAATTATTATTCCTGGGAAGACCTTAAAGTTTTTTGAATAATTGCAACCTGTTATTTATATTTGTATTTAATTTTAATTACTCTTTATGACTGTGGTTATAATTTAGAAAGTTTCAAAATTTGATACTTATTTTAAAGCAATCATTTTTAATGGATAAGGTAGGTCAAATGATTGTTATTAAAATTACTGGGATGATTATAAATAATTTTCTCTTTGAAACATTATGTGGCCTACGGTTTTACGGTGCCACGGTGTAGAATATATAATATATATATCGAATTTATAGGACATTTAAACGACAAATAACAGGCAGTTTAAACCTTCCTAAATAATTACTTTGAGAAGATAGTAAAAAGGTGGGAAGTTATATTTATGCGGAGCAGTAAACTATTTATACTTACCATCATTTTTTTTTTATAATTTTTATGACTAAATCTGAAAGAATATAAATCTTTATAGATTTCTATCATATACTTGATTGAAATCACCAACATTAATACGTTGTCTGACTACCATGAGATTATGAAACTTAATTTTGCACTCGATAGTTTCGCGTGGGTGTTTTAGATTTTTACTAAAGGAATAAGCACGTTCGTTTTTTACAAAGATTTCGAACCATTTTTTTTAGATTCAGAATGTATTGGTTTTATTTTTAGGGTTGAACATTAGTACGAAAATCTGTACGTAGGTATTTTTAAGATCAAAAATTGTACACACAACATTCATATGGTACTTTTAAGTTTACAACAGGTCATTTTTCGATTTTCTCAGTAGTTTCCACTTCGTGAAAAATTAAAAAATAAGAGGCACTAATAAAGCTAATAAAGTATAAAATATTATAATTTATTATTATTTAAATAGTATTTATTCATTTTGTTCAAGATCTAAAAACACGTATCTTAAGTTATCCATTGAATTCATTTTCATTAAGTAAAAGCTTTAAGTATACCTAATTGGCTTTCATTTTCAATCAACTCTTGATGCAAAATATAAATTAGCAGAGCCATAGTACTAAATTAATTTCAATGCGTCTTCTAGAAATTAAACTTACTATCGGAGTAACGTTTTATGAACTTTTAACTTTTATCACATCAGAAATGTTTCGAATATTTCTCAGTGAAATATTTTATGTTAAAATTAATGAATAAAACTATTATTCAATGTAAAGTGTACCTTTTATATATTTTTTTAATAAATATGATTTATTCATATGTATAATACTTTATTAAATTACAAGTAATTAATAATATAACAATACATATTATATATACATATATAGGTATTGTTGTATCCAATATAATGAAAGTTAATAACTTATAACTATTGATTTATCTTTTAGTCACTCAAATATTCTCGGTGAAAATGATCGTTGAAAATACAGTTCCTCATCAACCGTCATAGTGTACACAGTACACACATATAGTACTTATCCGCTCACTTGCGTTATCACAACATTATGTCATCATGCAAATCACTAGTAATAAAATTATGTTTGCATTATTAAGATATAAATCTTTCGAATAAATTAAGCCAGAATATGTTTTGTAAAGTCACTTTCAAACGAAATCTATCGTCATCTTCATCGTCTACTAAGCCAGATGAAACTAAATGTAAAGTATTTATTACACTTATCTGTGAGCTTCTCTCTCCGAAGACAGAAGTATTCAGCAGAACCGTCATCGTATCAAGGCGAGGACTCCGACGATTGTCAACGAGAACACAAACCAGTCTCCACCAATTTTCTTTAAAAACTTAACCAACCTCTCCAAGCTAAAGTATGATCCCACATTATTTTGGGACCAGAAGGGCTTACAATTTAATCTT
The DNA here is from genome assembly GCA_949715065.1 of Periphyllus acericola. NCBI lineage: Eukaryota > Metazoa > Arthropoda > Insecta > Hemiptera > Aphididae > Periphyllus > Periphyllus acericola. The sequence continues at coordinate 12,392,405 of OX454266.1, forward strand.
CAGAATCATTTTTAATGTTTAAAACGGCTGATTGCACTCATCGATGAAATATCTTACAAAAACGAATCTGTATTTTCACACATTCTCACCCCGCCCGTTCCAAGATGCGCCAATGAAATTGAGCTTTTTTGTCGTAAATGATTGCAATATACACAACCGTATTACAATAAGTACGCTGTCACTCTTTTCGGTCAGTCTAGGATCAAGCGAATAATCACTAATAAAAAATCGGTTGAAAACTGGGGCATCAGAGACACGTTTCCGCGAATTTTTACCGTCAAAACGGAATCGCGGACCCCCTTTTTCCTTTTATGACATTTTCATTCAATTGTTCCCGAACGCTCGATAGGTGCACGTTAATCTAATATCATGGATGTACTATTGATTGACCTAGTAATATTATGTACTAGATGTTATTTTCCCTCCGTCCCAACCAATAGTGTTACGTAGCATTACAAATACATTTTCAATTCCTGCCGACAACAGTAAGTATGGTACGGCGTGTTGCAACTAACCTGGACGTGGATTGCGGCGGTGGAGGAGGCGGAGGTAAATAGTGAGGCGTACAGTGATGAAATTCAGGACAATCGCATCCAGTAGCTCGTCCATGGCACGTGGAATGACACGTTCTGTGCGGACATTCCTGAACAAAAAAAAAAAAACCACTTTGTACATAATATAACATAATAACCTGGTTGCATAATCGTTTTGTTCGTTCGGCTAGTTTTGACGGGATTTTATAAAAAATTGGTGTGTTCGGCTGAGGCTTTCAGTTGTTTTCCACCTCGCGTATAGTGTGAGTTTGTTTGCATGTGTATGTGTGTGTGTGCGTATGTGCGTGAGCGCGTGCCTGTGTGGGCCTACCTCGTCTTCGGGAGGCCAACATTTGTGACGCCTGGCGGCCGGCGAACGTTGACACGATGGCAACGGTGCTTCAGCCGCGTCCGATTGGCGGCAGTGGTGTACGGGGAACACGTCAGGATGGCAGTGATGGTACCGAGACCACCGTGGATACGGGGCACAGTCTGCGGGAAGTCGCTTGTACAGGTCGTGCAGGTTCTCGTCGCTGGGTATTCGGCGTCGAACGCACGCGGTCAGTAGATTTGGCGAGCTCCGAGCGCCACAAGAGGATTCCTGAAAAACACTAGTGTCAGCAATACGACCTCCCTAGGAACGCAAAAAGGATTATATTCAGAGAGAGAGAAGGTGGTGGGAAATAAATGGAATTTTCTCCATCCAAGAGATTAGAACTTTTTACAACAATATAAATGATTTTTAATACAATTCGAATGCGTTTAGGAAGAAAAAAAGGTTTATTTTTAGTTACCTATAAGATAGAGGGTAATTAATTTACATTTTAACTATAAGGGATTACGATTAATGGTCGGGTGCTGAAAAATGTAAGGGGGTGAGATTCCATTGACCCCTCTTCCTGGATGCGTGCCTGATACTACGCGATAACGCGCTATGTAAGTTATGTTAGTTCTCAGATAAATTAATTTTACACACAATTGGATAGGTATGTATGGTTTTATTCCGTTTCCCACAACATATTGATTTTGGTATAGGTTTTAAATTTTGGAATTCACTACTTTTCATAGTGATGTGCCGAACCTTCCGGATTTTGCTTAGGTTAATTAAATATTTCTCAATGTTCTTGTAATACAATGTAATTAATATAAACAAAATTACAGATTTTTTCATTCAGAGTTACTGTTTTATTAGTACGAAATATCAACAGCTTCAAAATCTAACGAGAAATATGCAGTTTAGTTCACGATCGAGTCTTTTCGGTTCCTTATAAAATTATAAATTTTTAATTAATTTTAGAAGGTTACTCGGTTAGTCTTGATTTAGTATATAAATAATGTAGTGTAAAAGGTAATTGTGTGTATTTAATTTATGTTAGTTGTTCAGAGTTTGAAACCCCAACATTTATTCATGTTTTATAAAAAAATAATGTTTAATTGTTGTTACATTTATTATTATTTATTAAATGCTAGCTTTTTTTTTAAGTCAATTGAATGAACTTATGGACGTTTAAATATGGTGAACCGTCTAAAAGTTACAATAATCATTGTTTTTACTCTGTGACTGGATATGCATCCGAACAATGCTGGTGGTTGTCTGACCCTGTTTAACACTTGTAATTGCTTATCGCTCAGGCAGTACTGTTCCACAATATCTTGTTTTGAATAGAATTGCTGGCTCCGAGTTATAGGCCCTTGTTTTTTACTCTCGTCCGACTCCATTGAATCTGCCGAGTTCATGTTTGCCTGAAAAGTAAATATTTCCAGATTAATTTTACTTTATTAATTCATTCATAATGTAAAAAATTAAACAATTATTACATTTTATGTCGACACTCTGAATTAAAAACTATGTTTATTGTGATTATTTGATATTATTTGTGATCAGTTAAACCCAATTTGAATAAATCATAGTTATTGAAAACCGTAAATGTCAATATTTTATCTTCAAATGTATTCATACCTAATTAATGAATTTATACATACTTAACTTACTATTTAGTGTGTTATTATATCAATATATTTTGAAACGTGTGAAAGTTTATTATCTGAAATAGGTTTTTAGAAGAGATAAAAATATCAAACAAGTACATTCTATTTTTTGATAGATTAAATGACTGAATTTAAAATGTATGCTAGCACCCGACCGTTTTTAATGGGTTGTAAATACTAAAGAGCTTATAAATATTGATGATAATTATAAAGAAAATTATTTAAAAAGTGATTGAATGCATTAATTTTGAATGCGATACAGGTGTTCATATAATTTTACACTTTATTGGTTGCGGCTAGGAATACAAAAACATTATTTTAATAGAAATAATATAACTTTATCCATTCATGTGTTGTTAAAAGGAGGTTTTTTATGTGTTTAACATCCCATATTATTTATATGTATAAAAAAACCAAAATTATTACATTTTCGAGTGAAAATATAACGACGTTCATGCTAGTAAATTAAAAGAGCCGGTGATAAAATATAGATAAAGTTTATGACTTTTTAACATACAATAAAAATGAAAATATTGTTTTATGATCATTCTGCGTGTCATCGCCAATGAAGTATAAAGATATTTTTGACATCTTGTTTTAGTATATATAATCTTGTATGGTCTTCTCAAAAATAAATATTACATAATTTACGTAACTACAAATTACAATAATTATTGGAAATCGGTAAGTGTTGACATGGAACAAGATAATTATTTTACAATTGCTTAGAATTTTATTTTTAAAGAAATTTATTTTTCTTCATTACAATATTATTGCCGACAATGTTGAAGTTTTGCATCGTGTAATTTCATATGCTTTTAATTTTGTTAAAATAATTTATCTCTAGTGCGAATTTTTAATAAAAATACTTTGGAGGGTCAATTGGATTCGAAGGTAAAGAAAATAAACCAATAGATTTCCGAGGCACAGTTCGTGTATACTGTATATAATATGTTGTATCTTATCTAGGTTATAGATGATTAAATAGTGTACAATATAATAGATAGATGATCACCCCGTATTCAGATAGACGAAAAAAAACGATTGTCATATTTTGCAGTGAAACATCCATTAGTGGACACCTCTCAATAATGGACATATATTCACAACAATATTATTTGACATGTAAAAAAATTATCTTTAACTGAAATGTCTATATTCGTCTTAACCTGAACATAATATTATTGCATAGATATAGCGCGATTTTATGATAAAATAATCAATATTGTAAACATTGAAAACATGTATTATCATTTAGATCAGTGAAAATGAAAATCGAAATAATAAATAAGATAATGAAAGCAAAATCTCTTTAAATTAAGATTTTCCGGTAATATACTCGTACATAGGTACGAAGTGTTTTGTAATACGATTTTATATGTTGAACGTCTCAGTGCGTTAATAATATGGTGTCAAGTGCATAAGACGATTTTATATGTCTCGGTGTTTGAAAATAATCTAAATACAGAGTTTAATCGCTGAACAATTACCCCGAAGGACGTTCAACAAAGAAAATGTTGTACATAAAAAAAAGAACTTTTATCGTACCTACACCACGTGATTCGTATTAAATCATATTAATTAAACGGACCTAAAGGGTGAATTCGTTTATTATAATTATTATTACTACGAGATTTATGGTAATGCGCTGGCGAGTTCATGAAGTTATGAGGAACACAAAATAATATAAGGATATAACTCGTTGCTAAGTACTCTGGGTATAGTATAGTCACAATCTAGTAACATTTTACGCGGTTTAATGCCACGCCGAGGCGATTGTAAATTCGCTCTGGGTAGTGCTTTTGGCTTCGGTATTTGCGATCTAATGTAAGTTACCGTCTTACGCATTACGCAGTGTATTTTATCTATTTCGTTAGAACATGCATAATGTATTTCTATATGCCTATATACATATATTAGGCTGGATCGAATATATTAAATCAAATAACGTACAACTATACAGACGTAAAGAGATTTATTCAATATCAGACACTAATTATTTCTTCGGAACATTTATCAGTTCTGTACCTGAATGTTATACTCTTTTTAAACCGTCTAAATAATTTAATAGTTATAACTGTATAGGTAGTTGAATTATTTGTATTTGAAGCTGTTAGCTGTAAATCACGTTATCACATGAAAGGGAATAAATCTAGTGTGTCATGGTTTTTTTTTTTTTTGCATTGAAAGTACTTTTTATTACACTTAGAAACCAAAAAGGAAAAAAGAACACACTCTACAAGATAAAAATCACGACTCAGAACATTTGTACTGATATAACAACGCGGACGTAGAAAATCGCGTGGAAATTAATAAATACGAGTTTTTAAACAATAGATAGATGCACACATGATGACAATAATTTGAATAAATAAAAACATCTTAAATGCGAAATAATGTAACGAGATTTTTTATAGAAATATTTAAGTTTTTAAATACGTATACTTAGTATACTATACTTATTCTAATATTAATAATACATGCGTGTAAATTGAGGCGAAAAAAATATCAATACTATAATATAGTATTAATAAATAATTTAGTGTTCTGACAGGTTTTGGTGCTAATTGCAATTGAAAAATATTAATTTAACGTGAAAATAATAAATGGACGAAAAATCTTTTTGAGAAGTGTAAGTTTTGTAAACGAAATTATATAGATAAAAGTCTTATATGCACATGGTAATGAAGTTTAATTATTTTAACGTTTAATTTTAAAACAACATTTACAAACAATAATTTACTGCTTGGAGTAGTGATATTTACCTTCAAAAGTATTTATGAAAGTTGTGCATATAATTATGTTAATATACACGTGTCGCTGTATAATACGATCTTATGTATTTATGTATAAATATATAAACTTTATTTTGTTTTGTACACATAGGTATAGCATATATGACGTAGATTAACTTTACGCCAAGTATACACAATATATTATCGTGGTTTTTTTTGTAAAGTGTTATCTTATAATTTAAATTTACCTCGACTGGTTTAAGTTTTAAAGTTTTAAAGTTTTAAACGAAAAAATAATTTAAAATTTAAACTCTTAATACTCATATTTTATTTTAAAACGATGTTTATAAAATTGTTTCAATGTAATGATGAAAGTTCATTTAATACGTATTAGTTAAATGTATTAATTTAGACGAAAGTAGCTACATATATGGCACATCGTGTTAGTGTAGGACCTACACTGTAGGTATTACCAATGGATGACTTCCCCTATCGTATAATTCATATCAAGTGTCTTTTCGCTTATCGTAATGAAATATTGTGCGTTTTTTTTAATGATATCAATTATATTGAAGAGATATATCTTGGAATTTCAAGATTTTAAAATACGGCCTATATAAATAAACCTACGGTTACCACTAAATAATTAAATTTTCATTGATTTTATCTTTGATAGTTGTAAAATGTTTTCATTCATTGTAGAGTTGTTTTTAAAATGTAGGCTATGTTTTATTTATTAATATGTGTTTAAGGGTCGCTCAAAATATTTTATAAGTTGTGTCCATTTGGACAATTTTGAAATACAAAAACAATATTTTTAGGAACAAGAATAATTAATCTAATCCAATACATTTCATAACAGTAATGGACGAGGATATAGGACACAGAGACCGGATGTTAAGTACTGTTATAATATATCTTCACTTCACTTCAGCAAATGTCTGCACTATAGTATTATAATTGTAATATATTTGAAAGCAACGATAAGTTATGACACTCAAAATATGATTTTGTTTCGAGTTTGGTTATTATACAGTGTTTCTAGAATGATATTTTAAGTTTTAAATTATCATGAAAACTATTTACAACTTTTAATTAAAGATTTAAAAATATATTGAATAAATAAATGGACATAATGTCGCTGTTGGGCAAGGGATTTATATTCTGTTTGTTACGAAGTGAAACACAAAGTGTATTATAAATGTGTTTTATTAAAATGCTGAGAATTTAATGTGTTTAAAAGGCCTTTTTGCACTTAAAATTATTTTTATATTTTAAATTGAATCATGGTGAAATTATTAGTTAATGAAATTCCTTTACTATCTGTTAAATATCTCGAAAGTTTCTGAATTTTTTTATGAGCTTTTCAATTTGACCAAAAACTGTTTTTCTATAATTTATCATTGTTTGAATTTAAAATTAATTTGTTTGAGTGACCCACACAACTCTTATACCTTACAGATATTCTTGTTTCACACTGTTACCATGAAATATTATTATAATTTTAATGAATAAATTAGTATATTGAATTTCCAGTCATCAAAGTAATACGCGAATAAATAAAACTTTGCTTTATTAATTTTAAAAATCTAAAAAGTGTAGTTAATGCCTTGTTGTAGTTTGTGGACGTAATACTTTTGTTTTGGTTTGAATTTAAAACGCTTCAGAAAAATATCCTCTTTACTACATTTTATCGTTTTTGAAAGATGATTGCAAAGTATTTAAAATTTACTTTATTCAATATTATACTTAAAGTGAATACCAGTCAAAAAATTTTGAATTCGGTACTTTATGAAAATTATTAATATTTCAAATTGGTGACATTAAAATTTTATACAAATATCTTTAAATCGTCAACATTATTATAGGTAGTTATAATTTCGAAAATATCGGTATACAAACTAGTGAAAAAAGCACCCAGTATTCGTGTGCAAGTATAAGTAGTTTAAAAATAATAAATAATTTCATCTTAATGAATATATTTTTTAATAAACGCTCATTTTGAATATATATTCTTATTTATGTTAACAAATGTGTTTCCTTTTGTTAAGTTATTTCAATATTTGACAGTAATAGTTTTTATGGACTAAGTTTACGATGTGATTTGAACATTTTTTAATAGATTTATAGATATTGAATAGGTTTTTTGATGTACATAATGTTATAATGTTATTATATTAATTTGATCGGGTATCCATATAACTCGTAATGTTCGTAGTTGTATAACTAGTGTTATAGATGTACATCAATTCCGTTCTCTAACGAGTTAAATGAAAAACATGCTAACTAATAAAATACTAACTTTTGAACATCACTTTCTGAACTTAATGTATACAGTTAACATTTCATTACGTTCATAGACAACATTTAGAACTCAAGAATGAACATTTGGCTCTATAAACGTTAAAGAATAAGATATTATTTTGATTTTAGAAAAATATGTTAACTACATTTGAAGCTTATCATAAATTTTGTAGAAGACTGCATTTGTGTGGATTAATTTTTTTTTTAGTTATTATTTATCTTTGGATTTTTATTTTCTGTATAAACTCAAAACAATATTCCGATTACTTTAAGCATGAATCATTCTTGTGTTCTTGTCAGAGCTTGGATGTTGTATCTAATAATAACTACGTATTTCTCCAATAAAGGATTGATAAAAGTAATTTTTATAATTTAGAAAGAGGAAATTAAAAATTAGCGTAACTCAGTATCATACGATTGGTTTTTTCGTCTGACATAAAAAGTACGTACTCACGCACAGATCAAACGGCCATACATACTATGTTATATTAAAAAGAAAAATTAATGAAAAAACGGTCGTAATGTTTATTTTGTTTGGCTAGGTCAAATTAATGGCTGCAATAACTTTTATCGTTTTCTCCGCGATACGTACGAAGTTTTTTCTCGCTTACTAAATCATAATGCACCGATGACACACAGGGGTAGAGATAAGTAGCTATATGCAGGGTAATTTTGTGATCATGATCTCTTTATCTTTTTGGCCGTAAAAATGTTTAAATTTGGATAATTTTTGACGTTTAAGTTACCATAAAAGTTATGTTTTTCATAATTTTTTTTTTCATGCCAACTTAATGGTGTTCTGTGGCTATGGTACTTTGTTTTTTCAAATTGGAACACCATATTTTTACGTGAAATATTATTCAGTTAATATTTCTGGAATTTTTGATGTGTCGTAGGTAGTCGAATTTTGGACCAATACTTTCGGAGTTATTCAAATTTAAAATTATTGCCTATTAAAAGTGAAAAATTCATGTTGTCTCGATTCAGCAGCAATTAGCGACCACGTTTATGATGCAATTAAAAATTAAATTATAATATTGGGTATCATAGGACTATTTTGTTTAATAACTAAATTAGAATAACTCAAAAACTATTCGTTAAAATTTTGATTTTGATACATCCAAATTCTTAGCCAAAGGCCCTCAATAAAATACCACAGTTATTAAAGGGTGTTTCCACTTGAAAAATAAAAGTTCATATCGATACAGGACACCCTTAAGGTGGCATGAAAAACATAGCATTTAAGGTAAGTTAAGCATTAAAAAAAAAAAATCGAAGTTTGAGAAATTTTACGACCAAAAAGAGGGGTGAGCATGGCAAAAAATGACCCTGTATAGCGCGATAGAGATATGATTGCGAGCCACTTAGCGTGACGATGGCGGATCTGCAGAGTCTTGCCGTAAGGACGTGGTGAATGTGAGGAGGATAAGTACACGCGACGAGCTCGAAATTAATCCACTGAAATCGTTCCGGGGTGGTCAAGGGTCGTCAGTGTAGTCATGACTAATATTATTTAGACTCAGGTTATCAGCGCTTACCTGTGTTGTCGCATTATTAGTCTTCCCTTTGTTAGTGGTATCCGGCGCCGCTGCCGCGGGTGTAATGAATATGCGTTGTGACGCTCGATTGAATTGCCCTGTGAACATAACAACGGTATACGAGTTACCACTGGTGTTTGTATCGTTCAATTGTTGTTAGTGGCTTAGCTTATGAACAAATCGGCTGAGTTATAGATTTTCTACAGCCAAATTTATTCTGATAATTATAAATTTTCAAGCATGATCAGAAGGGAATATTTGCCACCGTTTAGCATACAAATAAGGAACAGGAAACCCGAAGTTTCCACGGGGTAAATGACTTAGTCGAATCGTAATATACGTATATTTTAATATTTACTATTTAGTATATCATTAGGATTTAGGAACATTTTACTATACTAAACCATCAATACATATCCATTCAATAATAACTTAAGACAAGTTTAACTTTTAAGTGAGAAAAAAAATAATTTGAATAAGTTCACCAAAGGGCAGCAATGTACCAGCGAAAAGTACGTTCAGATAAATGTTAGATAATGCGGATGTGTTAGTGTATGTGTGTGTGTGTGTGTGTGTGTGTGTGTGTGTGATTAGGTGTATAAAATACAATATAGAATCAAGAAAATTACATTTTTCAAGGTTCTATAAGAAACCAAAAACTAAATGAAAATTATAATAAATATACACGACTAAAAAAAAATTATTTTTCCATTTTGATTGCCGTTGTTGTAAAAGTCGTATTTTTCAAATGTTCGAAAGTGCCGAAACACTTGTCAATACCGAAATAACCAACATTTTAATGTTAGGGCTAGTTAAAATATATTTAAGTAAAATAGAATTGTATTTTCCGTAAGGGGGTTTGTATGTGATGATGTTTGCGAGAGAAAAATATTTGATTGATACAAAATAACAATCTGAAATGTCCACATTTGTACGTGCACGAACATACGACAGCGGTGTCCGATACATTGTTTTTATGAGATACCATACTGTCCAGTAAAAACTGGCAACTTACAATGTACCGATTGATCAATACGTGCGTCAAGAGTGATACAAACTTGAAAAGTGGATTCGAATTCATCATGAAGTTGATTCACATAATATAGTGTACAACAAAAGTTAAGTGATATATATTAGTGAAACCAACTGTAGGTTAAGCACTTGATATTTTGTTAACATTTTAAAATAGTTTTAAAGTGGTATGACTGAAAATATTATATTTGCCGTTCAGAGCATAAGTATTAATATATTTCATTGATTGTTAATATTTTTCGGGTAAAAATTATGCCATTTTAAACGATTTGATGAATTATTAAAAATAAAAACAATTATTTAGAGTAGGTACTCAGATTTCAATTTCGAAAAACCTTTTAGACTTATGTAAAATGGATTTTTAAGAAAACCTACAACAGTGCTTCATTTATTTGTAATTATATTTCTTTACTTTTTCACGATGTTTTCTTGTCAACTACATTTAAATGTCTAAGATAATCTAGTAAAAATATTTATGCTACGCGTTATATTCAATAATAGCGGGTGAATGTCAATACACCGCGATTCATGATTTATGGTTGAACATATTTTGATCCAAAGGGTTTAGTTTTTTTAGCATAAAAGATATAGTTTAACAGGGCGCAATAATAATGGCTTTTAAAAATATTTTTATGGGTAGTTTATACGAAATTTCGAAGAATCATAATGTTTCCGGCACATTTTTAAAAAATATCTAATTTAGCCTGTACTAGTATTACGTGGGTTGTTGAGGAATCATAGAATTTGTTCGAATTTCATAAGTTGATAATAATAATGATTTTGAGATATATTTATCATTATTTATACATATTAGGTGTATCGACTTCAGAATAAAGCAAGTAGCAAGTAAATATAAGTATGGAAGTGGTATTTTATTACATAAGATTTTAATGCTGCGATTTCTATGTTCAAAACATTGATTGTGAACGGAACTTAACAGTAAAAATACTTAGCTAATGTTTAATCCAAAGTTTAATATAAAAAAATAAATATTCTAGTTGTTTAAATAATGCTGCTCGTCATTTTCTCGGAAAATTTTGAATAATTTAAAAACTTTTTTTTTTTAGTATAGAGTTCCGATATTTAGTGCTTTTAATAAAATATTCTAAACATCTTTACTGTTATATAATATTTTACAAAAAAAGAAAAAAAAACCATAATTCTGTGTTAAGATATACTTACAGTATGCGATTTTAGGATCAATTATCATAAATGTTCGTTTGCAAATTTGGAACAATTTCATTTCTTAAAGAGTTGTTTAAATTGAAATTTTGCTAAATTATTTATTGCTAATTTGCTAAAATTGTTGTCATATAATGAATAATTAATTAATCGATGAAAAAAGACTGCAGAATAGCATATTTGAAACATTACAGTACCCAATTTCAGTTCTTGAAGAGAAATTTAAGTGCTTACAAGTACAACGCCAAAAAACACTTATTTGGTTTAAATATAATTACACTCTTAAATTAATTATAGAACCAATAATTTCTTCATAATTTCTTCTCAAGTCCTAAAATTGTGCTTAATGTTTTTGATAAAACAAAATGGTATTTAAGACGTAAAATCTTCATCATTCCATAGAATTCTTTGGTAATAAATTAAAAACGTACTGAGTATTTTAATTAAACATTCGGGTGTGGTTACTGCTTGCATAAAAGAGAGGGAAAAAGAGACAGACTTTTTTTCTCATTGACATACAGCGACCCACCCTATATCTCCGGCAAAGGTCCTTCCACGTATCGATCCTTTTTGCTCTCATTTCCATACGAACCCAAATTAACCCGTTGTTTTGCGGCGAATTCCTGTATAATGACATATACACCCCCCTCAGCCTATGCAAACCCACAGTCACGATTTTGGGTTGAAATTGATATCCCGACGCTCGTTTTTCAACTACTGCTGGTTACCATGGCTGAAGAATTAATGAATCCGCTGGTAACACTAGAGTGGAGCGAGGATAAAAGAATGTGAAATCTGTAGGATTATAACACGTACATTAACAGAATAAAAATCATCGGTGACCATAATTCCGGAGGGTCATTTAAGTCAAAACTGTCAGTGAACGTTTGAAATCCCTACATTTAACGATTTTAAATTATAATATCGTTTAAATAACAGAGTGATTAAAACTAGATTAACAACAAAATTAAAAACTAAAAAGGTTAGTCTTTTTTTTTAGAAATTTTAGTTGGTTTAAATTAACAGTTTTTTTTTTTTACTAATTAACGCTCTTCATTAAAATCAAATTTACAACAATAAAATCACATAACTGTGTTTAAATGATATTATTATCTTAATTAATTAATTAATTTGTATTTAAATGATAATATTATCTTAATTAATTAATTGTATTAATACCTGCAGGTATCAGAAAAAAAAACCATACCTACACATGTACTGTTTTATGGTGGATTTATTATAATACGTAATACGATATAATAATAAAATTTGATCTATAAAAAAATATCAATAGGGTTATATCGTCGTCTTAGGTTCGGTTGTAAATAAAGTATTAGATTTTTTAAGGAACGTGTTATTTTAAATTTTAAATTTAATTAATTAATTTTAAATTTTAAATTTGTAATTAATTCTAACATAATATACAACACAAAGTGATGTATTATTACTATTAAGATTAGTTTAAAACCGATAACCTAACAAAGTTCTAATAACTGCGGTACATTGGCTTAAGAAAAGCTGTGAAATCAAAATCCTTGCATAATTATTTATGAAAGGAGTCGACGTAGGTATATTAATCATATTAGTTTTGTTCCGTTCTAACCATATGTAAATAAATTATGGTTTGTTTACCAAACGTAGAACCGTTTGTATGTTACTCGTGGTAATAGATGACTTTTTTTGTTATACAAATTGATAATTTTTTGTATGACCAAAAAAAATTACAATATAAATAAATGATCATCAATTTCGTATTAATTTTTTGCAGTTAATTAATATTAATTATTACATTTTTTTTATGAATATGATTATTATCAGCTTTGTTTGCAGAACGTATATTTACAACTCACAATTGTTATTTTTTAAAACTAAACAAGTAAATGCTTGGTAATATGTTCAAAATATAATCATAATATAACATGAATTTGACTAAAATAACATCGTTACGTTTTCATCCTTCAAATTACAGCATAAATATTTTTACAAGATTTCTCGATATATCTTATCCTTAACGATATGTCAGATTTTCTTTTTATATTTTTGGCAACAATCGGAAGCAAAATAGCGCTAATATGATATCATTCATATCAATTTTCACAAGCATTTCACATGTATTTCTATAAGTGTAAATATTTTTCTTTTTATATTGGAATCTTGCTTGGATATTCATACACATCGAAAGTTTTGTATTTACGTATAAAGAAAGCCAGCTGGACAAAGGTTCATAGCATTCAAGAAATAATTTTAATTGGAACTGGGTTCACAAGTGTGTATATACATTTCAAATGTTTTTTTTATAAATAAAATGTAAATCAAAGCACTATCGGTTATTTTACATTTAGATAAAATATTTTTAAATCAATTTTGAGACACTATTTCTAATCCTATTAAGTGCATTTCAGAATACCACTAAGAATGAAAACACGGCCGTAAAAATGTATTTTCTTAATGCTATTGAGATTGGTATGATATAATTATAATAAATTTTTGTTATCTTTGTAAAAATATGTAGGGATTTGAAATTAAAGTTTCTACTTTAATGAAATGTAATCCAAAAAAGGTCACCATTATACTTGAAAGTATTTAGTTTAGCTACGATTCAAACTGAATACACTGAATTACTGAATACAATCCTTATACCCCCTAGTAAGAATATCATAAACACTATAAACTAACTGACCTCATCTTAGATTACATATAGTTTGCTTTGTTTTAGATACCTACGCGCAATAATATTTCACCAATTTTTTTTTCTTTTAGTGTAAAACATTATTTTACTTTCCTAGTCTTTTTAATATTCATATACGATAAAACGTACACGCCGTGCTTGCTTGGTCTGCTTACTTGTTGTATTTTTATAATGTTAAAACCAAAAAGTGTCATAAAAAAAAAAAAATATTATATTTCGTCCAAAAGAGCATTTAAACTGTGTCATACCAACACTTGTGGGCGTATTCACCCGTTCACCATAAACACTTTCACGTTATTTTGTACAAGTTAAAATACGTCATGACAACTGTCTCTTGAAATTAATTTTATACACAAATTGGGTATGTTTGAGACCGTTTATTTTTAATTGGCTACCCGAGTTTGTAATCATTTTAAACGAATCAAAAAATTGCCGTTCTTGTGAAAAAATCCACTCGGTTGAAATTGCGTAGAAAATACAATTTTGAAATTATATTTATTGTAAGAACAGTATATAGCTATAAGAGTAAGTTCGTTGGTACAAGGGTTTTTCGGCTTTAAAAGTCGAAATTGTTATTTTTATTAAAAGTTTTTAGAATTATTACCATCTGAACTTAGAACAAATCGACTTTGTTAAAACGGGTATGCTGTAAATTTTAACATTTTTCAAAGTTATTCGATGTATTTTCCAAAGCTTTTTTTTTTAATACGATTAGGAAATGACTTTCCTAAAATACAACTAAAAGCAGATTTACAATCAATTGATATGGTTGCGTGAAACTTTCGGAGCACTTCTTATCCACGGCATTGTGATTTCATACAGGTCTAAGAAATAATTGTGCCATTCGTTTTGTTTGATCACTAAAACACGATTAACTTACATTACCAACGTATAATTTATCAAGGCCACCGAAAGAATGTACAATAATTGTTGTTAATTATTTATGTATCGATTAAATTAAACGGAATACTATGGATACATTCACTTCGTAAACTAAATATGTAATCAATTTCAAACATTTGTGATGGAAACGCACGTGAAAAGTGTATTCTGAACAATACATTTAAATAGGTTAATGATTTTAGTTTGCGTTGGAGAAACCACTGTTGGCATAAGCACATATACAAGCTTATATTGTATGGTTATGTAGTCATGAAAGCATGACAATGTTACGAGTACTTAGTATGTTTGTGTGCTCTTGTTTCGTATGCGGCTTTAACTTATCATTGTATTTTTTTTCTTTTTTACTTTTAACAAGTATAAATTGTGATGGTGTTTACGGTTTTTTCTTTTTTTTTTGGCAGTAACATTTTAGTAAAAGTTGTTCGAGAAATAAAGCGTACTACGAAAATACAAAATAATTTTTTTCAACCCGAGTTTATTTCAAAACAAAAAACAAATTCTTATTTTAGATATTTACCTTAATATTTGTAGAAAAGAGTTCAGTTATTAATTTTAAAATAGTTGATCGTATTGTTTATTTATATGAATAAAAAAAAACTACGAATTCAATAACTTTATTTTAACAATTTGTATAAATAAAGGATTTCAAGTATTAACTTCAAACGTTTTTCAGTCAAAGCTTTTACCAAAAGATTTAAAATTTAATTCAACTCTGAATGTTAAATTGCGCGTAGAAAATAATTGTTGAATATGAACATGTTTATAACCAAGACATTTTGTGATGCCACCATAAAGTAGTATTATAGCATTTATAAAGGCAAATGATAGTCCAATATTTCAAACTTATGCAATCTATTAATGTCTAAACTTAATTCCAACTTGCTATTAAGTGTCACCAAAAAGCAACTTTAAGGGTTTGGTGTCGTGATCTGTTTAATTACTGACTGATATTTTGGCATTTAAATAAATTCTATAACGTCAACGTTAGTCGCTGACCTCCAAGCCCGTAAATATTATATTATTATTTTGTATTAATAACAATATTATTGCGTTTGGAACTTAATTATGTACACAAATGTCTTGTCATGTTTCAAGCGTGTACAACGAATAATTTTTAATATCTTAGAATTTAATAAAAATATTGTAACTTATCAAACATTATGGTACCAAATTTTTAAGACGTTTCTTACAGAAATTCATTTATTTAAAATTCGTATAACTTACGTTCTTCCTATTCCCTCGTGTTTCTTTTATTTAAATATATAAATTTCAATGAAAAATTTTTATCGAAAATATAAAAAAAGAAGTATATAGAAATATAATTTGTATAACTCATATATTTCTACATTTTCTTCAACTACAAAAACATTTTAAATTAACAATTTTATTACATTATGAAAATTGCAACAATTGTTTTTAAAGGATAAAATTTTCAAAACATTTTTAATATCTCATTATTTTCTCCAATGAATAATTTACGAACATTTTCCACTCCATTTTTTACTTACAAACAACTAAGCAAAGACGCAATTCTAACTTCTTGTTTTCATCCTTTATGTAAATTTAATTAACTTACATAACTAGTTCAAGAAAAAAAAATGTAAGAGATAAAATATAAATAAATGGTGTAACTGAACATTTCAACAATTATCAAATAAAGCGTGGATATAATAAAGTAATTGAACGTTAGATATATGGCATGTGATATTATTTTCTGTTTATATGAAATTTAATAACCCCACAGTGAAGAGTACCGAAATGAAATCCGACTATTGGTAGTAGTATTTATTACGTATACACTATACAACCTTGAAAAAATGTATTTAGTAAATTATACTTTCATATTTTTGTGAAACATTTTTATTTTATTTTATTTTATTTTATAAACAAAACGGGCCGTGGCCCAAAGTACAGTGGTAATATACAATGTATTATAACAGTTACAACTAGAAAGTAATTACATAATATTAAAAAGAGGTGGCTGAATATTCATTAGCAATGCGCATCATTCTGAACATAGGTTTATTACGGATATAATTGGTGGTGCAAAGTGGAATGAAAAAAGGATAGTGCGAACGTGATCGGAAACTTGGGAATGTGTTCGTTTATTTTTAATTTGAGAGGGGAAAAAATCAAATTGTAATGCTCTAGGTTGATTTCCGAAGTTTTCTAACATATCAATTTACACTCAATCCCGAGTTGAAATTAATTATTATTAATCATATTAATGTCTGGCAATGTTGTAAGCTAATGAAACATATTTATGATATAGGTACCTTATTCCTTAGTGTCTATAGTCTATACTTAAGTAATATTTCTAAAGACAATTCAGGATTGTAAGTCATGTGTAAGTTAATTTAATTTACATGACACATATATTATTTACCAGCATTAAAATAATTCAGCCACGATTACTCAAGGCATCATAATTATTATACATTATTGAACTTAACTACAGTTTTTAGAAAGCTTCTGACTTTTTTACGTCGGATCACAAAAATAGGTAATATTTAATGAAACAGAAAATCATTGTTTAAAATGATTCATCTGAAAAAATGTATTATCACTGTGAATGTCGTAATTTCAAATTTATGTTCCGAATTGAATCCCTTTTTTTTATTACAAAATATTTAATTTAATTTTGTAGAGATAATAATTTAATATTTTTTTAATGAATTGTGGTTTTATTCATCCAAAGGGGAAAACTTATTTTAGTTTTAGTTTTGATTAAGTTGATTTAAAAAGTTACAAATATAACATTTTAAAATCAGTCTTATAATAATAGTAGCTGAAAAGCTTATGTACAGTTCTCAACGTCTAATAAAGATATTCTGAATACATTTGTATCATTTTCGATGTACTTAAATTGTGTAGCAAACAAAAATTCTTCATTCAAATAAATTATAATACTTTAAACTATTATTATGACAAGCAAAACAAATTCAAAGTGAGTGTAGTTTGTGTTAAGCTAATGGAACTATGTACGTGATATACTGCTGGTTAAATATTTAATCCCAAGTTCGTGTCACGTTTAAAATGTCGAAACGGTAATGGATGATTAGATCTTATGTATTTTTTAATTAAAGATACTAGAATACGTAGCTTTAAACTAGATCTGATCGGTGTTGAATTTCACACGGAAAATCATCAGAATTTCGAGACTTTGGTAGCAGACCGTATTCTACGTGGTGCTGCTAATTATAATGATGATTATCACTTGGGCAACCAATGGGCTGACGGGCGGAGTGCGTTCAGGGCGATCTATACTGGTCGAGTCGACTTGTCAACCTCGTATAGTCACGGATACTAAAACATATGACACGGTGTTGGTGAATCGATTCCCGAGACTTACTTTATGTATTTAACTGATATCTGGGTTCGACCGGGGGACGTATTAATTAATAATTAATTCCTGGGTTCATTTAAGGATCGTATAAATTGATTTCCGAGTACCTTTGGCGGTACGTTGATTATAATGTGAACGAATACTTCAGCCTTTTCAAATTAGTTTCTTCTTATATGTTTTCATATTTTGAATCATGCTATCATGACGTGCTAGAACTAGAAAACTTTTTTGTTTTAGTATAGTTTAGATCATCAGCATCAGTTGCATCATCATCATCATAGTTTGTATTTTTGTTGTTAAACTATAAAAACTGCTGTCAATTGTTATTACTAGGGCTCGGAAGTTGATGCATTTTGCATTTTTTTTTGGAACGTTTTATACGATGCTCTTCTGGCCACAAATGTGTTTCATTAGCATGTGGATCTGAATAACTAATTTTTATTTTGCTTTTTTTTGCATTTTTTGGTGTTTTTTACTTTATAAGTCATTTTTTGACATTTTCAGGTCATTTTCCCACATTTTAAGTCATTTTTACTGATTTCACACTAGTTCACTTCTTATTGTTTCTTGTCGACCATATGCCGATAACTTATAACTTGGAAATTACCACGGACTAAGATTAGTACCTATCCGACTTTATCTCGCCGATTACATTCGCTGTTATCGTTTTGTAGTGAATATAATTATAAAATTAAGCTTTGATAAATTAATATAGAATCTTATAGTAAAATATTTAAAAAAAATTGTATTTTTGTTAATTTAAATCAAATATTTATAATTTTTTAGGTCATTTTTTTAGGACATTTTTTGTCATTTTTACGTCATATTTGCATTTTTTTTTGGTTATTTTTTAATGTTTTTTAGGTCATCAACTTCACAGCCCTAGTTATTACCTACTCATCACCGACGAAATTCGATAAAATACCTGTTATATTCATGACTGCAGGTACGCAACAATAATCAATACGTTATACGTCTTAACTGCCACAAAACCAATTTACTGGTATCGTTGCAGGTTAACAGGTACCCGGTAATTAACCCATACGCAACCAAATGTTAAATCAGCAGCGAATGCGTTTGCTGACACGCCGCGCCGTATCTGTTGTGTGACGTTCAAGGGCTGCCCGGGTGACCGAAAACTTTACGATTCCAACGAAACCGTGTTACCGTGCGTCAAACGAACACAAAATTAAAATATTATTCTATTATGATCGATGAATGGTTTTAATTTTAGTAGCACAGACAATGGAGGAGAACTCTGTAGGTGTGAATAAGCCGGCACGGTGCGCGGCTGGTTTATAAACTTTTTCGTAACGTCATGGTCGAAATTTCGTAGAAAAACTTTTACGGCGAAGAAACTGTGATGTACAAAAAATGTGCCATTGTAGCAGCGACGAAACAATACAGACGCCGTGATAATGTAGTGTGCTTAGGCCTCAAGCGTGTTTTTTTTTTTATGAATGAAGTTATTAAGAACTGATTTTAAAATACATTTTACAACTATTAATGTCTCGGTTACATTAAAATAATGATTCCCTCAGTTTTTGATTAAACTACTCGTATTGTAATACTATTACGATTGTTCCACCAACCTATACAGTTTTATTTCTCTATTCGTCTGAAATGATTAATGTATAACAGTAAGGAAGTGAATATACATGTTTTGTTAAACGTATAAGTATGCATAAAAATTCTTCGAAAAATACAAATTTTCTAAAAATGTTAATTTGAACCAAAATTATTAAAAAAGGACTCATATATTTCTTGAACATAATTGAAAAAATATATGTGTGAACAATTTAAACTTATTTCTTAATCTTTAAATCCTTGAAATGAATAGTAATTTTTGCATAATTGCATTTAATAAAGTCCTAATTTACATTTTTCATCGACGTATCATAATATCTTATGGTGTCTTGAAAATGCTAATTTTTTTGTTTTATATAAAATATACAGAATTTATTTTTAATGCGTTTTTTTCTTATTTTGATTTCTCACCTGACTAATGTACAAAACTAGAAAATTTGATATACTATTGTGACCTTTCAGCAATAAAATTTGTATTCTATATATGTAACTTTTTCGAGTAAACTTTAAATCTATGCATTATATTTGTAATAACACCCCGTGGAGTAATATCTAATCACGCTCGTCATCGAGTGTTTATAAGTTGCGGTGATAATGACGTCGAAGGTTCAGTAGTTTTATATTATTGTTGATCCAAAAGTACTCCATAAACACTTTTTTTACGTTCATTATTAAACTGCCAACTTTTGGTTCAAGTTTTTATGAATCTATCTCGGTGTAGCCCAAGGGTTAAACATATTAAATGAACAATTCTTGTATTAAGATAAGTTAAATTTTTTGCTGCCCTCACCAAATCAGATGTAGCGTACGTAAAAAATAGAAAACGGTCATCTTGACGTACGCTACTTGGTCATATACTCATATTTTAAGTACCACAGATACATTGAATAATTTACTTTGCGTTTGATGCTTGGATTTTATTTTTTTTCAAGGAATTTTGGTTGATTATGAAAATCATCTGCCCGGATCGTCGATTTCTAAAGTATTCATTACCACATTCGTAATGTAACGATATCCGTGTAATCTTCGAAATGTATACGAATTATCTTATCCTTTACATGTATTTGTATTTTTGTTGTAGCTTAAACCAAAAGTTCACTTGCATATTTTTTTTCGTAAAGCAGATTCATCCGATATAAAATTGTTAATTTAAGAAATTCTCGAAAAACAGCGTTGCTCAGTTAATCTGAACGGTTATAATTTCCAGAAATGATAGAAAGACACGTTGGTGTACAATTCACGACGTCTTTTACTACGGATATTACGTTTTTCTGTTTTCAAATGTTGATTGATTAAAAAAAAAACTCATCTGTGTTCACTTAAACGTTAAACATAAGCCAACTTAGTGTACGACTTCCGATGGTAAACCCTTCAAATTCAGACATTAACAACCGTAAACCTACAGATTTCGAAGTATACGTTTTCAGATTTTTTAAAATATTATATTTTTATACTATACGACAATACGAACATTTAAGTTTTGAATCTTGTATGGGTAACAAGGGTTTTGAGACGGTGTAGTCTTGCCAATTAAATATCTAGTTACCCTCATTTTTAGCCGGCGTAAGGTGGAACAAATACAATTTACAATCGAGTTGATCTCATAAAATAAATATGACAAATATTATAGAAAATTAATTTTAAATAAAAAATGTGTTGTAGCTAAAAGAAAAAATATTTAGTCAATAGATATTATTTTTCCTCAACATTTTTCGATTAACATTCTTAAAATATGCACTAACCATTTTTTTTATTTATATTTATAACACTAAGGAACTTATTTTATGCTAATTTAAAAATTAAGCATATTATAACTCGTTCACACAGATAAAATATGTGTACAAGTGCAAATAAATCCACTTTCTGATAGTAATATTAATTTTCTTAAATTATATTACTATTCGAAAACTTAAAAATTGATTTATTTTTAATGAATGTAGATTTTGTTGAAGTAATAAATATTAATAAAATCCATTGTTATAAATTAGTAACATGAATACATATTATTAATTTAAAATTGTATTTGTATATGAATAAAAAACTTAACAGACATGTAGTACTTGAAATAACAAATTGTTTTAAATAAGTGAAAAATAATTAATTGTTTTATCAGTTTAAGCAAAATAATGATTAATATTTAATTAGTGCTAGTTGACTTACCCGGATTAGCTCGAGTAACGACATTTTTAATAGGTACAACAAATATTACATATCATGTTAAATGGAAATGATTAATCGCCGTCGTAAAGTTCGAAATATTTAGGTTGAAGTTTTTTTTAATGGACATGAGTTTTATCGATTTTTTTTTTTAAATTCAAATCATTACCATAAAAATTGTACATTTATAAAAGTACTACAATCAAATTATTAAAAACTTCCAGCTAGTATTGAATCACTTATCGGATCTACTATTTGGTCGTATTGACATATTATTATTGGTACTGGTGTGATAATATAAAGTAGAAATATTTTAATTATTGGTATTAATAAAAATTGAAGCATGTTGTAATTATTTGAATTGTATATAACTAAAACGATAGATAAAGGATATTTTTTGTTAACTTTTAATAACTACTAAACTAGAATAACTGTCGACAAACTATAGTAAGTAGACAGTAGCTATTAATTATAAAAATATTATTGCTTGGCCAATGTTTGTAATCTAAATTCATAACGAAGATCAAATATAATATAGTTATGGGATATACGTATGCAAAATATGTTCGGTTTAACGGTGTTATTAAATTCTCCATTCAATGTTATTAAACTGTGTAGAACGGAATAAAATGTGTTAATTTCCGGTTCGACTCAACACAGGATATTATTTTCAATATTTTTTTGTTCGGTTTTGTGTAGTAGATTATAGTGACGAGTGAATAGTACGGTTGTGAAAACATGAAGTACACCCCAACGGGGTAACTTACGAATGAACGCGTATTTCAAAGTATATAATATTATATTATATTCCAATATGTATTGTGGAAATATCGTTCATTTTTCCCTTCTTTTATTGGATCGTAGGCTTCAAATATTAAATTCTTTAGCCCACGGTGGATTGATTGCTGAAACAACTAGGTCATAACACGTAGGTGCCATGTAATAAGGAGTGCGAATTCTGCTGATTTTATGAACTGAATGATATTGGCCTCCTCTGTGCGGTATCGAAGGCTTAATTTTCGGCGATCGTGTGATGATACGTATTTGACGATGAGCGGCCCTGCCGATCTCAGCCTGAGGGAAATTTAGAGTGTATTCACGAGTTCGTGATGGATATGTGTTTGATCGACAGTTTTCAACGACATGCTTTAAATTTCCGTTCCGATTCTTTGTTCACAAAATACGATCGATTTAACCTCGTAGGGCCTATTTGTGTTCTGATTAACATTATACTTCTACGTGTCTGTAATGTTTGGTGAGTTGGTTTGGATATATTTCGGTGCAAGTTATTCTTTTTCTAGAAGAAGTTATCGCTTGTTTGTTTATTTCCATCGGGAATGCTACAGGTTAGCTATAGATCTACATCTCATTTTTAAAGACATCTTCCTTTGGATATGTGTGGGTACAATATTGACCGTTAGGAGATCGTGTTGATATTTCTATCACATTTTTTATTACCTGGGATGCCGGTACCGAGACACGACCCACAGTGGTTGTATTATCGTTCTGCTGGTTGAGAAAATCGTAATTTGGATGGTTAAAACGTGATTACATTTGGCGTTTTTGTTACTTATTGAGGTGATTGCACTCATTGAGTTGCTCTGGGCGAGAATGTAATCATGGTTGAATTTGAGAGAACACGAAATTGCTTCAAAGTCTGCGAAGATTTCAGCTGTAAATTTTATTTTGTGTATTGGCTAAGCCAGTATTATAAGCCACTGCTTGTACACAAAACGTCCTTATAAACATATAAAATATGATCAAAATGGTGTGATTCGTTGTGTATAATTTCGTGGAATGTGTTCGTTGTTTGTCTACGTGGACTTGACTTCTATGTGATCGATTTTCCCCATAAAGGTGACTGGTAGTTTTATTGTTGATATTGATCATTTTTTATGCTTTAGTTACTTACTTAAATTTAAAAATTTCTGTTTCCATATTACTTTTTATTTAACTTCAGAGAATATGACGTTGGGATTTATTTTTATTTTTCCTTTCTAAATTTCCGAGTACTGTTAAAAGCCCGCAGGGTTTCGTTCTTTACCAAGTTTACAGAACAAAAACGTCTGATGTAATTATTTGGTATGATTCAGGTTACACGACAGGACTGCAGGAGTGATTGAGTAACCATACATTCCAAACTCTAATTAATTATTAATTTTATTTAACAAAGGCGAATCGAATGACTCCGGGGGCGAAAAGCTCAAAGTTTCCGACGGTAAAACTATTTGGATTGCATTTGCTATTTCTTTCTATTTCAGTTGGTCTTCCATTTAGTTGTAGGTACTGTTTGCAAGAAATATGTAATTGTTCCTTTGTTAAAATATATTTGTACCGTTAGTAAATTAATTGAAAATGAAATACATTTTTAATTTAACATTAGTACTTGAAATCTGTGTGGTAGTTTAATAAGGATTCTTTTTTTTTGTTCATAAACAATGAATTTTTAAATCATCATAGGAATAATAATTTTACATACTCTCAAATTACTCTTATAATTACAACAATTTCATAAATAAGGCATGGAATTAAACAAAATGTTAATTATAGTTTTTAACCAAACTAATATTTTATTGATGGATTAATATACTAATTGTTATTTCTTTTTTTCTGTTTTTATAAAATTTTCAAAATATTTTCTATTTAATTTAAACTTAACTTTAATGCATTAGCCAAGTTCGTTTTTTCTTTAAATTTAAATTTTTTTTACTTATTGACTTAAATTTAGATACCAAAAAAATTTATATGTTACAAGAACTTGTACTAAAGAAAAATTATTTAAAAATTCGCAGTCTTTTGAATATTATGTTATTATGTATTTTTAACTAAATAATAAGATTTATAATACTGATATGATCAAAGTAGCATAATGTTGTTTTCCGAAGAAAGCGCGACTGCTAATGAAGATATAATTATAAACGGTGATTTAAATAATATCAAAAACTATTCATCTAATGGTATTTTAAATACAGTTGGAAAGAATATTTCTTTATAAAAGCATTTAGCCCAGACCTTTATGTTTATTGAGAAAGCTATACTAAAGAAAGCGTTTTAATCCGTTCGTGTACAATTCATAAGAATTCTACTAAAAAAATTTACCAGTTACCTTATTGAAAAGTATCATTTTAATCATGATGACTCAAAGGCCTTTCAACTTTAGCAATTGATTTCGGATCAGAATAAAACGTATGGAACAATAGATAAACTGAAAATCTTAAGGAATTCGACCAAGAATTCGAATGCACTACTAAATGATTGTATTATTTATTGTATTTATCCTTCAACTGAAGTATAATATTTCAGTACGTTGATATTTGTAGAGAAATGAAATAGTGCGTACAAATTATAGAATAATATATTGAACTTCAACAAGTGTTTAAATTGTTTTATTTTAAGCTTGGAGTATGAGTCTGTATGACTGAGATTAAGGCACGGCAACGAATCACTGTAGAAACTACACAAAAATGTTTTAAAAATTAAGTTCTGAGTTTTTGGACATTTTAGTACTGAGGTAGCTATTGAGAATGTGATATTATACTGTTTTTGTCGGCATAAAATGTTCGTACAATGAATAACGAAACATCAAATGTTTAATAAGATATATTTACAAATACAATTATCGCATGTATTTTTGAAAACGGTTAGTTATAACCGTGTAGAGATCATATATTAAAAGAAATATCGTGGTTCCAGTGTTCGATTACTAGGTTTAAACTTGGCAAATAATACAAAAAGATGATCTAATAATTAGACTCCAATCAATGGGGTTATTTTCTAACAAAATCATTGGTGATATATTATAGTATATTATATTACATTCGTGGTATAATTCTGGTTGACCTTTTTGAATAAAAGTCCATCGTACCTGATACACTAGTGGCGGATTGGCAGCTCGCTTCGGATGAAAGTGAGTGATAGCATTTCGGTGCATAAATAATGAAAAGTGTTCAGTTTATCCCTAGAGAGAAAGACGCTCAAGTTATATATAATGAAATTCGTGAGTTCTAATGATTTTTGAATCAATATAATGAGCATTTGATTTTAGTCTCACCGCAATAATATATACAACCGTTTATTAAAATTGAATGACATTTGCATTAAAAGTACATTAAATTATTATTTAAATTGAACACAGAAAAATTCTTATTTTTTTATAATGAATAATATTATGTACAAGGTAATTTCTAAAATAAAAAATAAATCCGCACATACGTATATGGTAGAATTATTAATTATAAGGTGTAAATAATAGAATATAAGATAATCAAATTATTCGTCACGTCTTTGTAGCAATTTATTTATTAAATTGGTAGTTTTAAACTTGAAGTAAAATGTCTTGATTTATCTCTTTCAAGTCAAATTAATTTATATCTAAAAAACATTACCATAATGAAATTGAAACTAAAATATATGTTTGACAAAACCCCATTACCTCGTACCAAAAAAAACTTTAAATACATGCAAGAAACGTGCGACGTGAATTTGATTTTTGAAATGGTTTTGTACGAGAAAGCTGTCAACCTTCTGAGAAAATGTATAGTGGATGACGGACACTTGTTTTTCATAAACTCATAAGTATAATTTATGAAAGCACATAATCCAAGCATCATTATTCACTATGATGTGTCTCAGTATAATATTATGTTTCTAGCATCATGTACCGTTTCTTAATTAATGAAATAGATTCGTTATCATTAAGAAATGAAATAATTATTAAATGTTATTTAATAAAATAGGTTTCTATCGTATTTGTTATAAGTCTGAATTGTTGATTCATTTATATATTACACAATTTTAATTTTTAACATTTATTTCCAAAACGATAATTAATTCTATGAAATTCTGATCAAAATTCTATGATTTTTACCTTGCTTGTAAAATATATTTCTTGCTATTTTTAATTTTTAGTATACTTCTTATTAATAACATCACTTTACCATTGACAACATTATAATATGGTTACTTTATTAACACATTATTTAAATTAAAAAAGCATATTTGTGAATTCAATATTAAATAAATATACAGTGTGTTCAATGTTACAGCTTACACGAGATACATATTTATATTTTTATCCACAGAACATGAAAAACTTAAAAAATGTCAACTTTATACTCTTATTCCTTTCTAAGCAAACATTGCGTACTAAACAAATAGTCTTTTGAATTGGATCACTCTTTTTTTGAGATCAGAATATTTGGAACCATTTTTTCATTTTCAAAATTGAATACAAAACAGGGCAACTTAAAATCACGATTTATGTAAGCAAAATTTACCTGTCCTTATTTACTAATTAAATTACAATACACATAACACACTCCTCTTTTTATTACATTTTTTAATTAAATTAATATTTTTTATATGTAATAATTATCTTATAATTACTTAGTTTTGAAAAATTATTATATTTCGTTATTAGAACTTCAATGTTAGGATTATAATTTTTATTAATTTTTAAGCCATTATTTTTTCGATTCGTGTTTATATTATTTCTTAACTACAAGTGCAGTGAAAAAAAAGGATCTTAAGTGAAATATATTTTTTATACCAAATATGAAAATGTTATTTTTACATAAAAGTTATACATACAACTATATAACTTATACATTATTTTTATATTAATTATTGTATCATTATTTATATGACTTATAATTATATTTACTTTCGTCAATTTATATATTAAATTTATAGAGATTTCAGATTAATCATACAAACTATTATAATAAATGTATTTTTGGATTTTGGATTTTGATAATAAAACAGTATCAGACAAATTTGTTTTGTAATATTTGTAGTTAGTTATAGTTACTACGATTATTACTAGATCACAACATGTTTCCGGTTAGATTTCGTTCTTTCTTTATGATTAAATACATTTGAATGTCGACCTTTCTATTTTTCAAATTTGTTTTGTTATTTCACGCTTTTTATTTTTAGCTCCACGACCACCCATTTATTTTTTAACAATTCGCATTAATATTTGAGTAAAATTAATAATTTTTCTGTGACACACATAAATAAACCATTATTTGTGATAAATATTTGTAATTATTTAGATTTTTAGACTTTTACACAATGCACGTGTTTCATAATATATTATATAAATTATGTTACCCAGTCGTTTTCACTTAAAAGTTGGTTCCGTTCTACATCGGTTATTATTTTACCTAACATAATGCTTCAATCTCAATAGTTTTGATTAAATATTTTTTTAAATTTCAAATTTATTTTGGCATGATTTTAGTAGAGGAGACATAAGTGGTTCAAAATATACGTGAAAACATTTTTATTGTATTCTATTTTATAAAAATGTGAAAATTATGAACAACATTGAACATTTTTTAAAAAATGATTTGTTATTAATATTAGTACGAACGTTTTTGTTTTAATAGGTAAGTAAAAAACACAAAAGTGTAAAATATAAAAATTTAATGATTACTTTGTTAATATTTTATGCATAATAAAAAACCACTACAAACTATTAACATTTTTATTGATTAAATTAAATTAAGAAAGAATTATGACGTCCACAGGTTGGAATAGCTAACGTATTATCCATGAAATATAATTTTGGTTTTTTTTTATTTATGTATTTTTTACTCCAAGTATCATAAATGGTAGGTAATATGAACATGAGTTTACACTTCAAGGTTCAAAAAGAAAACATAAAATATTAATTTTTTATACCTTTTGCTATTCATTTCTAGGTTATGCTTTTATAATTAAGCGTTTTTTCTCCGTAAACATTTTTTATAGCAAAAAATGTTTACCAAAACTCCATAATATTCCTTTTGACATTGTAAAAAGGACAGAACTAGAATTATTTAAAAATCATGCATTTTTAATTTTAGTGTGAAATTTTAATTATGATCCGTAATGTATCTATTAGTAGGTACTTACAGTAAAAGAAAAATGGTATGCCATTAACGATGAAATTAAAACATAAATAAAAATTTAAAATTACTCTACGAAAATGCTAAGCCACAGAGAAAATAAAACAGTTTCAATAATACACTATCATAATGGCAGTTTATTTTTATTTTTGTGTAAAAATTCAAATATTTCAAATTTATCATAATGCATGTGTATTTAAAAATTGTCTGGCTACAGTAAATAAACATTTTTTCATTTTTTAGGTACGACAACCGAATTCCATTTGATGAATGTTTTATACGAGTAGTTACTGACTTAAGACATTTGAACGGAACATTCTTATACGGATATTACAATAATCTCTTACGAATCTAAACTTACGATATTCTAATCAATTTGAGAACTTTGAGTCGAATTAATTTCCTTCTCTTCAAAGAGAGAATACCACTCTGATTAAACGCAATGCAATCCTACGGTAAGCCTAGTGGAGAATATAGCATGGTGGAAATTAAAAGCAAAATGATCGATTATTGCTTGAACACGCTGAGGAAACGGACGGTCGACGAAAAGCTCGGCGAATTTTCGGAAATTATGAAAAGCTCGCTGGTACTGAAGATCGCGTACGACAAGTCCGGACTGGAAGTCACTTACAGCGTGGGATCGCAAAGCGCTTCGGTCAAAGGTGTAGACGAGTCGGTACGTATACACTATACAACTATATCATATACTGAATGGGATAGCACATCGATCGCGGAGTCTTATTCTTCCAATCCGATTTATTTCCGCCGTAGACATGTGTACGCCAGTGCAAGCGAAAGCTGTTGTACAAGCTGTTAGCGTTTTGCATGTACACTGAAAGCACCGCACAGGCATCATCGGTACTGAAGTCCCGTTACAAAAAAACCGACAATTATTCAAGTAGCACACGAGACATTTACTCAGAGGTCAGTTATCCGTTGTCGTGCGTGCGTTATGAACGTCACGTCGTGTACTCGACCATATTGACTATGTTCATTTTTTTGAATGACGTACATACGTGTGTTTGCTTAGATTGAATTGTGCAGAGGACGTGGGACTGAAAACGATGCGAAAAAAGCGTTTGGCCAGATCGTGTTAGTCGACTCGGAAATGGATATTCCGAGGGAACTGTGCGACTACGTGGACGGTAATAAATCTCCACTGATTCTCACAATAAACTATTTGCCGACGGATTGGGAAATTATATACGAAATCGGACCGCACAATGCTTC
Source organism: Periphyllus acericola (assembly GCA_949715065.1). NCBI lineage: Eukaryota > Metazoa > Arthropoda > Insecta > Hemiptera > Aphididae > Periphyllus > Periphyllus acericola. The sequence continues at coordinate 12,422,523 of OX454266.1, forward strand.
GACTAGTGGCGCCATGAAATCCGTACGTGTCTTTGACACTTATTAAAGTTTTTCGACATTTCAATCGTGTATTATTTTCAGACGTGTATGCATCAGTGCAAGAAGCACCTGCTGCACGAGTTAGGAGCGATGGTCAAGCGCGCCGGTATCGTCTTCGATGGCGGCGATAATGTTGTCGGCCGACACGAATCCGAGGTGAGGTCTGCAGACACGTCCCAAATCGTTTTTCTCGAGGTCAGCGAAACGGTTGTTATTCAAATCAGACGTTTGGTACAGTATATATGTATATTATACTTGAGTATTTCAAATGTACACAGAACGACAACTCGCTGCAAGGAGTTAAGCTACGCGCGTTGGGTGACGATGGAAAATCTCACGGGAACACGTCGAGCGGGTCAGTGTCGACGGTGGAACCCGCGGAAGCGTCGGGTCCGTCGATGGGTTCTACGGACGAATCGAACGTAAGGTCCACTACGGCTACATGTAAAATGCCGCCGAATGATATTATGATCAATACCCAAGAAGTAACCGCGTTCGCCAACACGGAGCATAACGTGTTTTCGACGCGTGAAAATATTTAAATAAAAATTAAAAATCCTGTTAAACAACCGCGTGTTACAAATACAATAAACGTTATCGCAGACGGTGGTTCGAAACGAGTCAATCGGTGATGCGAAACGATGTGCACCCGATAACAAGACGAACGGGCGTGCAGCAGCAGAGTCCGCGGCGGCGGTCGCCCAAATTCCGGAAATCACGAGTCGTCGCACGGACGTTTCCGCGGCATCACCTGCAGGAGCCCGACCCAGCGAGCAGCCAAGGCGATCGTCCAACACACTCGATGCGCACGAGGTGATTACAATTTAAAGCCCACCATCAACACCACACGTGTCGTGCACGAGTTTACAATTATACAATTTACATATGCGAGAATTCACTATACTATAGTCTATAGCAACTTCGGCACTCGTACCATTTTGGCCCGCGTTACCGTTTTTAAAATTCAATACTTACGTTCGAAATCAAAATTAATTTGATAAAATATTGAGAAAACGATTATCTATATTCTATATTTAATGCTAAAAATGTCTAAATATGACCACGGCTTATATTTTTATTATTTCAAGTGCTGTGTACGTCGTGCAGTTCGGTTTTGGTTTTCTGGCCCACTACAGTTTAAATGTCCAAAAACCGGCCCTTTACTTACTTTATGTTGCCCATCCCTGGTCTATAGTATACTACGCGTATATATTATCGTCACACGCGGTTACTAGAAGAAACGACGCGTCGTGGTGTTTGTTGAAAAACGATACAGCGCGTTTGTCGTGCTCGCGCAACGATAATATAATATTGGGAAATTTATTTTCAGAAATACGTCAACCAGGTCACCGTGGTGTTGAGAAACGTCACGCGGGACACGATATGGCATAGTTCTAAACGGTTTATCGATATTCTCGCGCAATCAAGCCGCGCCAATCGATTGTACCTGAAGGGGATCACGGACTGTATAGTCGCACATGTACGCATTTATTGTATCAGTATAATAATATTACGATTTTTTTACGCGTTAATATTACCCACTATAATAAAGCGTATTTATTACAATGAAATTATTTTTTAATACGCTCCGTGTAGGCGATCGACATGCCCGACAACTGCGCCGTATACGCAGAACTGTGTTGCCATGCGATCAGAAAGGCATGGGTGGACTCGAGGGCGTTTCAACTCGATCTGGTACAATCCTGCAGGGACGAGTTGAGGAAATCTGGCGTACTGCCAATGGTGGAAACGCCCTGGCAGCACAGGAATGCGAGGCAATCGGGACGACGATTCGACGAAAAAGCTCGCGAACGTAGCCTAGGAACGTGCAGGTATACTGTAGGGTTGACAGTTTATAATTAGGCAACGGATTGAGATGCTCTAAAAGGGAGGGAAATTATTCATTAAAATAATGCGATTTAATGTACCAAATGATAACACTTACGCAAATGCGACGAATTCGGTTACTTGGAGGGACTTGAACTATATTGTCATCAAATTGTATCCGTTCTTATGCGCATAACGTAAAGAAAATGCCTTAATAAGCCATGAACAATTTACTAAAAATTTTCTAAAACGTTCTAAAAGAAAAAAAAGTTGGAAAAATCCAAAAAAATGAAATAAGTTCAATTTTGGAATTCTTTGGTGTGTGAAACCAACTATGTGTGTGAAAAGCAACGTTTTAGAATATTCAGAATAAAAGGCAATTTGCATTGGAAGAGTCTGCGCCCTACTTAATATAATGTATATAAATATTCTAATCGCTTTCTAATGACGTTTCGTAGACTTATGGGCGAGATATTAATGCGAGACCAATTGTTGAACACCATGAATGATATAGTCAACACGTTCATGATGACGAGCGACGCGCATTCGCTGGAATGTCTATGTGTCTTGTTGACCATAATCGGGCCAAAACTTAAAAAAGTAATATAAATTATTACATACGCCATCGAGATCATACGTGTAGAATCACCGACACTGCAGCAGTTTATGCGGACCTGAATTCTGATTTTCAATGTTCGAAAGTAGAATTTACATATGACCGATGAAAATGTACACGCGGCCGTGGCATTATAATATTAATTATTATATAGCGTCGTCGTTGTGTCACGTCGCAGCCGTTATGGACGCGTAAATAATAGTCCAAAAAGTTTGAAAACAAAAATATTAGGGGGGGGAAGCTTCGTCTTCCGTTCACCACTTAATCATACCTTGGTGAGAGCTTGAGAGCCTTCGACCCTCTCCATCCCTAAAATTACGTCCATGGTTGAAGTAGTACGCCTATTAGATACTATCTACGTAATACTACCAACTGTACCGGACATTTCCTGTAAATCCTTCACTATACGAGTACGCTAAACGAGTTTTTTTTTTCTTCATAGATTATCGTTGCCCCGAGTCGCGTATACGAACAACTTGAGAGATACTCGGTCACGGGGTACGCGAGAAATTGTCGCCTGCCCCAGCGTACAGTTGACATGATCGAGACAGTTCTGAACTTGCGGCAGTGTTGCTCGACGAGTTGGGATTCGTGGCAAAGCTATTTCGCTGAACGAAAAGCCGTGGAGGACAGCCACCGTCGACTACAGCAGCGGTCTGAGTATCAACATGCCAATCGTGAACCCGGTCGAGGAATTTTGCGATGTAGCCAGAACCCACCATCCAATACTGCGACGCATACGCAGCACCGCCGGAAGAGCGTCACCTTTAACCCCGTGGTGTCTATACTCAGTTTTCGTCGTGACCAATAATACCTGCACACCATGTTTACACCGTCCTGTAAGTATAACTATATTACGTATACTAACATACACTTGTAGTGAAAACTATTCGGTTCCATACTAGTGCACAATTGGTTCTAAAACGAGTTGTTTGCGTGTATATATAGCTATTCGTGAGGTCGGTGTTCGGTCCACGAGCAACTTTTCGTAGACAATCAAGATCCTGCAATAAAATGCTGTACTTTTATTTACAATATGTCACCGTACGTGTTACTAATTAGTAATTACTTTTGTAGATTATAGATTGCACCTTGGAGCGGCAGTTGCCCTTCTCATTTAGATATCGAATAAGTTACTACCGGATTGATTCCGTTACCACATTTTAGAAACACAGTCGATTCATGATAACTCAAATAATTCCATCATTCTACTGGTTCTTGGACGTATAGTCGTTGCAGACTTCTATGTAATATTTTTCATAAATAAATGAAATTACTTCTTCTAAATATAATGTTTGTTTTTTATCTTACATATAAATGTATTTACACAAATTATAGAAATCATTTTCGTTTTATTAAATGTTGAGATGCTTCACTATTACACTTTAAATATAAATATGACGGGATGCAGTGTATTTGAGGGTGGTGAAGGGGTTAGTCGAAGTGATGCAGTATCTTTTGCGGCGGCAGTGGCATCAATGCATTCATATGCCATGTGTGGCACCAGAACCTACCTTTTTTTCCTACTGACAGAAATGGTACTGTCATAAAAGTATAAATTTATTTGTTTTTTCAGTAATTATTTGATAAACATTTTAAAAACGAAAAAAAAAACCATAAAATGTTAAAAATTAATTAGGTAAGTTACGCGCGAGTATTAAAAAAGCAGAAAAAAAAAATAATTTTTGACAATTTATTATACGTTTTTATTGCTCTGGGTTTGTATTATATCTATTTATGTGTATGAATGATAATAAAAAGATATTCCTTAATGTATTATACTTTTTCTTACTTAAATAAGAAATATATACATACTTTAAGATTTAAACTGGACAATGAACAATTTATTAAAGAAGAACGTAATTTTGTTAAATTATTGTACTGCCATTGTCAGAATACCATTGAAAATGCTACAACGCAGGATAAGTAAAAGTTAAATATTATTGTGAAATTCTCTTACATGAAAGGCCCCCACCGGAATACGAATGACATTTAAATAGCACTGACAGGATTTCAAATACTTTGACCAAAAGAAGTCCTTGAACGGATCCCAAGGGCTCAGCATTTGATATGTTTTTCTCGTGTATACCAAAGAAAAATACCTTAAGCTCGCCCAGGAGACTTCGGAAATGACGTGGTAGTACAAAATACATAGTAATTTCATCCACCTTCCATTGTAAAGTTATTGATGAATATCCGAGCGAAATTTTTATTGACGTCTCATTCGGTTATACACTTAATCAACGTGTTAAACACGCAATGGCTGTTCAATTAAATAGCGGGAACGAGTGTTAAATATTTACGTTACGAATGTATTGGAAAGCGTTATTTTTTTGCGCAGTCGCTCTACAGGGGTTGACGCGATAGACCGTTGGGAATAACGCCACCAAAAGTTCAAGTACGGAAAATGAAATGTGAATATAATTATTGTTCCTCGTGCTGGCGTTGCAGTTGTTGTACATTTATATTTTAATAAACTTTAGACACCTATAGAAATCTTCCGGTGGTGGCAACTACAGCGATATGGTGGAGTATATATTATATTGTTTGGTTTTTCTTTTCTTTTGTGTTTGTTCTTTTCGCCTATCAAGAGTAGGCCGGAAGTGTTATTGCGATGAAAAGTTTTGGACAATTAACGGGCTTTAGTCCGCAAAGGAGATGCAAAGGGCGCCCGGGCGTCGACAATTGCTCGCTAGTCGTCTCATTTTCTTTACCGAACACGCACGGCTATCGCTGAAAATTGGTCCAGCTAAACGCGTTTGGTTGGCTCCGGGGAGATTTCAGATTTATAAAGTATTTTCCCACCTCTCGTCAACGATTTTTACTAACTAACGGAACTGAATACCGAATTTATGGTTTTCTATTTTCTATTGGCAAGCATATGTTCAAGATAGATACACAAAGTAAAACAATTAATATTTTTATCATAAATTAAATCACTTAATTAATTTTATACTCGTCGATACATCTAATATCAGTCACCTATGTTATATACAAATATATATATACATGAATATCTTCTCTACAACTTTTATTCAAATATCAAACATTTGAATAATAATTAATTACAACTGCTATGTACACCATTATCATTAATATTAATTAATTAAACACATTTTTAACATACGCATCATATAAATGATAACAATAACAATATATTTCATACACCTGATGGTCATGTATTATTTTTATGCAATGTAAACAAATGAAAGATTATTATTTTAAAAGGGACGTCCGAAGTAGATTTATCAAAATGTATTATAGCAAGAAGGATTCAAACATATCCGTGGAAATGAATAGGGTGCCTACATAACACAAGTCGTTATGGTTAAATGTATTCATTAGAAACATAGTAATTAATCATATTGCATAATTATGAAATAATACGTTATAAAATATAATTTTACCATGCGTTTTATCTTTTATGCTTAAAAATTAAATAAATATTTATAAAATATTATTAAATTTAGTGTACATTATGAATTATAACTTATGTGTAATAACTGTCGTAGAATTTATAAAATCTTATACTCTACTACACCTTTATTAATATTTGTAAGATATAGAATTTAGCAAGACTTATATATGATATAGTTGATCATACTTGATTAATGGTTATTTAATAAATAATTAGTTTAAAATTCATACTGTACTCATAAAATATCTATATTTGAAAAAATAAAAATGTCATATAGTTTACCAACCATGTACATTGAATAAAACATGAACGAGATTAGTGACATTATAAAAAACGAGCTATGTTTGAGTTCTGTTTTACGAGTGTACGATACAAAAGTCAATAGTGTACAATAATTATTATAGTGTTTACTAAATTGTAATTATAATATTAGTTAGTCATAACTTAAGAAATTTTGTTATAGTACCCTACTAAACAAAATGTATTTTCTTTTAGTGGTCAAATTAATTGTGTATTTATTTACAAATTTGATTGATCAAAGTTTGTCTACTCATATGAACCGAAACCCATAATATATTTTATGCGACGTATACTTTTTGCATTACAAAATGTTTATATATATTTTTAAGATTAATATAATTTACATTGTTTGGGTATGATTCAGTGTTCTTATAAATTTTGATATTATTTATAGTAATATTCACGTACAATACCAAATATTATATCATTGTTAGTATTTAGATTGTTTAGACTTCAGAGTATTTCTTTATCATTTTTATTGATGACCACTTTCACATTTAATCGTATTTTAGTAATGTATGAACATTAATAACCATTAAAAAGTTCAAGTTAAAACTTAAGATGTATTGAAAATAAGATAGGAATCCTAAAAACAAAATAAAAATCAGGTCAAGAGAAGTGATATATCTTCCTTATCGTCCCCGGAAATACGTCACCGGTAAGAGCCGGTGATCTATACTGATGTAGTGGTCGGCATTAATTGTCACCGCTGTGCATTTTAAAAAATTTATTTGTTACGCAAAATATCTGCATCTTAACGTCCATGTGTTTTTGTCATTTATGGGATACTATAAAATACAACAGTATATCCGTATAGTATTATACGAATGCTCAGCTTGATGCTTTTGACTGGAGGCTCTCCAGTGTTTTTGTTTTTATTTTTTTTTAGTTAAATGTTATGAAATCATAAACGACACGGACAATTTAACAATTAAATATAATGTAGTGCGAATGGCTAGGGATTTGAATAATTTTATATTTAAGAGCGCTCAGGATTCCACCGATAGCGACAGCAAAGCTCAGTAAATATGTACATTAATAATCGGTTTATTTAGCGTGGCACCGCGAGTGAGATCCGCTCATTAGTCATCTGTACGTTTCACAATGTTATTGGAATAAAAATTGGTGTTTACCAACGTAAATACAGCGTGGCCGACTGTTGCCTTTTTTTTATACGGTCACGCGTATTGTTCACGTAAGAGAAGAGTATGAAATAAAAACATTTTTTTTTTTTAAATTTTTTCCAACGAACGTTTAATTCAAAAACGTTGCTATTGAACAGTGCGTACTATAGGGCATAGACTGTCGTGGGGTAGGACGAAATAGAGTATACATTTTTGTTTTTCTACCATAAGAGGCGTGGCCGCGCGATATCGTGCACGAGCAGCTGCCACGAATAAAAGTAGATTACATTTTATATCGCTGATAAAAAGTTTTGCATATTAAAAACATTCGAATCGTTCGAACTTTTACGAATGTTGAAATGATTATATACTCCGTATGGAGATACGTATTATGATATTGTCATGAAAACAGTCCTGTATAGTATATGACGTACCCTATGAAATATCGTATGTAAACATGGGGAGTACAACATTATTATTTTAGGATTTTATCTGTTTCTATCAAATGAGAAGATTTTTTTCGTAGAAGAAATAATAATAATAATGTTTATTCAGCGACCCAGGATAAGAGTTCTTGTTAGAAAAATGCCAAACGAATGCCATTGTTTGCATTTAAATTTTATTGTTGAAAACAAGCATACGATTTAGTTTTGGACGAATAAGGTCCGCATTGTTGTAAAAATCTTACTTGTATTAATTATATATTAATTATATAATTACTTATATTAATTTATAAATCATTTGTATGTTTCTTTATAATAGTATGTAATATCATAGTGTAATAATAATTATCCTATATTCTCCTATATTAATGAATGGATATTATTTAAAAATTTTTTATAACAAGAATTTATTATCAAAGTTGAGTCTGTACAACGTTATATTGTAAATACGAAGTACATAGAGTGTATACCTAAGTTAATGTAATAAAATACATGATTGTATTGTTCAATAATTGTATATGAGACTATGAACAACTTGGCGTTAGATACTTCCTTTCGTTTTTTTTTTTTTTACTAAAATTAAATAAGTTAACATAAAACGAAACGCATTTAGGTACATTTGCCGTTTATATTAATAAAAATAACTATAAAAATGATAAATGGTGTCAATTATAATATGACAATTTTAATGGTCTATCACTTTGACGCAGACAAGTATAAAGTTGAATCATTTTTTGTTCATCATTGATTATTTATTGCATTTGGAAACCAACTTTGAGTAGAAATCGGGTTATTTAGTTAACATTGAATGTTTTCAAAATATTTAACTACTGTAAAATAACAAATTGTTGGTAGGTAAATATAATCTGTTGTATTTGTAGTACCCGGCGGATGTCATTTTTTCAACGATTACAATTAATAATTAACAATCATAGAATAATTATTCTGGAGATATTTTTAATGCATGGTAAGGATATGTAGTTCGATAAATATCTTGCTAGTTAATCTGTTGTTCTTTTTTCAATAATTTAGATCAAAACACAAGAAAAAATAAGTTGTAGCAAAAATCAACGTTAAATTCGTATAATTAGTATTTTTAAATTGTACTAAAAAGTATTAGTTGCATTTCTTTTGACAGTTAAAATAATACCAACAAAAAAAAATTTTCCAAATAATTATTTGAACATAGCTTTCAGTATAGGTAACAGGATAATATTGAAATTTTATGTACTCGAACATTTAATCTAATTAAAAATAATATATAATGTATAGCAGTACATATTAAGAGTGTAAAACAAATTTAAAACTAATAATAATTATTAAAATAATAATTAAAAACTTAAATGATAAGACTATTCGTTAAGCATATCAAATAAAATTGGGAAACATTGAACTCAGCTGGCGAAAGAGATAATCGAGCACCGAAACTGATTTTATGCTTCTTATTCGTCTGAAAAGTATACCGTTCAACAAAATGCTAGTACTTGGAGGTATTGTTTTTTCAAGGTGTATTATGACATGAAGTCAAGGTGAATTGTAAGAAAGGGCTAATAAATGAACTAGAAAATAGCCAAGAAGAGTTTCTAGGAGTATACCAATAGTAATTGAGTAAAACTGATGAAAAAGTGGAAAAAGAGTAAAACTCGCCTAAATCATCGATGATATGGAATCACTCCTGCCTCTAGAATTGGCAAGAAGAAAAACAAATGCACAGACTCAGCCTTTAGTCAAAGATTTAGTCAGCAAAGCTGTAAGATAGGTAACCGAACATTTAACACGTTGAATTAAATGCGTAAATTAATAACGGGCCTATTATTAACGCGTGTGGTTAAGATGTGGAGATTGTTATTCGTCGCTAGTCGTAAAATTCTTTGCCGATCTAGTATTTCTGCTCCATTCTGTTCGTCATTATATTATTACCGTACGTGCAGGAACTACGGAGTAAGAAACATGTCTATTATACAATACAATAAAGCCATCGTTCTAGTCATATTTAAAATAAAGCTGAAAAACGACCGACAAGTCGGACGATTTAATTGAGAACTCCGGTAAACTCACCATTCCTTTTTATATTTATATGCTATATGTATTAAATAAAACTAAATTAAAAATATTTAAAACCACCTTGGTGTGCATATTTCTGTATTATATATAAATGCATATTTTGTTATATGTTCTTGATTATTTATCCGCAACACTTGTTGATTAGACCTAAAACTTGATCAAAGGTAATTTTTGAAAACTTGCGAACTCGTAGAAAGTTCTACCCGTTTGTTATGGAATGAATTACATTTTTGGAACCGCAACTAATGTTTTTCAGTTCAGGTCTGAAGCTGCGGTCAACAGTGCCAGTTTAGTGGGTGGATGAGCACCCGCGGAAATGTAACAGTAAAGCCATAACAGGTTCCTGCAATCCGTGCTCTATCAACTGACGAAAAAACCTACAGTTCCACCAATACTTCTATGATCGAATGGCCGCAATACTGGTTGAAATAATGAAATAAATAAAAAAAAAAATTTGGGTACATTTTATATAAGTAACCCAATATAGTTTTAAAATTGACCACAGTAATAATTTAATTTTTAATACCGAATTCTCGTTAGTTTTTTTAGCTTATAAATACATTACTATGTTTAATCTTCATTTTTAATTAAAAATTTGTATTTCAGGGAAAATCTTTTCTATGCGGATGTTTACGTATAAGAAAAAATTAAAAACCCAAGGTTTACTGCCACAGCTATAGCACCCGAAGGTTTAATTTTAATTTTAACGGTTATACTGGTCTCTGGTTGCGACGTGGTTGATAACAGCGTTACTGTAGCACTATTGTTTCCCGAAGCACGGCAGTGAATCAAACATAACATTCAAATTATATACTTTTGTATTTTTAAAATATAATTGATCTTAATTTTATTCAAAGAGTAATCCATATGAACTTCCTAATATCGCAACTATTTCGTTATATTTTAGTATACGTTTCCTAGATGTAAGAGTAGTATATCACAAGCCGTGTCTGATAAAATCGACCTCAGTAAATTTAGTTTTAAGTCATGAATACATTAGTTAAGTACTATGTTCTTTTCTGCAGTTCGAGGCTTAAATATTTTGTTTGTTTTCTTGCGATCTGGCCTTAATATTTAAATGTCTAACAAAATTAATTGTCATTGAACTAAATAAGCGTTGAATCGTAAACAAATATTTAAATTACGTACAGCAAGCCATCAGATGAAAAATTTGTTTATCTCTTAAATTTACGCATACTTTGTATTACACAACTTCTGTCAGGAAAATAAATAAGAGACCTTTTTATTTATGTTAAAAATATATTAATTTTATTGTGATATTCAGTAGTTGATCTTTAAAGTATCAAATAGACAACGTTGGTTCCCGCATTTAAATAATTATCTTTCCAATATATTTAAAATATTTTTTTCTTTTGCATTCTAAATAATAGTTAATTTTCATGCTGCAATATCTTGTTGATAAAAGCAATAAAAAATGTGTCAAAATTTCATGGGAAAATTATTTAGTTGTGGCTTTATATTTAAATAATATATAGATCATTATCAGTCACTTTTACTTCATCAACATTATAGGTTCAAAAATAACAGAGAATTATGTTTTCTAGCAAATATTTATATTTTTAATAACTTTCTGGGTGAGATTAGCTTAGGGTTTGAAATAGTTGAATAAAATATGTTATTAGGTTTAGAAAACGAACAGTTTAAAGTAAAGTTAATGAACTGAATACCGGGTAATAGGAAATATAATTTTCTGGAATCAAAGTTTAGAGAGCGACACATTACATAACACAGTAGGCTTTAAAAAGTCTGTTGCATTTGGTTTTATCAGAATTATCATTGTTAAGTTTATGGCTTACGAAAAGAAGAAGCCGTAAAAAAAAAAAATAATAATAAATACTTTCCGCCAACATGTTAAAGAGACGATAAGAACGATTTATGGTTAGTTTATCTTCCAAACCAAAATTGAAGACGATAAGGCGCAGCAGCATTTGAGTTGAGGAATTATGCACACTTCACTTATTTTTTAATATGACTGATAAGATCATAATGACATTATGGAAAATCACATGAAACTTTTGTGGTGATTATATTTTCAAAATATATGGATGAAGAATTAAAAACAAATTCACAATGGTAGTCTGCAAAAAGCTTATTGCTTTGTTCAGTCCTAAAAAATGTAAATTCCTCCGTAGTCGGACAACTGTAATTCACGGTAAATAATACAATCAGTTCTAATTTTAATTATAGCTTAAAATCAAATAAGTGTATAGCAAAAACCATAAATTTAAAAAAATCATGATAGCAAGAGTTGCATTTTAATCAAAAAAGTTTTGGTAGAAAAAAAATACATACTATAGTGATTGATGGCATATTATGTATCCCGTTAACAGATGTGCAGTAAATATCTATAAGTTGTTATCTAAAATATCTTATTAATTAGCAAGAGATTTATTGATTTTATAACAATATTTTGTTTGCTGAGTCTTCTCATTTATTTAAAGAAAATATAGAGGTACTCCAAAGGTCCCACGAAACAACTTTAAAACCATCAATTTCTTTTATTCGGTTTAAACTGTAAAACATTTATTTTCTAATTTATTGAAATAAAAAACTATGATTACCGTGAAATATATATCAGAAGCACAATACAAGCGAGACTGTTTTTATTAATTTATAAATGGATTAAAAATGATTTAACTGATAATTGCGTGGTTAGAATTGTAAATATAATATTATGTATCGACTAATTTTTACTTTGTTATTTGAGTACTCATTTTGAATTGAATAATATGTACTTATTCGTGTGAATTATGATTAATTACAAAAAAATGTTGTTGCATAAAGTAAGCTTAACAGCATTACTTGCTTCTGAATGAGCATCTATTATAAAAGTAGGTATTGAATACCAACTTTAAAAAAAAATGTATAAGTTTCAATGAATTTAGTATGATTTTGTATGTGTATTGAACTACTGGTGATGAATTTGAAGTTCGTGCTCAGAACCTGAATCCAAATTATAGGGAATTAATTAAAGCTATGATACAGATTGCATAGGATTTCATTGACATTCGTATAATTAAATATCTGATAGTTGATATACTACAATTTAATCTCCGTTGGAATATATTTTTCACACTTTTATAATTTAATTAATAGTTTAATTAAGTTTAAACTTTAAGCTGCATTTAACTGAAATATTTTACACCAATATAGGATGTGTTATTAATAATAAGTGATTTAAGATTATCCACCTAAAAAATAAAAAAAAGTTCACATGACAAAATCCTATGTTACATATTTTTTCATTAATTTGAGAATTTGCGGATTTAGAGTGATAATTATATAAAAAAATAAAATATCCTTATAATAATATGCATTTGACTTACCGTTATTGTTCGATGCGTTTTCCCTTACCTATAAAAAAAAACAAAATCAATTATTAGCACAAAATGGTCACAATAATAAAATAGTCTATCATTAACATCGTAGTCTAATATTAAATATTTGGCGTATAATTTTAGACGCATTACAAACAGCTAACACGATACAATTTGTTGTGGCTTAGAACATTTTTAAAAGTTTATGTTAAAGATGTAAAAAATGAGCTAGTGGTCGCTTCACTCATCGGGAGATGAATGTGCAACGAATATGTCTCATATCTTCGTAAATATTGCTATAAGACGGATTCACTATTGCCAGTAATACTTATATAATGTACGTGTAAGTCTTAGAGCCACGACAAATAATCAAATTCAAAAACAGGTTCCACGCCATTGCAATTGTGATGGTGTTGGGTTGGTTTTCTACTTCAGTGGGATCGAGAAACTTCCTCTGTACTTCTCATACCCTTTAACAATCGCTTTATGTTTATACTTGTTCCCAAGGACTATATAAATCGTAGAGATAATAATAACATGAGAAAACATGAAACACAACACCGAGAAAGTTAGATTTAGGAATATTAAACACTTTATTTGTAGATAAAATCAAAGCACTCAAATTATGCGGTATGTCAATTTTTAATATATTCTACGAAAATTATTTAGTAAATTGTTAAGATTTTAGTGTTAAAATGTAAAAATTTATTTAATTTCGGTAAGATTAAATATTATAAGTGATATGAATGTAAACATAAATCATAAGTTGTAGTAGACTTTAATCATCAATGGGTGATTACTACTAAGTACATGTTTAACCTGGCTTGAGGGTAGGTACATACATTCAATAAATATTTGTGAATTTGTTACAATTTTGTAAATATAACAAACCTAGTTTATTGGAACAACTGTGAATAGTTTATCATTAGTATCAGCGATGCATGTATTGAAATGCATTCATTAGCAAGTTGTAATTGCAAAATTTGATGAAGTCCATTAAATTATTGTAAAGGAATAATACGATTTTCGCATACATTTTAAATATTTGGTTTTCTCTCTTTATGATAGAGTTAATCATTGAAATTTTACTGCATTTGGCTAACCTACAGATTATCTTAATTAATATAACTTTATCACTCTTTAGCCGGAAACCAATAAAACTTTATATTTATTATATAACAGTTCAATAAAGATGGATTTTTGAAATTTGAACTTAATGTACAAAATGAAAGCCTAATTAATATTAATAAGACATTTGAGTAAAAACTGATTTGAATTGCGCGTATTGGATACTAACGTTTGTTCTTACCAAAAGTTTAACATTTAATCAAAAAATGAGAAATTACTTAATGTATTTAAATGAAAATATAGAAGTGTACAAAGACAAAAATTTCCAAGTTTAAATTTAAAGGAATGATAAAAAAAAAATGTATAAACTATGGATTTTGAGATATTTAAAGTGTAATAAGTATTGTGGTTAACTCTTAAGCTTAACTCTGTATTGCGTTGAAACGAGAAAAAACCACTAAAAGTGGTCTTTCTAAAAACGGATTTGCCATTATATGAGTTACTGATAACTTTCTATCACATATTTAGAGTAGTTTTTTGATAGTGTCTTAAATTATTGAAAAGTTACAAAATTATCATTAGCCATCAAAGTATACTAAATGAATAAGATTTACAATTCATAGATTAATAAATATATGGCGACATAGAACAATGAATACTAGAAATATTTTGTCATACTTATTAATAATTACATTTTACATAATTGTATTAATCATATATATATATATATATATATATATATATATATATATATATATATATAATATATATAATATATATATAATATATATACACGTATATATATTTTGTAATTAATAGTAAAACAAATATATAGAGTTTTACGACAGTAATTATTTTGGTTCATTACTTCAATAGCCCAACCATACTTAAAGAAATGTATTTAAATTAAAAATAAAATACACATTTTTATTTTCTGTGTCGCTCAGAATAAATTATAGCAGTTTTAAAACTTTTTAGTAGTGAAAATATCATCTCGTTTTTACATGGTTCCTTTTAATGATTTAGCAAATACACCTAAAATGTATTCTTGTTCTTTTGCTTAGGATTTGTTGACGTGGACTCAAGTTTGTTTTAACTATGCGTGCGTCGTCGTGTATTGTATAGCAGTTTTTAAGAGGAATTGCATATTAAAGTGAACGCAGAAACGGAATACATCAGTTTTTTCTTGCAAACTTTGTTGTCAATTTACTACTGAATACGGAACACTTCTTTCATTGTAACACAACCGTACTGCTCAACTCATTAATAGTTGACTATAATCAACACCTTATTCGATTACATTTACATCGTTTGTTGACCGATTTATAGATATTCAGCTATTCAATTGGCTGCATTTTATAGACTATTCAAATGAAAACGCAATGCGATGGACATATCAAGTGAACCAATTCAATCGATTCAATCTCGCTGTCTGTTAAAATTAATTGTTATAAAATATAGAGATAGGATTTCAATAATGATATAAAAGATACACTAAAAAAAAAAAAATGGAAAATTAATTTAATATACGACCAACAAATATACTTAAAAGCGTAAACGGCTACCTACAGTTGACATAAATTTATAAATTTTAAAACTTTTAAAGTATACCTAATATTAATATTATTTGTTCAGTTCTATCAGCGGTATTATGTATACGGTGTAGTATCGTATCACGTACTTGTGGACGTGTCGAATTCACTACTAAAACTACATTTTTACTTTGTGGTTTTGAGATAGTTCGATATTTAATCTTATCCTGATAAACCGGCAGTATTAATTATATTACTTTTTCAATATAAGTGAGCGAACTATATAGAGTAGGTAATTTAGCTCATCAGATATATATCTGTATTTTGAGGTGAGATAAAATTATAACCTATTATACGGTACAAAAAAAGGTTAAAAAATAAAAAATGAGTTAAATACATACAATTAACGCAAAAACTGTAAAAACGGACTTTAAAAAAGGAAAAAAAAATTTGAAAAAATACAAAACAAATATTTAGAATCTCTAAATTTGTTTTGTAACGAAACAAATGGGTAGCTTAATCAGAACTGTAAAGCATTAAAGAAAAAAAATGCAAAAGTCATCAAAACCCATAGTTATAATAAATCAATGAATAATCATTATTATGAACAGAATATCAAAAATCACACAATTTAGTTTTCCCAGCTATTTTTTTAAGTCCTTAGTATGCTAGTTCTATGCGAAGAATAATATTAAAATTATTTCAGTAGCTATGATATTATTTCGAAACGATGCGATAGTCTGCGGTTCGCGATTATTGTATTATGCCATGCGGAATTCTGTGAATTCCGTTTCTAACGAACAACTATTTCGCGTAGCTCCGAAATTAACCGCGTACAATATGTTATTGAGTCGTAAATCGTCGTAGATATTGTGATAATTACATTTGATTGTAAATTAACCGTACCCAAGTATACGCATAGAGGACTGTTGCACTGCCATGAAATATGTCACGATATTAGAATAGTTAGCACCGATGACGTAATCGTGAATTCACTTCGGCGCGATGGCCATAATCTTCTCCATCCTCGTATTAATTTCTCCGTTCCCTTAATTCTTCTTCCTTTAGCACACTCCACACGACCACACCCATGAAGCAGTATGTGACATACGCATCATATTCTCTTTTCATACCCTTCTCTTGATCATCTCCATGATACATTACTTTCCAAAGCCTCTTCCTAAGGGTCACACTTCCACTGAGGTAATCCTTCTCCTATATCCCCCTCCTCCCCCTCATCTCGCTCATCATTAATTTCATCATAAACGCTTGTCTCAGCATTCAAATAATTATTGTATCAATATATTTATAATAATATTCGTTTTGTTCTTCTTTTCGAATCATAAACAATTAACTGTCATGCTATATAATATATTGTTAATAAAAACAATAAAAAAATAAATAAAAGGAACACTTCGGCGCGGAAAATATTGTGCGAAAACCACCACGACGCTGCATTATTATGTAATATAATGTTACAGTAAAACATATTAGGGTTTTTATGAAATCTCATTTGATCATGGGACGGTAATAATAATCTGCCGCAAGAAGTGTGTCACACACTCATAAAACCGAGAACGTCGTAAAACTCGTCGCATAAAAAAAAGAGAGAGAAAAAAACCGCAATGCTGGATTATTAATTTAATACTACTACGGTGCAGAATTTTAATTTCGAATTCCAAAATTATTTACATCGCAACGTGGTTTAATAACAACGTCCATGGCGGAGTTCACCAACAGTTGATGAGGAGAATATTATCCACCACTATTTTATTGCTTGCTTGCTAGATTTTGTGTATACGCTTTATAAATTACTATTATTTCAGTTCAATATTTTGTGGGATACGGTATATTATGCAAATATTATATTATATTGACGTAACGTGAATAATGAGAAAAGATCAAATACATCTAATGCAAACAACGCACACGTCAAAAGCCTCCAGGGATTTCTTATTTATTTTAATAATATTTATGTTTTCACTGAAAATAAACCAAAATTACGTTTTAATACAGTAAACATGTGTGCAAATCCACAACAACGAGCTTAACATTTTCGTCGATAGTTAATAAATAATAATATCGTGTTTCTTTCTTTCTTTCTTTCTCTATTATGGTTAAATAATTAGAGTGATTTAAAATAACATGACTTTATAATATTATTATACTTGCATTATACATTATATTTCGTAAAATTTGTGCCAAAAACGCATACAATGTTAATCGAAAACTTATCAAAAATTCACGACATATATCGTACGATAAGGAAATTATAAGACCATTTTATGACTTACACATATTATTATCATGTATAATATTATCGTTTTGAAATGTAGCATGATTGATCAAGAAACGCATATTGTACTTTTTTCAGTTTCGCTAGGCGGTAACATCAATTACACATGTGTAACGTCATTATAATATAATAACTTGATTAATAATACCTAATTATTAAGGTTATGTTTAAATATTACAGTTTATTTGTTTAACAGTGTTTTCATAATTTCATAAGAACTTCAATATTTGTGGAGTATATATCTATGACTTATCGACACTCGTTATTTCCATTATATTAATCCAGTAATTTAATTTTCATTAAACATCAAATTTAACAAATGAATTGAAAGTTGTCCATACTATTTTTCTTCCTTTTTTACCTCAAGTAGAAGCAGGACATAATTTATTATTATCTTAAATATTAATACGTTGATTTGATTATTTGACAGTGAATACATTTGAATAGGAAATTTTGAATTTACCATTTTTTTTGGCTGTAAAATTACATAAAAATAAATTTGAGTGATTGCAATTGAAATGTAATAAATTATAAAAATGTTTTAAGACGGTCTAAATATTTTTATGATTTTTCCTTCGAGAGTTGTTGCTTTATAGCATTTTCTAGAGCAACTTATAATTTTTTTTTAACTTATATAATATATAATATATCATATATTATATCGTTTAGTTTTGCTTCACGGAAACATTTTGAACAAACCTTTGACCATCGGTTATGTACGTGAAACCGTATTACGTAAGAATACGTTTGAATGCAGCCAATCTCTTTAAAAATCAACCGGATTTCCTTAGAATGTCCCAATATCAAACAGTATATAATATGGTGAATATAATGAAAAATATCATGATTTACTCTAGCTAATACTTTTATTAATATTGGCTCGCGACTCGTAATATTTCCCGGGTAAAAAGTATAAATATTTGTTAAAAATATGTAATCGTTGAGATTTTCGACCGTTTCGAACCGCTTGATTTGAACGTCCAAAGCCAAGCGACTGACCAAATCGTGCATGGTGTACCGACACGAATCGATACTGTTTTATGACCTTTCAGCAGTTCCCGCAGACGTGATTGAACATCGCGGACAACTCTTCCACTCGTCCGGGAGCTTAACGATTCATTTTCGACCGTAGACGACGTATAGTGTACCGCGGTACGCAAGCTTCAGCTTAAGTTCCTGATTGGGCGGTGCCGTGCGGCTAAGAATCGCCTGTACGCAGCAGCAGTGTGTAGAAGTCGCGTACGACTTGCGGTCCCGACGACTGTAATAATACCTCGTACATCGCACGCGTACATCGCCGGGGTAGTACGATGCTACACGACCCTACACTGTTACGCCATTATCACGACGCGATGTACTTGTCGACCGTGTATGTCATACGCGTGTAGAGTAATATGTACTCGCATCGTTATCACGTAATACTATCGGCTCGTCTGGAACCGATACGACGAGGGGAATAATGCCACGTTTAATAATTACCATACAGAACAGAATAACCCCGATATTCCAACTACCTCCGATGCGCGGGTGGGCTTGTGCGTTTGTCGCATCACATGTTCAGTTTAGTAAACGCACACGATACTGCCACCAGCCACGTTGTTGTAGGTAACGCAAAATATTTGCTCGTCCGCGTGTACGTGTTCAATATGATGAATGTATACCTAAAGTTCACATCTCTTTCTCCAACAATCTATCCCCTTCTTCCTCGTCCTTTACCGCTGAGTGTTATGCTATCCTCGATGCTCTTTTATTGATCTCAAATTCAGCCCCAATAACTATTTAATCACTTCTGACTCTGTATCCTGCTTACAATCCCTTATATCAAATCCATTTAACTCTAATTTATCCCCTCTAGTTCTTCAAATTAAATCTCATATACATCGCCCCAATCAATCCAATCGCCTAGTTCAACTAATTTGGATCCCATGTCATGTTGGCATACACGAAAACGAAATGGCAGACAGGCTCGCCAAAGCAACCTCCTGTACAATTATCCATCCACTTGCGCAACTACCGTGGACGGGTTTCACCCCTTCTTACGTCGTCATATAGCCAAAATTTGGTCTATACAATGGAATAAACTGCCAGCCGACTTTGTTTCTAAATACAAGACCGTTGTCCCCATTATCCTTATTGGAAAAACTTCCATGACCTTGACCTACAAAGGTCTTCCACTATTCACCTTAACCGCCTCCGCGTGGGCAACACGGTCCTGCCAGGCCATTCCTATAAGCTCGGACTTAACGACTCTCCCCTTTGTACTCTTCACATGACCGAAAGTGTCTGTGACATTTCACATCTTCTATTCGATTGTCCTTCATTGCGGTCTGAACGTGTGACTCTTATTAAATACGTGGAGTACTTGGACATCCCATATAATCTCCCCTCCTTGCTGGATACTCTGTTCGAAATGGTTACAAACAAAATAATTAAATTAGTATTGGAAACTGGATTTGTAATATAAAACGCATCTGTAAATATGTAACTTGTTTATAAATAATAAGTGTATAAATTATGTAATTGTCGAGCCTCATAGTTTATACTAAAGGATAATGAATAAAAAAAAAAACCCACGATAAAACGGAAAACAGGACTTCGAGATGCCTCGTCGACCGCGCGTTACCCAGTTGAGCGATGATACGTCGCCAATAATAGTACCAAAGGTACACGAAAACAACGAGGATTATATAGTTATATTATACCTAACGAGAACATAACTATCCACTCCGAAGACTGAAATATCGAACATGTTGTGTACATTTGCGATTCGTATTGTTCACCGTCCCCACGTTGTGCACACGCATAATGATTGATCTATTTACACCGTGAACTTTCAACGTAGATTAACTGAATAACAGGCTATTTGTTAGTACAACATTTAACAATTTAACATAGATATCCAAACACAATATGGCGTTCAAATTCGCGGAATAAAAAACAATATTATCTCTAAACCAGCTACGTTGACTCCTCGTCGAAAACCGACCAGTTACAAATACTTAGTAAACTGCAACGAAAATGATTGTAACGCAAGCGGAACTAGAACGTTTTACAGAGAAAAACGGTCGACCAATTCGGCACCAGCGACGATGATATGTCATATTTTGGTGTTTTGTCGTGTACGCAGGTCGTATTTTATGAAAAAAACTACATTTATCCCTAGGTACTTAACATTTAAA
Organism: Periphyllus acericola; assembly: GCA_949715065.1. Classification (NCBI taxonomy): domain Eukaryota; kingdom Metazoa; phylum Arthropoda; class Insecta; order Hemiptera; family Aphididae; genus Periphyllus; species Periphyllus acericola. The sequence goes on from OX454266.1 coordinate 12,443,767, forward strand.
ATAAGATATATTTAATAATTTAAACGTTCGTTTAGGCTCAAGCACAATGCAAGAAATTTAACATAAATAATGTATACTCGTATACAGTATGTGCAGAAAGAATAAAAATAACAAAATAACATTAATTGACCTAATTTGGTATTAGAAATAATTATAAATTACAGGATATAAGAAAATATTGGGGGATGATAATAGAAGTAATAAGATTCCATAGGGATGCTAGATATTCTGTATTGAAAATGTCGATATTCATTAACTTACTGCGTTCACCGACAATACGCATTCCATTGGGTTATCCATATGGTGTTCGGTAATTTTTTTTATGAAAAGGTAGGACAGGAGCAGGACATGTATTGAAGGACATGAAATAGTACTAGTTTCAGAAGCTCAGAACAATGCATAGATTCGTTAAAAAGTTTGGACAAAAAGTTAATGTCCAATTACGTTGGCGTCAATACATTGTGATTATTTTACTTTGGGGTTGACAATCAAATTGAACAGCATAATATAAAAATGTGATGGCCGTGATTAATTTCAAAATATGACCATATATTGTCGTTTACCTTTTGTGCCCGACAGTTAATTATAACTTTTGATATCGATGCGACGTATCCCGTGCTGTTCAACCGTTTTACGAGCATACCGCATTTGTATCAGATATTATTCAGATGTATCTCTGTATACCTACTTGTACAGTCGTACATATATTGGTACGCTGAGTCTACCAACTTTTCACGAATGCGACCTATACATATATATATATATATATATTGTAATATATACAGTTAACGCGGCATCGTTGTAGAACCGCCCTGAGGATTAGGTTATTTGGCCGAGGAAACTTTGCATATTGATCCCAATAAAATTCATGGCGATATTGTACCAGACGCGAGAGAATTGTAATCACTGCGCTAATTCGAAAATTGTACACAGGAATGATTTGCAATCGAATGACGCTTGCAGCTTGCTGGTTACATCACCGGAATGCGAGATAGATGCAATGATCCGTCAACGTCCAATAAGAATAACGAAAACATTATTCGCTGCGGATTCCGCTTGTGTTGCCCTGAGAATAGCCTTTTGTTATCGCGGATCGCAGTGGAGAGGCACATAAAACGCGCGTTATACGTTTCGAAAACGGATCACATTTTATCGTTATTTTTTTCCGAGTCGATTTTTTTTTTCGTTTTGTTAAAATAAACGCTGTACGTTTGTAAGCTTCAACTATTCGGACGAGGATCGTTTGGTATTTTCGAAATAATAATTATTATTGGTCTCTCGTGAACAATTAATATTCTCTTATTATGTTAGAAATCGTTGTTTTTTTTTATTTTGAATCCAACAAATCCAACAGATGTATAAACATAAACGCGATACGATCAATTAACAATGCGTGCTTGTACTGTATCATGTTTTTGATAAAGATCGATATACGATGACGTTGTATAATAAGCGTGTATTCAATACATGGTACGCAATGCGTATAGAATAAATGAAAAATTATAAAATATAAAAATACGTATATATTTTATTATAGAAGATATAATGAAAATATTATTATATAAGCTTAGAGTATAATATATTTTATAATTTTTTTTTAACAACTCGTTAAATCAGAATAAATAGGTACACAAAGCGCACTAATGAAAATATGTGTTGTAGTTTTAACACACTTAGATTAATTATACATTAATTAAACTATTCACTTTTAAATTAATAAATGAACTAATGTATAAAAATATTTAATTAAAATTATATTGTTTTTGTTTTTATTGGTGTCGGTCAACTGTCATAACTTATAAAATAGTCCGAGAGGCAACATAATTGATGTAATAAAAAACTGTTATGTGTAAAGAATACAATACTGCAATGTATAGCGCTGATTCGTACTCATTTTTTGTTTTAATTCAGTTATAACTAATTTAGAAAGTAATTAGCGCAATTTTATCTATATATTATAGGAAAATAATAATTTTTGAAACGTTATAGACCATATTACACACTCTGAACAGTCGACAGGTTTCTATCTATAAACGGTGTGAAAATATAATTGTGATTCGAAATGGATCACAAAAAAAAAATAAATAAAATAAATATTATACACACAAGTCGTAATAGAAGTTCCTACGAAGAAAAATTGCGTTTTCACGAATTAATGTAATATTTCGTTTCGGTTGAAACGAACGGATTTTGAGTTTTATATGGAATATTCTATGGCCATAAAATGCTAGTAAAACCAATGCAATACTCTTGAAATAGAACACGGTTGAAAATAAAAATAAACCTTCATAATGTGATTAAAATCAATAAAAACATAATATTTCAGAATAACGCAAATACAATAAATTATTACGATTTTGGTTGCCGCCCATTGGCTGCGGTGGCGTACTTTCCGATATATTTATTGGGCAGTTTTTGCTTTAACAAAAATAAAAAAAATAAAAAAAAATACTGGATCCTTTTCCGAGGGCCAAAATGAAAAATATCTGCGGGTTATGCTGTCCAAGCACTTAACACAGAAAATATTACTCTTCGATGAAAATCGTTGAGCGTACATTTTTCTCATATAGTAATAAAAATGTACGAATGCGCCGACACGACGATGATACAAATGGTCAACCTATAGTTATTAATTACTATTATTATAATCATTATTATCGATGGTGAAACGTGGAAACTAGTTTTTGATTTGAGTAACTGCTGAGAAGTAATAGTTGGCGGACGCATTCAGCTGTACTGCGTGTTATGTATAATAGATACACAGCTCGTTTTCCTCGTCGTCGGCCTTTACGGCACATCGGGTACATTATTTAATATTATACACATTGGCTAATGCACACAAACTACTTAACTATTATTATAATTATTATTTATTCAGCGGAATGTTACGCCCAATGTTAATAAATATCACACGTTTAGCGCGTTATTGACACGATATGTTACCAAGGCCGATCGACGAATTTGTCCATTTCTATTTTAAGATTAATTTATTCGGAACTGTTTTATAATTCCTCGAGGAAAAATTTCGCAATCGGGTGATTTACACGATAGGACATGTTGAAAAGTTTGAATTTCAGTGAAATAGATTGCCATGAAGGGTGTTTTTTTGTTTAGGTAACAATCATGGATATTAAAAAACGTATTGTTTAGATTTCATAATCTTGATATAATGATCCGTTACCAATACGTCATCACCGAGTTTATTCATTAGAAGGCTTGTCCAGGAGTAGTTTTAATTTTTTGGTTGCACCCGGCCATAATTTCTTATAATTTATATTATTTGTTTAACGGTGTAAAATTGTGGTCTCGATTAAGTCTTTTATCCTGCTAAATATTGAGATACACAATGACCCCGAGTCATAAATTGTCATTTGCATATAAGGTACATTTTTTTGTATTTATCATTGTTACTGCACCTATAAGATATAATGTTAGTTTTTTTACATATTATTTTTATTCTTTAATCAACATCAACAACTAGGTTATTAGCTTACATTTTTATACATTACACTATATAGGTATAAATATTATATATAAATGTATAATGGTATTTACATTGGGCTTATATTATATTAAGTTATACATTTTAATTATTTTTGTATCGGAAATGTTCTATCGCTACGTACAAGTTGTCTGAGATTTGACATTCTTTTCTGACCTCGGAGAGAATTGAAAAGTGGTTGATCATGTGTTATACTGTGATATTTGTATTGCATGTAAGGTGTATCGGTGGTTCAGGTTGACATTTTTTAATGGACACTGAATCTAAAAACTATAGTAAGTAACCACTAGTTTTACTGATAATTTTTCAGATGATTTGGTTTTTATTTCTTTACATGCGTTATTTGAGTTACTATTTTGAAATCATCAAAATAATACTTCTTTCAAAAACTAGTACACTATTAGTCAGTAAAAATATATTAGACAAAAAACGTTGTCATGTTGAATGATGGAGAAAGCTCAAATTGGGCTTTAAAGAAGTACCTCAACAATCATCTTATGAGGTTTATAATTTCCATTTTTTCTTTTGAAAATATGAAGAATTAATATTTTTGCTATACAAAAATGTTTTTACGTATATTAAATATTTAATAAATTAATAATATAATAATTTTTTATAAGCATTATAATAATATTTGAACAATTTTAAATAACTACCACTAACTATAAGCAATTATATCTTCAAATGCATCGCAGTCCGCAGATATTTAAATTGTTGTACTATTCGTTTATATTTTTATAATATTGCTTGATTAAATGAAGGGCAACATGAATCCGTACATTTTTTAACATTTTCCAATGATAAAAATGTACATTTTTTTTTCTTTTTAAACCTGTATGATAAGTATAATTAAGTATCTAGGTATTATGTTTAATGAACATTTTGTTTAAACAAATTGTATTTTTTTACGAAAAGTAATTAGATAACCCAGCAACTAATGCAAATTTTACTATAAACTGTTCTTACTGTAAAAAGTATTTGAATTCGTCTTCGACTTTGTATTTTTAATTGGACTAATTGCATTTTTTAGTAGTTAAACACGACTTAAAGTGCGGTTTTATTCTTAATTTAAAATAAACGATGGACACATAAATTTATAAATTAGGTACCTTAAATTTGTAATGAAAAGTGACGGGTAAATATTAATTTGTATTTATTATCTCTTATTGTATAGAGACAATAAATACAAATCAGTGTAATATACTGGAACTGTTATGGGTAGTTAGATTTAGATTTTAATTTTTTGTACATCTATATTCTATAGCAAAAGTCTGGTTTAAATTCTATGTTAAAAACAAAAAAGCCAAAAGCATTGCAAAATAAAATATAATTACAAGCTCATATCACATTTCAGATGACTTTATTTAAACTAATTGTCTAAAAAAAAATGTGTCTCTTTAAATTAAATTTAAAACGACATTCCGTTTTACAAATTATAATTTTTTTTTTACTTGGTCGACTAGCAAATAGACGTGATGGAAAAAATAACGACAAATTTATATACAGAAAATTAATAAAATGTCTAAAACAATATAAACCCAGGAAATATAGTAAATTTAGATACAATTGTAGAAATGTGCGACGAAGTTTACAGAAAAACACAGCATATGTCAACTGTGTCATGTGTGTTATACTACATAATGGCCATCATGTGGCGCAATAATAAAAAATAAAGAATAATGCTTAGCGTTGGAAATGGTTATGGAAATAACGGATTTTACCTACTAATAACCGGCCGACCGTATGCGATTTTCTGCTCGTGATAATCCGTACGTACACTAGCTGATACGTTGACTTAAATACCTCGAGTGTAGGCGTATTAATTGTTGATTTTACCAAAAGAAGACGTCGTCCCGTCGTTATTCGGAAGTAATATTATTTTCCCTCGTTCATATTAATTACAACGACAAGCACAGTTGTACGACACGTAACGAATAGTGATGGATGCTCTGAACTTTGTAAAGTCGTATCAGAATAATATTACTGATGTGTAAACTTTTTTTTTCTATCGCAAACCACATCAGTTTCGTTTTCGGAGTGTTACGAGTAAAAGTGGTTGTGAGTGATCACCCTCTTACCGTGTATATTATTCATATCGAATTCAAGCTACTCCGCAGCTTATTGTTAGGCGTATAGTACTCGCGTTCGTGATGTCGAAAAATATTACGACGCTCTCGGGGGGTCGTTTTTTCGTTTCGCAGCTTTTCAAATAAAAACTCGATTTCTCTCGCTGAAACATCCTGAACGTTTCGTATGCATGACCGAGAGTCCACGTGCTGGCGCGGCAGTCCTGGTGGGGAGATATTTGCATCGATTCTCTTACCTCCCTCGGCGATTAAACGAACGTTTAACATCTGTGGTTTGCCGGGGTGGAATCGGTAATATCTTTAGGGAAAATAATATAAATCAAAGCGGCCATCCATAATTGGTTACTTTTGTTATATTTATTTATTATTATAATTATTTTTTTTTAAACAGAAAATTGCGATTTTACAAAGAATAGAAGTTAAACATTCTTAAATAAAGTTCAACCCCCGCGAAGACCGACGTTCCATCGGGAAATCTCCCGACTTCACCACGTGTCAATCCATCCCCTTAACGGCCGGTAACGGCTTGTAACGAATTGGTACCATGACGACACCTGACCTAACCGCCAGCAGACTGCCAGAGCAAGGCGTGCATGTTGTCTCGGTAGTCTTGTGCGTGACACGTTCTCACTCAGTTATTGTCACTGGCACTTAACAGCAAATTTCCGGCTCCCGATTTAATGTCGCGTCGTGTGCATCTTTCTGCGCCGTCATCTATCGCACGTCATCGGCCTGTTGTATAATTAATGCTCGCTATAGTAAGTAATAAGTATACTGTTTCATACTTCAGGCCATCGACCGCACAGGGTAAATACGTCTTTCAGGGCACTGTACTAGGTCGTTTTATATAACTTTCGCAAGAAATGCAATATACGGTTTTTGGCCCGGGTTAAGGTTACATGAAATAATGTTAAAATGTTCATATTTAATATAGCGGTTCAATACATGCGGCGTAGTGAGATGATAACCAGGGCTAGGATTTTAGAACACTAAAACGTACTGAAGTATGAGCTATTTATATGTGTGACATAAAAAGAATCTTAAAATAAGCGCTTTAATATACCGTTAAGACATGACAAAAAGCAATTAACAGTAGTTATTCAGAAAGAAATTATATTCATTAAATAATTTTTCATGAATTAATACATTTACAATAAATGAAACGGAAATATGAGACTTTTTATATTATTGTCACAACATTTTTCTGTATAATTTTATCGAAACATTTTAAATTACAAGGTTTTTGAAAAATTCCAAATAAATCAAATTTACTGGATATAAGCGAAAAATAGCGCAAAAACTTAAGAAATGGCTCTATAAAACTAAAGTTCTAAAAATATACAAACATACGCGGTTTTAAGTTAGATATTATAAATCCTTGATACATATCCGGTTTCATAAAACAAATGTATATCTTACTCTGCTTATTTCATCAGTGTTCTATAGTAATTATCAAATGATTTAAAACATCCGAGCCCTTACTATAATATTATATTGTGCATTATATTATTTTATCCATAATGCCATCATATACGTTTATTCGTATGTTTTGGACTTTGGTGTAACTCAATAAGAAATGGAACATCACCATGCGTAAAATAAAAAGTATGTATATAAATATAATATATATTAAATTGTACATCAATAGAATAAATACTCAATCACGAAGAAAGCAGGTATGACTATAAGACTGAAATTTTGAATTCGCATTTAAAAAATACACTTCTGATATTACTTTTGCATTATTTATTTTCTCGAGCTCTTCCGAGGAAGGGAATGGACTATTTCCTGACATTTTTTAGCATGTCTTTCTTCTAGAGAATGTTTTCATACAACTCACGCACTTTTTCTTTAGGAATTTAAGTGTAAATATAAGGTTTGATGTTTGATAATAATTTTTCAAAAACTATTTAAATTCCTAGTAATGTAATAATATTATAATAATTCTAAAATACGTAGGGTAGGTATTTTTACGTTTTCCCGGTAATTTTGGTTTTAATAATGAGCAATTATAGTGTTTTTGGTTAAATCATATTACACAATTTAATTGCGCTACTAATTTAAACTAAGCATTTTTTTTAACCGTTTTTAACTTTGAACTATAATCATACTTGTAAAGTTTACACTTTTAATTTTGATAAACTGTAGGTACTAAGTTAGTATCATTTTTCAAGACTTATTTTTCTATTACCTTTTTTAATTAAAAAATATAACTATCACGGTTGTTGATTTATTCTTATCATAGCTTTGTTATAAGAATATATTTTAAATTAAATTTTACATAAGATCTACCAAAAAATTTTTTTTATATTATTTTTTAACGATTAACGATATCAGTAAAATAAATGTTATACGTTAATATTTGGGTACATATTTTTTTTTTTTGAATTGTACATTATGACACTTTCTATTCATCTGAAACGATCTTCACACTCTATTAAACTTTGATTAGAACGAGTTCGATTCGGGGGAATACATTATTGAGTTGACGTGGAGTTACTCCATGGATTAAGCTGTTACCAATATTTTTTGTGTGTTTTGAAAATAATAAAAACATTGTTTAAACCAACCATCCGAGGAATGAGATATAAATTGTTAGATGAATATTTTATTAGTCGGCTGAGAAGACAAGTCACACGAAATTATGTGTGACAAGACATTCGTGTTCAACATGAATAATGCGTTAAAAATAAAAGTTTCAAAGTACGAATAAACAATGTTTTGCCTTTATAATTTTCGTCAAATAATACCTAATGAAACTATTGCTTGGAAGTGTTTTTGAATAGTTATCTCACAATTAATAATGTTTTCGTAACGTAAAAATATTCTTGCTATTTAATTAATAATATATTATTAAAGTTGTAAAATGCGTATTATGCTAAAGTATGGCGCGTTGAATGTGTTGAAAATGTGTCTTGAAAATGTTTTGTAAAATAACTTAAAATTAATGAGAAATAATGTTCGAGAATAATATCCGTGAACGTTAAATCTTAATATTGTTAAAGTCATCTTGGTGCGATGACGATGGAAGTATAATACGATTTTCGTATAGATCATTTATAATGATTAAAAACGTGTTTGGCAGTGAATATTTGGTTTGAAATTCGATTCACATTACACATACGGACCGGAAAATTATGATACGACAATTTATACATTTGTGGACCACCGTTAAAGTATATAAGTTTTATAGTTAATATCTTTTTATATAGGCACATAACTAATGATCTATCCGTATATGATCTTTCATCATACAAAAAATCATCCACAGAACACACAAGTCGTTAGAGAGTGAAGTACGTTGTTATGATTATGAAATTACAAATGCTAGTAAAATGGTAATTAGATCGAAATCAAAGATAAAGCACAGTTGATTTTTTTATTGAATATATTATTATCGAATAATAACCATTAAATCCATATTTTTTCTTATGAAAACCAGACAGTTCACGATTTCTCACTTCATATCTATAATATTAATTGTTGTATTTCAAGTAATAGTGTACGTGATGTAAGCAACTTGAACATTACCGTGGCTTATTTACTATTTACTATCTCATCACCAGTGTAGTTTTGTTGTTTACCGTACTAGTTATCTTTATTAACATTTAAATTCCATTAATGATAACTACGTTGTTATACACTATGTTCTTTTAACGCATTATTCTTGCCGGTGCGCTTTTAGAGCAGTCGTGTTCAAAGGAAATTTCTGTATTTGTCTCCGTTAAATAAAATGTGCGAATATTTTTTAGTGAAACTACGTACCACGTCATATATGTCCATGCTTAACTAATATACGTCTAATATCGATCAATAAACTGTCTTTTATTCTTGGTTTTTGATTGGTGGTTCTAATTTATTTAATAAATGTGGGCCAAAAATGAAAATATATTCTTTGAGTATATTATACGTTTTTGTTTGACACATAATCTTCGTTTGTGATCTCGTTATAATGAAATTGTAATAAGATATAGTTTGTTAGAATTTTATTTATTATCTATTAATCCAAATTAATTTCAAGGTAGCTAATCTTCTAAATCTAAGTTATCAGAAATATATATTGTTAAGTTTGTCTGTTACAATGATTATCATCAAATGTATAATATATTATACACAAACTGCGTTTATTCTGCTTACTTAACTTCGTATTGTAATTACTTACAAATGGGTTTTTAAATACTTAGTCGATTAATTATTTATAATTCACTCAACATAATTATTTTGAGTCCCTTAATTATTTGATTTCTTTTTTTGTCATATTTCTATAAATATATTTGAATTTCATCTTCTAGTCTCTATAAGACCTTTAATCCAATGGGTTAGGTTGGGTGTTAATCATAATTGCTAAAAAAATAATTATTTATTATCATATAGTATTATAATTATTAATTATATTACATTTTATACATACCTTTTATGAAACATATTGCAAATATTTTGAAAATTAAATCAAAATCGCTTAAAATGAAAAAAAATGAATCCTTTTATTAAAATTAGATTATTTTAATAGATAGCAATGGATCCTACGCAGGATAAAATTGGAGAACTTAAATGTTATACATATAGACCGAACACTTTATAATTTGACATCGTCATCGCTGTCGTATACCGCAGACGAATAATATATTGTCATTAATGACAGGATTATTTTTATAGATTTTACACATTTATCATTGCAATAAATTTACAAATCTAAAAGTCATAATAATAAATAAAAAGAAAGTTGGTTGATCTTGCCATCTTGAAATAGTTTTTTTTTCCTTAAGTAGTTCTCAGTCATTTTATTTTTTCTTGTAATTATTTTTTGTTTCTTATAAACATCAGATCAAAAATAACTTTTCTTTTTAAAATGTTGAATGGCTTTACTAACATCTGCTTTAGTTCTTTGTTGTTTTTAAATGTTTTTATATTGTTTCATAAAAATATAGCCGCTTTAACATTAAACATTACTTTATAACAATTAATGGTTAGATAAACTTTTTTTTTTAGAAACAAAAAAATATATATTCAATTACCACTGAATGAAATTTGAGTGTCATGTATAAAATTTACCATTTGTTTAATAAATACTATATTTATTCATAATAAATTTATAATTAATACCATTTACTAATTGTTGTTATTATAGTTGAAAACGCGTTTGTACGAATTTTTATATATTCATTGACTGGACCTAAATTTAATTAAACAGTTTTCATTTTTTTATTAAGTTATTATTCTTGTACTTGACGTAATAATATTGATATGTATGCAGTATTGCAAAAACCTATCCTCTTCCACATCGTCCGTTCGAAGTATTCAAAAAACAAAAAAAAAAACTTGTCATAATACCGTAACCTCTTAGATAGACAAAAACAACTTATGATACTACTATATTTATTTGAACACAATATTCTAATATTAAGTTCAACATGTTGATTAGTTAAATAGTAAGTTTGGTAAAATCTGAATAGTGGTTTGAATCCAATTTTATTTCTCGAATTCGTAAATATTTATTCGTCACCGATTTCAAATTTAAATCATCTTGGTGACTCACCTATTCTATTAGGGAATTGTATTCAGTCCGTTGTATATTTTATCATTATGTTTTTGCGATATAATCTAATCGTTAGGGTTTATATTATTGTAATATATGTTTATTATTGCAAAACTTGTTTAGAAATTGTGTAGCATAACGTGTTTAGTTAATGTTTAAGAATGTAATATGATTTATTGTCTATTATTAATCACTAATCTAGCAAAATAATATATCTTCGATGCACTTTTAATTTAACAGTGTATTCATCATTAAGATATTCAAATTTTAAAGATCATAAAATAGACCTAAAGCTGAATGTTTCGAAAAACCAAATTTTCAATATAAAAGTGTGATATTAGAACAACCATAATTTGTATAAAATTAAATTTTCTATTTTCCATCATACAAATGATGAATTTATGAACATAATATCCACCAACCAAACTTCTGTAATACAATTTTTCGATATCAATGCACTTTTTCTCGATATAATGGGATAAATTCGTAATATTAAATAAAATAAAACATTAATAAAAGTTTCATAAAAGTTTTTTTTTAGATAACTTTGATTTAAAGGCCATGTGTAATTGATGTAGGTGGTAACACAACTTTGACTCTCTGCAATTAATTTGAAAATCACTTAACTTCTTTTCTCTTGGAAAACTTTTGTTTTGCTTTTCATTAGTGTTTCTTTCAGCGCGAGAGTCACATACAAAGGAAACGCTAATGAGAGAACAAATTATTAATACAACGTGATATCTAAGAATCTGTAAGTTTCACAGCTGCTATTGATGCTGTAAGGTACTAGATTTGAGTAACTCGAGTAACCCAACTTTAATAAAATTAATCTAATTGCCCAAGAATTAACGAAGGGAATATTAGAAGTACTTCCAGAAAGAATATTGTCAAACTTGTATCCATAGTAACTTACAACTCTGAGCAAATCTAAAAATATATTTGTTTAAATTTGATTTTTTTTATATATACGGCGAAATGTTTCAATACAAATCCGTTATTAAATTCGTCATATAATTTTAATTTCAAACTCGACGGTATTATAGAAAATTCACGAATTGAAATAGCCAATTTTCTTTTTAAAATTGTCTAATCCACTACTAGAAAAGAAACAAAACAAATAGCATCAAACAAACTTTAAGTCTTAAGATTTTATTAGTCATTTATTTGATTAAAACGAAGATTAAAGATAAATCTTGAACTGAAATAATATACTCTTAAAGCCAAACCCAATCAAGCTAAAATATCTTATACGTTATTAAAGCATAATACTATACGGTTATAATATTTTTAAATATACAACATTACAGTAAGTGTCAAGAGTTGAACAGTTTTCGACTCTATTTAGAATTTATTGTACATCCAAAGCTTCACATTTAATGAACATAACAAGCTTGTGGAATATTCTACGCCAGAACACAATAATATATCATTGCTTTCAATAGTAAACACACCCTTATTAGTTGCTCACCATTGACCTACTATCGTCCGTAAAACAGTTGTTTTATTGTAGTCACTTCTGTATTATTAGTATAATCCTATTATTTCACGGTACGGCTGATTAAAGGAAAATAACTTATACACACTTTTGCTAATGATAAAAAAAAAAAAAATCAAATCTATGTAGTTAAGTATAGTAGACATTTTGTGTTTTAATTTTGTTTATAATTTTACATTATTCTCGCGGAAATATAAACTTTTCAAAGTTATTAGAGCTGAATAATTAATTATTATTTTAACATTCATCAAAGAACAAAAATAAAAACAGTGATTTCTTTTTTATCATTTATAATTATATACAAAGTACCTATGTAAGTGATGAACTTAATAGTACATCAAATAGTATTTGTATATCAAAAGCAAATAAAAAAGAAAAAAATGAGAATATATTACACAAGGTTAAATTTAGTCACAATGTTATTTTTAAATGTAAATTTTTATTTCTGATTCAATACATATGGAAGTATAACATTTTTTTGAAAATTACAACAGTTTTAAATTCCTACGCAGATACCATAACCTATTTTCTTGTTGATATTTATTAAGATAGCGTGAAATCATAACTGTTGAGTGTCGTGTTCAATTTTTAGAAATGTGCAGGCATAACTTTACTGTACGTTACTCTAACTCAATGGCTTTTGCATTGGCCATCTCAAAATCGCTTACATTTCTGACGTGTTTTCTAGGAAATACCGGAATCGTTTATAAGACAATAAAGACATAATGATAACCATAAAGAAGTTATAAATTCTAATTTTAATAATAATAATTTAAATAAAAAAACAATTGCAAGCATTGATGAAAAAAAACAAAGAGTGTTATTGTAAATATAAAAATTCAAAAATTACTTTTGAGCATTTTACACGATTTTGTGCTTATAATATAACCCGTTACGCCGTCATGCCGTAAGAAAATTTATAACAAATTATTCAAAGGACGAATATTTTTGAAAATTTCATTTTACCATTTTGTACTTTACTTGGCTTATATTATAACCACTATAACTACACTTTTAATATAATATCATTAAATAAAACATTTTTTATTTAAATCTATAAAATATAAACTTTCTACTATTACCTTATACGTTACATTATTAGTCACAACATTTCTAAATAGTATTAAAATAAACTTTGTTCTAGAGTATAATCTTTAATTCCTGTAAACGCTTAAAATGTTCTTTTGTACACATAACCTATTTCTATATTGCACGTTCCAACTTATTAATAAAAGTATTGTCTTTTCGCACCAGTGAACCGAATGTTAATTTAGTAAAACATTAAAATGTTGTTTTAAGATTTTTCCTCAACGTTTTGAAAAAATAAATGCATTTAATAGGATATGAAAATAAATGTTCACTTGCCTAACAATAAATATATTATAAACATTAAATATTAACAAAATATTTCAAAAAAATACAGAACTCATAAAATTCCTGTGTATTCAAATGTTTGTAACAATTTATATTCTTATTGTGAAATGTATAATATGACCATGGATTTTATTTACGTAACGTTTTAAATGTGATAATCACACAATTTTACACGAACACCTATTATAGGATTTATGATGGAACAGTATAATAATATTTTGAATGAGTGGGTACTGGGTATGGGTATTATTTTTTTCATATTATATTATAATAGTATTTGAAATGTTTTGTAGCATGAAAATATTATGTTGTCTGAAAATGGAAGTGGAATGAGTACAAATTGTTTCGCAGTACTCAATTAGGAATTATTCGTATACTATGTATGTTTAATGTTTCAGTACATATCGTGTCCTGACCAAAAAGTAAAGAATTATACAGGAAGTAATGAACGAAACCTACAATTACGGTCCATAGTATTTATTATGTATATTAATATTATGAACTATTTTCACAAACACAGTAAATTGAATAATAATTATTGCTTTGTTTATTTTTTAGCGAATTTTAATTATATATTATACCGCAATCGTAACTATTACCGTTGATTATAAATACTAGTAAGTATGATCAAAGCTATTACTAACCTAAATTGCATGTATTTCGATAATACTATGAATGTATGAATATATATTAAGGGTTTCTTACAGCAAGTGTAATATTTATTAAGCAAATAATTTACATTTTTGGTCTCGTATAATACTCAACTACATAGAAAAAAAAATACATTAAAATATGTGCATACGATTTACGCAAGCTACATCAATCATCTATTGTAATATTTATTAATATAATAATACTCAAAAATCGTAATATTTTTAAATTTAAGCAGTAAAAGTACAACGTAGTATTTGTGAAACTGATAGTGATTTTTCATAAAAACTGTAACTAAAAATTAAAATTAAAATATTTATACCAATGATGACAACTGATTGTTGAATTCTGCTTTTGTATTACTATTTAATCATTAAAATTAAAATTGTTAACAACTGTACGTATGTTAATTTTTAGGTGCAAAAATATGTAAGCTCTGTGACTAAAATGTAACTAAAACCGCTGAACGTTTGACAGATTTATTTTGTGATTCGACTAAAAGAAAATATAGAATTTATTTTATATTTATCAAACTATTTACTTTTGTCCGATAATTTTTTTTCCACCAGACAGTCAAGTTAACGTTTTAGTCACAATTCTTTCGGTGATATTTTCAGATGTCAAAAGTAACACCATGCCGTTTATTTGTGTTTAAACGAAATTAAGTTGTTCGATATATACCTTACCATCGTGTTTTTGACTCTAAGTGACATTTGATATCAAATTAAGTTTTTGTGATTATTTTTCTTTTAAAACTTTTAGTTTGTTCATGTACGTATGAAACCGGGGTATTCGGTGTTTGATTGGCAGTACATTTCCGGTGAGACCGAAAAAGACTTTCAACTAACAGTGTTAGCATCCAATGGTTTATTATAAATTGTTTGAAATTAAAGTGATTTATCGTATAGTTTATCCAAATAGCTATTAGCGTGATAGTATATAGAATTTGTGAATCTTTGTGAAATGAAGGAGAAGTAATAATTCAAGATAATATCGAGGAATATTCGGCCTCTAAAACTGCAGATATTGGTCCACAGCCAAATGTGATGTGTTTTACATCGAGGTCCCTTTTTGTTGTTAGATAAATATTTATTGTCTGAAAAATAAATCAGAGTTAAGATAAGTGATTTCAGAACTAGGTCACGATAAACCGATCAGACTATAATTGAGGTATAGCTCACTTAAACTCATATACCTAGTAGCTATTTGACGAAAGTAACTTATTATAACTGTGCGTATAATTCATGAATAGAAATATAGTTGTTTTTGTGAAAATATTTTATGTTTACATGTGAGGTAGTTATTAGTCTTAATGCATGCATGCATTATAAAGAAAAAATTGTCAAAGAATATTTAATAACTTTTATCGTTTATTTGTTAGAAAAGTACAAGGTTTATTTGAAATTTAGTTTGATAATATTCGAATCACGATGGTTGATAAGCAATATAAGGAATACACTTGAATATCAATAGTTGAAAATACTTCACAGTGAATTGTGAAAAATAGTCGTGAAAAGTCGTATTCAAGATATCTACCACGTCGAGTTTGAAAATGATTTGTTATTTTATGGTGGATTTTAGATCCGAAAAAAGGGACACTCCTGTAGGTTTTGATTGTAATACTGTATGAGATATTAGTACGTTTAGTGTTGTGTGCCAAAAGCTCATTTTGTTACCTACACTAAGACTGAAGTTATTTTGCTGTGTAATCGATGAACGTTGTTAACTGCAACATGTCGATTTATATATACATATATACTCGTATATCGGTACAAAGTTTCTTTTAAGCTTGAAATACGTTCGACATTTAAATGTGTTCATTAACAAAAACAATGGTCGTTCATTGTGCGAATCTCGTGGTTGTAGGATAACTTAAATTTGTAATACATCTTGTACTAAAACGCGTATAATTTATTCAAGTCGAATCCATCTTCGGATCAGTTTATTTATTTAATATCATGTAACTTCAAAACGAATTTTTTATAAAAGTTCTTGGAGGTTTAATGCTAATACGTTATTGATCTTAAATTCAAAATTTGTATTCTTTTCGGTCATTTAATCGCGTGTTATTCTACATAAGATAGAAATTTATCATATTATCAGGTATCCAGTTAATAATAAATTGTAGTCTAAATCAATATTTGAATCATACGTATCTATTTATATTGTACATGCTATAAAAAGGTCAGAATTAGAACAGGATAATCACGTCACTTTAATAATTTAGACTTTTCCATGGATTCGTTTTTTTTTCCAAAAACTAAATAAAGTCAAATTTTTAATAAAACGAAAATCATTAGTATTTAAATGTAGCCTCATTATATATTTCTGTTTATAGAGTTTCACAAAAAAACCTTTGAACACAATTTATGTCACATTTAAAAATATTCAAATACAACTTCTTAGTTTAATACATAATATTATTATAATATTATACATTATATTATAATATTAATCATAATTTCCTCTTTAAGCCTAATTCGGCTTATGGAAAAAATGTATTTATAATTTTTTTAATATTTATATGAGATGAAGCTGTAGAACAAGTCTACGACGTGAGTTGAGTCGATATTTAAATATACATATTGGTAACCAAGTTACCTAGGTACACAGTTTTTTTTAATGTTATATAGAACGGAGGGTTTTTCGGATGTTCAATGTAAAATATGTGAGTTATAAGTGAATGCGAGGTAATAATTGATGATGTGATGTGATTTTCTCGTTCTACTTCATCCCTTAAACGTGCATTAATTTCAAACTAAACATTTTCATATTTACGAATCAACCGATGTTATGATTCTATATATTAGTTCTTTAATTCATCATGGTACAAAAAAGAAATCTTTTTATAATATAACCACGATAAAAACTTTTTAAACGTATAGTGTTATTCTCATCAAATAGTGACAATATTTTTTTAAATAATATCAATTTTACATTTGTTAAATGGAAATCATTTGTAATGTTCAGAATATGTTGAAAAAATATAACTTTACCATCAAATTGAATGATACTTTTTGTGTATAAATAGTAATAAACAAGTCCAAAAAAGTCGTCAGTCCGTAAATAGAATATCTAAATCATGTAATCTTGGAAACTAGCTAATTTAATAAAAACATTTAGATATTGCAGCAGAATATACGGAACTGAATTAACACAGGTTCCGTACAATCTGTATTCCCGCGAACCGATGTTGGTCAGGGATGTCTGATAGGAAAATCCATTGTGAAGAATAAAATATAGATTTTGATTCGTTTACTTCTATTTACATTATTTTTACTCCTTGGTAATAATTATTAATTATTCGAGGATTTTCATTAGCAGATCAGTACATAGAAAAACAGTTATTGTACAGAATATTAAAAAGTGTCGAGTTAGAGAACATGACAGATCCAACTGAAGTATATTATGTAAATTTAAAAAAAAAGGTTTATGATGGTAAAAATATTCTTACACTCAAAACCATTAACATTGTTTTATAAGTTGTATCGAAATAGATCTAATATTTATTTTAGCATAGTGGCATTTTTTTTTTGTATTAAAGATTAGCATTTGTATTTTGTGTAATGTCATACTTTCAATGCACCTTCGCACCGGCCGGCCATTGCAGTGCAGTTAATCCAGTTTTGACTATAATATTTTCCTGATCTGAATATAATATATTACTTTTCGTTATGATATCAATTCCAAAAATGTACATTTTATTACTTCGGTTAGACCATCTGTTTCACAGTTGCGTGTGGGTACCGCAATAAATCGAATCAGTTTTTTGTGCTGATTCACTGGAAATAAAGTTCATACTTCATACCCATTATCGACACAGCACCGAGGGTGAATATCGTGCTAAAATATTTCGTTACCTTATTATGTTATTTTGTTATGTTATTATGTACTTCCCCAAGTGTGACTCATCTCGTAATCCGAAGCCTAGAAATATCCGATAAAGAAAAAAAAATTATCCCAAAACACATTATATTCAATTATTTATCCTTAACCTAAGCAATATATAAGTGTTGTAGTATAATATAGATTGCATGTGGTTTTTTTTGTTTTATTATATTCATGATTAGTACAATTAATATCTTCATAATCGCTTGATTAATTGTTAGTATGTTGATAATTTTATAAACATAAATATGATAATATCGAAAATATAGTATTAAATTATTATTATGAGAGTTATATAAACAGTTTTTTTTTTTAATACCTGAGCTCGTGTTTTGGCATAGTGTGGTTTTGGGTATAATAATTTGGGTACTTCTAAAACACGGGTGTATTTGGTCCACAAAATTATATATAAATTATTCTATGATCAAAGAGATGTATATAAATGTTTGAATTGAAAGTACAAAAGGTTCAATCATATCCAATTCTCAGAGTTAGTTTTATTATTTTACGCAGTATAGCAGCCCAGTAATCAGTCAGTATAAAATCTACTCCCACAGTGTCATCCTACACGCAGTAGAAGTTGTTTAGAATAAGTTCGTCATACATACCTATATATATTCAATTTCAAGTAAATATTGTACTTATACAGTGACTTTGTTGGTAGTTTTCTTTATAGTCAATAACTTAGACTATTGATGGATTTTTCAGGAAATCACGATGATAAAATAATGAAAATGAAAATGAAAATTTCATAAATAATAATTTGGCCATTTTTTTTTTTTACAGTATTTTATAAATAACAATGCCATTCAATTTTGGACTTTGTATTAATGTTTTTGTGTATTAATATTCATAATTCGATTTAATAATAGTTGTGAATTTTATTTCTAAGCTGAAAATTGTAATGCAGGTTTATCCTATACTTTCTTTTAACTGAAACTAAATATAAAAATTATTAAGTACGTGTCATTTTCATTAATATTTATAAACATTTTTTTATAGTAAAATATATAGATCTTATTTTTATAATTTAGATATAAAAATAATGTATATTACATAGAATTATATATAAATCACTAATAATATTATTACTGTTTGTTGAGACACAATATTAATTATGCTATCTTATCGTTAAGAGAGGTTTTGTGAATACGATAATTTAATGATATTTTGTAAATCAACATAAATACTACGACTATAGAATATGTTTTAGTGACGAACACGTAGTTTGAATTGTATCCATCCTCGTGCCTGCCACTATTATATCCGATCTGAGTGGCAAACCTGAGAAGACAAACAATATGTCTAAGCGTCTTACAATCCTTTATTATTATTATTATTATTATTATTGGACTCAGTATGAAATCGATATTATACAACCTATTTCTGAGTATGCAAATAGTGTAATACTTATATAAGATGGATGATTTAAAAATACATCCAGTAAATAACAATGCAGGTCAGAAGGACAGGAATATAAATTGTTTATTAATATATGTAGGTACCTCTATAATTCTATAATTAATTGTAGAGGATGGCATTCTAAATCTTAATGGAAAATTAAGTAGGAAGATGAAATGTGTTACTGAAAAAAGGCAAGCCATTGTATTTGCTTTACTTGACCTACTTCAACCACTGCGTTTTTATCGTAAAAAGTAATAGATTTTTTTTCAATAATGAATATTGAAGACATTTAAAATGTAATTTTCTTTATTACTTTCGTCTTATTAATTTTAAATTGAGATAATTATTCATAAATAATCTTTTGGTTCTACATTTACAACTATTTATAACCATTACAAGTTAAGTAATATATCGTTTTACGAATTGTAAGTAAATATAAAAAAAATATATTCATGTAATGGTAAGTAAGTATGTTGTTTTAATTAACCTTGATATTGCCAAGTGCCCAGCAAATTTCATCGAAACACGTACCATGTTCGGAACGTAAAATTGTATCTAAAAACGCTAATTATTCTTAATTCCGGATTAATGTTGATAACAGTTTTAACTCCAACACACGTAAAACTGTGAAAACCAGACATTTCTGTTACGGATTCGTGATTAATTCGACTAAAACTTATTTGAAAATAAATGCAATATTTATAAGTAAAATACATTCATTATTCTGATTTCAACTGAAACTCGACATTTTAATATATCAGTAAAAAGTTTCACTCAATACTATGCTATCAGAAATATGAATTAAAATAAATTATATTTATTATTATTAATTATTTGCAAATACATAATTTTTTTTATTTTATATTTTAAAGGTATTCTTGTTTTTATTGAACATAAGTTACAACGTAGTTAACAAAAGCTATTAGTTAAATTCAATTATGTATTTCATGTTGGCACTTGTGTTTTCTCGTATATTTTTTTTACAATTTGGTCTGATACGTTCACATCTATATACATAGTCTATTGCCTACGGTTTTTATTAATAATTTCTTCTCGTGCTACCTTGTAGATTTTTGGTTGAATACAATACATCAATGATCTTAGAATAGTCATGAAATCTACTCTTTCTGATGATTTGACACGATTATCTTATCACTCACAATTTCATAATACAGAGTTGTTTTGGCTCAAACAAAAAACTAGGGACCGTCAACATTAGATTTAAGAATAGAGTGGAGTTACTAATAATGGATTTTCTGTCGACATACATAATCGAAAAGAACTTTAGTGCGTTTCAAAAACTTCTCACAAAATCTAGAAATCGATTAGAAATATGTGAAAAGGGAGATTCAAGACTGATGCTGATATCCATTGGGCCAGACATAATTTCAATAGCAGGGAATCATTAACCTCGAAGCAGTTTCTAATCAGTGATGAGTAATCATAATATATGGATTTTTCGTATAATTATTTTGAAGTAGCAATTTCGATATTTTTTTCTACTTAAATGGCCGATTATAAAAATGTAATTATTAGTTTTATTTTAATAAATGCTAAGAGGGTGGGGGGGGGGATATTTTGAAAAATGTAAAGAGAGCTTTGAGTAAAATAAAAGATCAAAAAACACTGGTAAACAACATTTTGTAGATAACAACTTTTAAACACTACGCGATACAATTTTCCAACATAGATCTGATGATTAAAAATATACTTCAAAAAGTAAAAATTATACACCAGGAAATGCTCAAAGCTTTAAACGGTTTACAGGCTATTAACAGTTTACCGTTAAAAGCCTACAATAATAAATTCATATAATATTGGAGTAACGTAATGAGATTAAATGCTGTTTAATTAATATGGTAGATAATACAAGGAATGAAAATTAATTATATTTCGTTGAGTTGAGTAAAAACTTTTCACATTTATCTTGCTGGAGTTTATACTCGAATTATATATTTAGATCGAAACGAAGAATGTTTTAATTGTGTAACGAATAACGATGTGTGTGTTTTCGAGTTTACTAGTCGTAAAAATGCCTTGAAAATATCTTGAATGATAGATTTAGTGATCAACAATATCATGAATGCGGTACCTTGATGTCACTTTTTTAAGCTGTAAATATTTCAACAAACGTTTAAAACTATTAAATATTGTCAAATGCTTTTATTGCAAAATTTAATTCTTGTTGATTGCGAATTGATCGAAATTGCGAATTTAAATCTTGTTGAAACAGTCTTAATGTTAGGTTGTGGTAATTTAACTTATAATTATTAAACATACAATAATTTTTAACAATAACTAGGTAGTACTATATGATTAAACGAGCTGTCCCAACACGGCATTGCCCGCGTATAATTATAAATTTATTAAGCTATTTATTATTCTTTAAAACAATTAGGAGAGTGTTCAAGTATAGACACATCACATACAGCTTTTCAGCTTCCATTTTCCAAATTCCATTCATAATTCAGTGTTTATCAAAGCTTTACATGTGATTGAGAAGTTTTTTTCTTTAACTTTACCACTATCTATAGCACTACAAAAAGTTAATATTGATTTGTCATATTGTTATGAGCGAGGAACAGATGCATGTCGAATATTTAAAGAAATTCGAGAAAATGCCGATGTTGAGTTTAAACAAATATTTTTTTAATTCGGAAGAATCTATGTTAGAAGGAGTTATTGAAGTACCAAGAACTGTAGGTCGACAAACAGCACAATATTCTACGCGGTTGTTATTATATATATTGTATATTCGTGTACCGCACGAAAATAACAAACCAAACTCAATCGGTGTTGCAATCGCGGGTCACCGATTACCTGCGACTGGTTTTATTACCACCAGTTATATAGTTGATTATAATTGTGGAATTGTGAATTCCACGTACTATTAGCACAATCAATACACCGATAAACAGCGATTAACAATCGGGAAAAAAATACATATATATAGCTATATAAAATGTATACAAACTTTAAAAAAACCCCCTTTTACCCCCTTAGAGTTCGAATTTTGAAAAATCCTTTCTTAGTGCGCCCCTACATTGCTCAAGGAATCTCTGTACAAAATTTCAAGTCTCTAGACCCAGCGGTTTGCTCTGGGCGTTGATGAGTGAATAGGGGCGGTCTCCTATATGTATATAGATTGTTTATATAGTCCACGACGAAAGAAACAATGAAAGATTTTTGTACGACATTGTATTTTTTTCCAGTCTTTTTAGAGTTTTTGTGGCCTGTGGTTAGCCTTGATTACGATTAATTCCATATTACATAACTAATCTGGTTTTACCATGGCTAGGCTTTATTCAAATATAAATTCAAAAAATGTCTGAATAAAGAAACATATCGTAAGAGTTAACTATAATGTGATTTCTAAATTTATTTTAAAACAATATTATAATCTGCTAATTGAAAGCAAGATCGATCTTGCCTCACATACAAATTGTTAGGGGTACGTCATAAGATATACGCATTCATTTCAAAATATAAAAAAACGCTGTAATAACTGTTGAAATTGGTAGCTTCTACGTGGATGCTACCACCAGATGTCGCTGTAATCGTTTGAATTCAACGTGATAAACAATAGAAACAACAACTATGAATAGATATTATCGGTGATATTCTATTTTTAAAATCTGTTTTTATTTAGCTGGATGTTAACGTATTAAGTGACGCCTGGTGGCTGCATCCATAAAATGTTAACGATATGATTGCGTATCTGTATACTATAAAATCAATGATATTACAACGGTACATTTTTACTTGGAAGGTGAAATAATCGTCACACATGATAATATGTGATTATTTTCCCTTCTAATCGTTAACCTTCGATGATGAGAGGCGGATGGGTGGCAGTGAAGAACTACCTGTTATTTAACCAGAAACGTTCAAAGTGCTGTCGGATTTCAATGCAGAGGCAGTAACGTACTAGAACCCAGAATTAATTTGTGGATTCGATCCTCTGATATGTACATTATATCTGAGTTAACATAGTTTGAATAAATAATATTTACATCGGTAAACTGTGTTTTATCGTTTCAATGAAACTGCTTGAGGTTAGGTTATGGTCAATGCTCTAGACAAATAACCGAAAGCCATGGCCTTTATTATCTTTAGATGTACTTCGGAGTGAGATTGTACCAACATTTCTGAAGAGACGAATAAAATCGTATTCGCAATGATAACCTTGGATATTCGTGTACGTTTTTTACCGCTGTTTACTATTATGTGTTTCTATTTTTTATCGTTCTTATCGATGTTTGGGCATGCATAAAATAAAAATAGTCATCAGATTAGAAGTAATTATTATTTTGTATTTATGAAGTTTTAAACAAATATTCCGAAATTGAAGAAAATATTTCATTCATTACAATTGATTCGTATTTGTTTTTTTGTTTATTTGTTCATTTATTTTAATCCAGGCATTTGATTTTCTGTTGTCCTATAATATGTTTAGTTCGTATACGAATCAACGTTCAGAAAACTTAATCGTTCTGGTTAATCAAAAATATATTTAATGATGTCCCAACGAATTGTTAGACCACAAACCGTACGGTGTTGTAAATATAAATAAATAAAAAAAACTTTTTATATTAAACTAAAATAAAAACACCGTTCTACGCTTGTGACGATATTGTTCTGATGGGCAATGAGAAGCTTGAAGAATGTTTTTTTGCTTTTGTTAGCATAATGTAGTTAAACTTGGGATTGTAGTATACCTTAAGCTATGAGAAATATACCAGTTTTAAACAGACATGACGTGACTTTGGGATTTGGTATGGAAATAGTAGGCCTAGCGTTATGACGTAAGTACGTACGTAGATGATTACCGCGGTGACTTTGAATGTTGCGGTCAAAATAAAGCAGCTCGGCGATTTTACAGTGATTATTAAAATGGTCCAATCAACGGTCTTAATTAGAATGTTAATAATATAATTAAGAAAGTTCTTATCCTAATGCGTTAAAGAATATATTGAGTAAGTTAACACATCTGCTAATCAAAATATCGTAAGCTTATACTATAAATATGTGACAAGTACATTTCATTTAGCACGCGTAGATAGGATGAATTGTAAATTTAATTTTAAATATTGAAGAAGATTTGTAATAAAAAATAATCAAAATGTAAAAAGACTAACCGAACTACTCTTATGGTCAATAGTTGACTGTTTTTCGTATTTGATAATAATGTGATGAGTATGATTTAAATTTCCATTGTAAAAAATGTATGTACGAAAATAATTATAGTTTTATAGAAATCGACCATTTATAAAACATTTAAAGTACTTTTTCTTTAAACTCAATCTTATGGAAATCGATCCATTATCGTTTATTATCCTATTAACGATCATGGTAAAACGGTTGATATAATTTATATCGCGTGTCCTTCAATATAATATTATTATACGTAGACGCTTGTAATTTATTCATATAATAATATATCATAATTTAATATATAAGGTCATGTCCATAGTTAAAGGTGCGGGAGCTTCTTAACCTTACCTATAGAGTTGACTATATGTTTTAGAAGGGCAGACGCGAAACATATTAACTCAGTCGTTGTTTGACACGGGAGAGAAGAAGACGCGCCTAATTTTTTTTTACTGCAGTAAAATACTGGAAGCACGCTATTCTCCGATTGTTTTTTATTTATTTTTTTAAAATGGATAAATGGATAGGAAAAGTTGCTATAGTAACAGGTGCTTCATCTGGTATCGGAGAGGAGACCTGTAAGCAGTTGGTTGAAAAGGGAATGATCGTTGTGGGATTTGCTAGAAGAGAAGATAGGCTACAAGTAAGTTTGAAATTATATCAAAACCTTATTTTTTCTTTTTTGTTATATCAACTCAAATCATAAGCGCCAGGCAGCCGAATTTAAAATATACTTTCTATGATATTTCTATTTCTTGACTTTCTTTTTGATTTATTTAAACTTTTGAATATTTGAAAACAAATAACAATAAGCTGTGAACACACAAACATTTCGTAGTACTTTTTAATGACTTTATTTTGCAGGAATTAAAAAAAAAGTTGAAAGAAAACTTTTATTACGTAAAAGTGGACTTGTGTTCAGAAGAAAACATTCTGGAAGCTTTTAGGTGGGTTAAGAGCACATTGAAATCCGTGGACGTTCTAATTAACAATGCTGGAGTTTTAAAGATCACCGATTTATTAGGTGAATTTTAATTTTATCATTAATATTGTGTTATAATGGTATAGTGATAAAATAATGCAGTATAGTTGATTTATTTTAGTTTAAAATGTTTAAAAATTATATGATTCAACATTTAAAGTATATTATAAAAATTTTGCGTTGTTCTATCCACAAAATATATGGACAAAATGAAAAAAAAATAAATTAGAATCTTCTTCACTAATAGATGTTAATACTTTGTTAATAATAGTCTAAATATACATACTCGTATTTATTCGAATATTTCTCGGATAGTAAAAATAAGTAACTTTATAACGTAAATAAAGATCACTACTACCCAATATTATTTCTCGTTTGTTCTTCAATAATACTTTTTTCGCATAGAGTATGGTTCAATTGACCAGCCTGTTTTTAATAACATTAAAATATAATATTGATAAAATATCGTTACAGGAAAAACGGAAGATTGGAAAACAATGGTTGACACAAACGTCATTGGCTTAAACATTTGTAGCAGAGAAGCTGTTAATATTATGAAAGAAATGAAAACAGCTGGACACATAATAAACGTCAATAGGTAATGAAATCATTTTTTTTTTTAAATTTCATATTTATATTTCATTAAAAAAATGTTTATTCAAAAGAGTTTCAATATATTGTGTGCATATAATATTATAATATATTATATATAACACTCATATTACGCTTACGTTTGTGTTCAAAGAATAACTTTAATTATAAATTATTTCGGTATTATTGTTTCAAGGTTTAATTGTTTAATATTTACAACACAAGGAAAAAAAAATGTTTGTTAAGATTGTCGTTATGGGCTTATCACATTGCCAAAATTTAATAAGAAAAATAGTCGAATACAATTTAAAATTGTTTTATGAAAATAACTAAGTTAGGTAATTTAAATAGGTATGTGTAAAATCATTAAAAAATAGATCTGAGAAAAACTTAGTTTATCGTTTAAATTTAATGAAAAATTAAAAATACTGGTTATGTTTTACTTCCCTAGAAAACATATTAGTAGGTAATAAATATTGACTTAAGTCAGTTGTTAAGTTTCTATTATTTAAAAGAATTAAACAAAATGTAGTATTAAACACTGATGCAGAATGTCGGTTTTTCATAAAATTGCACCTCAGGTAAATATGAGTCTGTTGCGTAAGAATTTAGGTAAAATTTGATCCTTGTGTAAGTCATTATGAATGATGTATACGTAATTATTGTAGAAATATTTTTATTATTTTCTATACAATCTTTGCATGATTTTAATCACATAATTAGGAATTTCTTATTTTATATAAACAAATCGTTACATGTTCAAGTATATTTTATTAAAAAAAAATAATTTAAATAACAATTGAAATAAGCCCAAATTGAACTGTCATGTATTTAAATACAAGATAACTACTTTAATAAAATAAATGAGCCTCCTTGGGAGTCATTCAACATTGCTTGTTTTGAGGAGTGTAAGAAAAAAAATTTATAGTTCCACTAACTGTGATATTTCGTGGCATTTTAGCGTAGTTTTGCTCTTCTTAAAAAGCGATTATGAAAAAAAACCTTGGTATAAAACCAGCATATTCTTGAATTTACGGAGCACTGAATACAAGTTATATGCATTTAAAGAAAGCGTATTAGATATCACTTATATATTACATTTAAATATATATTTTAAGCTAAAAGAACTTTATAAAACATTTTTAAATGAGAGTATTAAAAACTTATTCGATTCTAATCGGTTTTTAAACTCAAATATCCAAACTTAATAGGTACTTTGTAAGTTTGCGAAAGCTATCGTATAGGTTTTACGGGGATCGATATTATAATATTTCTTTTTTTCTGATACTATCCGCATGGCTTTGTATACTGTCGTTGAACCGCTAAAAGATATGAAGGACGGAAGCCAATATAGTGTAATCACTAATCAGGTGAGAAACATGTGTAGAGCAATCACCATGTAAACTCACAACAGTAACATCGAGTACAAATAATAATACATCCTGAGAAGATAATGGGCCCGAATCGTCGGCACACGACTGATGTAACTCGGATAGCGCATCCGAAAAAAGAAAAATATTATTTTAGAACGCCGATGAGCTCAGTATTGTGAAGAATAAAACTGAACAGTGACTCGAATAAGTATAAAATGATTTACTTAACTCTTATTTTCGGTTCCTTTTTTTTTTATTTACCAATAACTCGAACACATTGCTGTTACACATTTTTTAATTTTAATGTAATACTCGTATTTCATATTATGTTCTAGAAATACGAAATCCTTTATACGGTATAATAACGTTTCTCCATAATTATTGTTGTTTAGTGTTGCTGGTCATTCGATTGTACCGATGAAAGAATTATCAGTCTACAGTTCTACCAAGCATAGTGTCACTGCAATTACGGAGTATTTTAGAATGTCAATGTGTATGCAAAATTTACCAATTAGAGTCACGGTAATTTATTGTTATTAAAACTTTACACGTTTTAAACTGATTTTATTCCATTTATAAGTCAACCAATAAAAAAAGAACACACCGTTAGTAGATCAGAGTTATATTTAATTTCGATACAATATTTTCAATGGTCTTTTTTCTTAGTATAAAATCAGACGATTTTGTCTTGTACGCATATAATAAAAAAAATTATTTCCGCTTTGCAGTCTGCAGTATTCTAAAAATATTTTTTTATATATTATTTAACAAAATATTATAAAGTAAAATAAAACACGTATTAGGTTTTGGACAAAATATTTTGTGTCTTTCAATTTTAAAAGCTGACCAAACTCCTAGGTCGTGTTTTTTAAACTTGAAACCCATGTACTATTACTATCGAAAAGATGTCTCGGATTGAAAGAGGTGGAGTGGACTAGCTTATATTATATTACAATACCGTGTAATAATAATTCGTTGAAATACCAAATTTCGTCTAAAATTTCATTTTCTAACGCTCATAAATGTTATTTGCGACATTTTTTCTATTTGCAGAGAAAGAATGCAAGATAATCTTAAATAAAATCATGTATCCATGAAATATGAACAAGTCGATTTTTGATGTCGGTTTAAATTGTTTGCGATTTTTTCATTACCCTTTTCAATTATTTGTAAATACATTCCTAGTTTCACTCAAAATCTAAAAATTTGAATATATTGAAAAATCACACACTTAATAAAAATTCAAAATACGCACCAACAAAAACATTAGTTCTAGTGTTTCAATAAATTATGAAAAGCGATCATGGTTTCTTATAATATTTATCATGCAGTCATGTAACTATGAGTTTAATATGAATCGTAATTATTTTTTAAATAGTACGTGATCGGTTTAATCATAGCATCATCTTAATGAAAATGAAAATATATTATACTAAAAAGTTATTTTTTCTGAATTATTAAAAAATAATAGTCTTTAGTCAACGGTTCATTTTTGATTACTACTTACCTCACATTTTATAGTTCGACGTGCAATTCAATTTTCAGTGGTTATTTTATTTTAGTATTATTTTTATTTTAATTTTTTACTTATATCAAAGTATTTATATCAGGCTTGGCTTTTATAATTTACAGAGTGTTAGTCCAGGACTGGTTCTAACCGAAATGACAGAACAATTCAGTCTGGGACAATTGGATCCGAATGCAGCATTATTGCCCATTGATATAGCTGATGCTATTTTATTTGCATTAGGTGCACCGCAACGGGTTAACGTAAGTCAAATACAAATTATAACTCATACAACAAAGATTTCGGACTTTAGTGATGGCCCGATAGACATGTGCCCGGCAGACTTAGGGACTATGGGAATCGGAATGTTGTGAAAATCTTCAGCTGGTCCGTGTGCTTGTAGCGATTTTCATAACTTAACAAAATAATATATATAACGCATTTAATTTTTATCATTCATTGAGTAAGTACATAATATCTACCCTTCAAAAAAAAAATAAAAAAAAAATACTTCTCACAATTGATTGATAATAATTACTAGTGTTGTTTTAATTATGAATCGTATGGGAATACATTCTAAAAGCATTGCAGATTGAAAATGTCGGTGTTTTATACCAAATTGAAGAAATGTCGTATGAAAAAAAGTGCGGAAAACTATTGCTGCAAATGATAATTTAATATTAAACTGTTGGTATTAAACAGTTCTTCTTAAATATAATACAAAAGATCATCGAATAAGTACACTAAATTAAATTTACAGAAATCCGTAGATGTAGTACTGAAAAAGAAACGCTATTTTCGTTTGAACAGGTATATTTTAAAAAAAAATACACCGTTCGAGTTATACGATTAACGTTTATCGTAGTTTCATTTAAATTAATTTATTTTGACTTTATTTCCAATTAGCGTTGATTGTTATAAATTGTATTAAGCTTTGATAATGGATAATATTAATGTTGAGTACCCAAGTATTAAGAATAATTGTTGTACTTTTAACATGTACAGAATATATACATAATTGTACGTTATAAATGTCCGTTAGACGTTTTCATATATTTTATAAATGTCATATGTTTGAATTGTTCACAGGTTGCTGAAATTACCGTAAGGCCATCTTCTGAAAACTATAGTAGTTTTTTCGAGAATTCGGGAAAATAAATCAAACCTTTTGCGTAAAAAAGTACACATATAATATTAATAATGTGTTTGTAGATGTGTTATTCGAAATATAACAAACAATTTAACGTAAAAATTTCATTTGAAATAATTACATTGTATCAGAATGTAAATTATATATAATTTTATTAATGCTACCCACATTTACAATATTAAAAACTATCTAAATAATTGTGTTTGAATAGTACTCTTAGGTATTTAAAATACATTAAATATTTATTATTTTAAGTTTTTAATAGTTATTAAATACTAGTTTATTTAGTAATAATGAGTAGATATTAGATGTTATAGCACCTTACAAAGACTATAAACTATTTAAATGTATATTTTGAAAAGCTTATGAGTATTATAACGATCCAATGTTCACTTTCATTATGGTGCTCATGTGGAATGCATATTTAGTGTAAGAAAAAGTTTTAAAAAAAAAAAAAATAGTTTAAATAAGTGATAATAAATTTAAACCTGTGTTACTAAAATCTAGAAAAAGATTATTGGGTCACACTTTTAAGTATTTGTATTAATATATCAGTGCAAAATATAATGTATTTATGTATTATGTTGAATTATGTTTAATGTTTATTTACTATATAATTTAAAATAAAAAAAATCAATATGCTAACGATTGTATTAAAAGATAATTTAATTCCCATGGTTGGAAATTGTAAATTATACACCTGGTAGGACTATAATCAGTTATTCTTCTATTGATGCAATAGTATGTTTTTTGCACGGTAATAATATGATTAGGAATCTACGTGTGAAAGTTTTCGATTCCGTTTCATTTTGATAGCTTTACTTCGAGGTTTTGTTTTTCATACGATGATGATATGAATACAGCCAAAACAATTCGAACATGATCATAAATTCGACAAACGTACATCGTTGTACAAAATTCTAATAAACTGCAAACACACAAGCTAACTCTACTTATAATTTCAAAATTCGCGAAGATGTGAAATAATAAATGTGAATACAAGGGCGAAACCCTAAGCCTAGCGCTGCTCAACTGGGACACAGCACTGATGTATGGTTCAAGAATACCTGTGAAACGTATTACGCGCACAATGGCGCCAATGTCTGCAAATCGCTGCAGACTACCTGTTCTAGGGAATCGCGCGGACATTAACCCTGCAGTGAAATTAGCTGCCATAGAAAACGTTTCGCCTATTCAAAGTACGACGGCCACCATTTCGGTTGACAGTAGTTGATTTCGCCACGGTCATTAACAAGAGTCAGGGTCGGACCGTAACAATTATTGTAGCCGGTGGGACATAATCCCCTAGACCTTTATTCGCACATGGGCAATTAATTATTATAAGTGACGTCCGCTGTCGGTCTGAAAGCTCACTGGTTCGTTACGGAGTGAAAATATTCCTAACCGAAGTTAAGAATATCCGATGAAGAGATGGCAAAAACAGTTTCATACACGCAAAAAACGCAATTAGTGTTCGTTTACCCTAGGTTAGTTTGTTTAACGGGATTACACACTAAACAGTCTGAAATAATTAAATACAATGTAAAATAAACATTTATTATAATTTACACATTACGCAGGTATTTATTTCCTTTTTTTTGTTTGGAATTTTTAGCGAGTTTATAAAATAAAAACAGATATATAAAGTTTGGGCATAGTTTATCAACTCTGACCAGCGCTTCAAGAACGATGTAATTAAAAATAATTTAATACTAGTTGTTATTTTTCTTTTAATTTCGTTTTTATATTTATTTATAGAGTATGTTTTGGACAAAGGAAATTTGCATTTTATACTTGTATCCAGAAAATCGGAATATCCTGATCATTGTTCTCGATTAGTGTTAAAGTATTACCGTTTACAATACATGATGTCTGCATCCCTATAATATTATATAAACAAGTAGCCACATTGTAAATTCGATCACGGGCCCATAAATTATTTGATACTCAAAAGTAAATTTTTTATAACATGGGCCATAGTAATTATAACTTATAATTGATTTGTTATGCTACATATAAATACTATTATTGATAACATTTTTGGAATTTGACGTTGATAAAAATGCATAACAGTGTGAGGTTAATATTTTGATTTGATGTGTAAATGAACAAAACTGTCAAGAAATTAAAATCTGTATAGGTATAGTATTCGGAAACAATAGTATGTTTGAGTTCTAGAACATTTTAAATTGCTGTTTCAAAGTTTAAATTGCAAATTACTTGAATTAATCTAATTATTCACTCTGACATTTCGTTTTGTATACTCACCAAACACGTCATTCATTTCCGCTATCAAAATAATATATCAAGCGATACCGATGATAATCGAATAAATGGGAAAAATTAGTCACTGTTGTAACTTAAGAAAATCATGTATATTTTAGACTGAGTGAAACGAGGAACTTTATATCTTGTATATATATGCATATTTTTTTGTACGTTATCACAATTTTTCGTAGAAAACGTTATCCTATCATCAATAGTAGTATAGGTGTCCGATTCAAAATTTTGTCTAGTTGGTGCAACTTAAAGACAATTTATAGTAAGTGTAATTATTTTCAGTAAAAATGTGTATGATGCACCAATAATATTAAATAACTGTATTCGTATTAATTAAATCATTGGAAAAATTATGAATATTTTAATTTTACATATTCTCTTTGAGGACATTTTATCGACCATTATTTTTACTGCAGTAAAATAAGAAAATTAATTAGAAGATGCACTACGAAGCAGACAGTTAATTAAGTTCATAAAACATGTTCAGAAAGCTTTGGACGAGTAAAGAGTCCGTTGAGATCAGTGCAAACTTTAATTGACGACGTCAAACTTTACCAACTAAGTGATTCATTATTTATTTTAATATTCGTATAATATAAATACATAGTGATATGAAAGAATGATTCAGTGATCAAATATACTGTAAAACGGTTATAGCAGTTGGTGCCTGTTATCAGTATGACTTATCATTTATGCCTGTTATCATTTATGAGTTATGGATAACAATCGACGTGGACTTAGAAATAACGAGATTCAGATTAGTGTGCAATTCTCAATAATTCAACGTGTAGAATTTCAAGAAATATCATTGCATCCATCTGAAAGCGGTTGAATAGCGGATATGGTTATTTTGAATTGTTAAGAAAAAACAATATAAGGATACAGGTAAGATGTTATTAAGTATACGATAACAGACCTAATGACTTAAACTTTGAAACAATTCATCCTGCAGTGTACTCAGAACATGTGGTCGTCGTTTAGCTCACAAAATTATGTAAACGCGTAGACGTAAAAAGAAAAAAAACCATTTTATACGAAATAAATGTTGTTGAAAAAAAAATACACAGACAAATAGCGCACACCAACTCCTGAGGAGTATTTAAGACATAAAAAAATAATTAGGCCGGATTAAGAAAACAAAAATAAAAAAAAGAGACAAATGTACACAATAATATGTTCACGTGATTGAACTAGCATAACAGTATTATGTATTTGGTTTCTCTCCGATCGAAACTAATATAGCAGTTGACCAGTTAACGTGTACGAAACGAAACAATGGCCCGTATCGGTACATCAAAAACAAACTTTTAACAATAGCTTGTTGTCAATGGAACAGTTCATTAAATGCGTTGATGTCCTACATATTATATTGAGCATCATAAACTTTTTTTATTTTTCTGATAGCGAATCATGAAAATCTGCATCATTTTTTTCATAAAATATTCATACAGCTTTCAATTATAATGCTTAAGGCTTGGAAACAATTATGATATTCCTCAAAAACAATTGTTCACTTCTATTGGTAAATTATTTGATTAATATCTAATGTAAAATATCAAATCGTGACAGTCATAAATCATAATTATTAGTTTATTCCGTACGATAAGTGGATCTCGGAGTATCAAATCATACGATAGTACAGTTTAAACCAGTGTTTCCCAACCTGGGGGGCGTGTAAACATTTCTAGGGAGGCGTAAGCAGTCATTACAAAATACAGTTTTTATTTATTAAATTATTTTTATTTTAAAATGTAGGGAAAATATGAAAAATTAATAACGACCGGTTATTGAGTATTGATAAAGAGACATAAATATAATCAATAAAGATATTGATAAAGTATTGATAAACAAACATTGAGCCAAACATAAAAAAATTGTCTAAAGAAAAGTGTTGCCAGCCTACACATAAATAAATCGTAAATGGCATTATATTATATTACTTACTATCTTACTATGATTTATATTTTATAATTATTATCATCAATAAAATTGAATTCATCTCGGATATTTTATAATTTCTTTGTTAAGTACACAAAAAAGTGATATATTTTTCATGTTATAGAAGTGGGGGGGGGGCGAGAATTTTGAAAATCTACAAAGGGGGCGTGGAATAAAAAAGGTTGGGAATCACTGGTTTAAACGATTGAGGGATGAAATTAAAACACATAGAAAGGTGTTTTTAAAAATTTATTTTAAAAAATAAAGCTTGAAAGAATTATTGCAATGAAAACGTCGAAATATATTTTTTACTATCTATTAATACCTATTGCTATTGTAATTTATACAATATAGTTATAGGTACTCTAAAGTCTAAAGTACGAAAAGAAAATCTCTAGGTATCGACTGAAAGTTGATTAAAAGGCAGTCAATTGTAGTGAATCGGTGCTTGAGTATTGGTTTAAAACGTAATATTCCGTACTCGTATATGTTGCATTGAAAAGCTGTACGGATAAAATGTTCGGATAGTAAACGTTATAAATCCCAGCAATATTCAAGTGGCAGCTTATGAGATTCATGAGTTTTGAAGCTATGAACATTTTGCAAAAAGTATAAAAATGAATTAAACGAAAGAAAAACAATCGTCTATAAAATAAATAATTTTATATAAAAAAAAAACAAAAAAACACGTAAAAATCGCTATAAGTGTATTATTACCAACTAGTTCAAAACGAAAAAATTACAGTTTAAGCGTTCATATACGTTTTGGGTACTGCAGTGAACTTAACCAAACAAAAAGTGTTGGTTTACGATGATGTGCCCACTTAGTTGTTGATAATAATATGTTATAACTAGTTTTTCCCGTAAATTAAAAAACTTTCCACAGTTTTCAGTCGGTTTCCCGTGACGTGGCCAGTAAGAACGCTTCAAACCGGAATTACAAAATTAACAGTGCTGTTGAAATTTCACCACGTACAAGCAAATGCGGTAAACTTATGGAAAAAAATTGTGCAGCTAACTAATTGTACAAACGCGGCGGGGTACAAAAAAAATACATACTCGAATTTTAAGTTCATAAAAACAATAGTTACGTATGTTTATATTTTTTAACATTTTTAATATTTTTAATCGCCGAACAATCAAATTCATTCAAGTCGGAAAAAAATATTTTGCGCAAACTATGTCTTAGTGAACGAAACTTAACCATTATCATAGCTTATAGGTGCACGAACATAAAAAAAATCTTCACGTGTTTCACAGCGATTCATCTTTATGTCTA
Organism: Periphyllus acericola; assembly: GCA_949715065.1. NCBI lineage: Eukaryota > Metazoa > Arthropoda > Insecta > Hemiptera > Aphididae > Periphyllus > Periphyllus acericola. Next base: position 12,479,955 of record OX454266.1, read on the forward strand.
ATTCGTATCAATGTAGTATGATGCTGATAAAGTTGATGTGTACGCATTGCTGTGTATACGGATTTTTGGTAAGTATACGGTTTTTGACAATGACTGATCACGGGTATTTCGGATATATTTTTTTAATGTATAAAAGTGTATTATCATATTGTGACTCACGGTATTAAAAGCCTATCGATTGAATTGTAATTTCCAAAGTATACTAGTATAAGGAATAAAATTTGAAATATCTTATGTTTATTAGTACAACGTATTTGAAAAACGTTCTTGAAGGATGATCGATTGTAAATGGAAAAAAAAAAAACTAAACACAATTATTTTTATTATTAAAGTGATAAATAAAAAAATACAAAATATTCATTTTTTTTACCTGATTGTTGTTGTAAATGTATTGTCAAACATTAGTATTAAATATTCTATAAAATAAATTAGATTAAAATTTCAAACTTCACTACCTAATTATTCACATGTTATGGACATTGCAAATATTGTCAATAAAATTGATTGATTGACGTCATTGTATCGAGTTGGTTAAGTTATTAGTTATTACATAATGTGTGGTCAATTTAAGGAAATAAGTTTTACTATTAAAAATGTATCATATCATAATTCCTTAATAATATTTTACACTCTAGTAGGATCACTATTTTCATAAATTATATATTTAAGAAGGAATAAAATCTATGTAGATAATTATTATATTATTGTTGTTTATTATACCTGATCTTGTTTAGTTAAAATATAAGATCGAGGTAAACAGTCTATCTATTTTGGGGAATTTACGATTATTTTTGTTGTTGTAACCTGGTTACAGCAACTCCAGGTTCCTGGAACTGAGTCTGGATCGTGTGGTATGCTGGGTCTTGATAAGTCACTGTATTTTCTGTATTATGTATATTTTGTTTACAATTTACTCTACTGTAGTGGTTTCTTCGTAGGTATGACATTGTTTACGAACACACTTTATGCACGTCAAAAAATATTTCGGTCCTATGTACTGTTAAAATATTTACCAACATGTAACTCGTCTAAGAAGTAGTGTGTTTCTCGTCGAAATATATTTTTTTCACCATTATGGAAGGTAAAAACTAAAAATAAATGTCCTTGAACAGAATGAAAAATTAAATGTTATAAAAAAAGTGAAATGCTCATGATTGTTGAACCACGCTGTAACATCATCAGTTAAGCTACGAACAACTTAAATAAAATTCATAACATTTCAAAAATTAAAGCCATTAAAAACGAAAGACAATCAAGTTAAAAACATTTTTTATCAGTGAATGTGAAAACTTAATCGTACAAAAATAATAAAAACTTCACGTGTTCTTAACTATTGTTACTGAATCAATATTGTGTTTTTAATTTATTATTTATTAACGAAATAATGTAACACGTCGCTGATGAAGGACTTTGGATATTAGAAGTTAAACCAATTCTAACTGATACATGCGATTATCGACTCTCTATAACTACATATTTATACATCGAAATGTTTTGAAATTTAAGCGATTTTTTATTCAGGTTTCGCAGTTAATACTTCGTCATTAACTATAATCACTTGTTTTAGCTTAACCACCGTAGGTGCAACGATGTATTTTATTATAAAATCATTATGACGATCATCAGAGATAATAATATGACGGAATTAAATATTAATACAATAGTAAAAATTGTCTGTTAAGATGCTAAGCTACCTATAGTTAGGTATGTTTTATTGATGCGTTTGATGATAGACCTCATTTGAACACTTGTGATAATTAAATTCACATTAAATTTATCATTTGTTAAATAAATAAATGTATATGGGAATTAATCGTTAATTTTAACGAAAATAATATTTTTTTAAACTAATTTTTTATAAACATTAATCAATTATTATAATAATGTGTGATCATAACTAATAACGATCCCTCGACATTTCCCGAGTAATTGTATTCGAGATGACATAACTTGGTCCCTATATTTAAAATTTAAATACATCAAATTTATTGCATCGATGATGCCGTTATACGACTTGGTTACACTATAATTTACTGTATAGTATGTATTAAGTACCTACTATAATATAGTATGTATTTCTGTGAGTATTCTTTACGAAACAATCTATTGTGATCAGTCGTAAGTTGTGTTATAAGATGTTCCGTTTTCAAAACCTTTTCAAATCCTACAATAAACAACATACCCACCAACGACATAAACAATTCTATCAACAAAAAAAATCCTCTTATCTTGGCAAAATCACACTTCAATTCAATACCAATACCAACGTCCAAAAAACTTAAAAATATAAAAAAAAAAAACAATCAAAAAATGAAACATTCCTTTTAACTTCAACCGACGTCAAGACATCGCAATCACTTGCACCAGAATCGGACATTCCTTCCTCACTCACTCATATTTAATCAGTAAAGAACACCAACCAATATGCGAATCATGTCACACTCCATTAACAATCAAACACACAGTGGAGGAGTGAACACAATACACTTAACCTCGCACCGACCTCAACATGCCACCTACCATAGCAGAAGCGCTCGATGAAAGCCAAACAATGAAAATCATATCTGTTTTAAGTACCACAAATATCATTAAAAAGTTTTAAGCCTTATAATTTGTATATAATGTAACACCTTAACTTAAGAAACAAAATATCAAGTAAGATTAATGGCAGGCTAATAACTTTAGTTGTTGAAGTTGTTGTTTAGTTCTTTAAATAAATAAAAAAAAAATTGTCCTTTTTCTCGATTCTGATGATTTGAAGAACCTACACAATGTTAAAACGACTCGTGTTTGTATTATTTTTTTTTTAAATATCGAGTGAAACCGGCGAAAAACATAACTATTTTTCATAAATACCAATTTCACTATACCTTTATATTTAAATGTTCTATACTTCTACGTGTGTTGTGTTATAGATATATCCGAGACTAGAGGAAATTGAATGTGTGGATTTGTGATTGTTATTTTGAACGTTCAATTATATTTCCCTAAATGAAAAATAAGCTTTTATATTTGATTTGAAAAGCTTACCTGGTTAGAAGAGCCATCACTTCTAAAACGTATTTTAATACAGTTTATGATACGATGAATAAACCTATCTAATTCTTTAAACTGCTATTACGATGTTATGCGTTGCGCTTGTATACATTGTCTTAGATACTTTTTTTATATTTATTTTCACGAAAAAGTCATTTTCATATGCACGTAGTTTATCATTGTATAGGAGGTGGAGCATACATTAACATACACTAATCTATATTTTCCTACGAAATCCAACGGCGTGGCGTTTGGTGTTACCAAAAGCGAGTCGACAACGATTCGACTCGGTGTGCAGGAGTTAGAAGATATAAGCCCACCAGCTTGGGTGAAAGGAAAATGGATCTATGTGCTCGTGCAGTAGAACACGCATATTCCTCGGTGAGAATTTACGAGCGAATAGCAAGCTCATAATATTGCGCTTCGTGCGAAGACCGGATTTATAATTGTAATTATATTCAGTGGTCTTCGCCCGGATACCGAAGTGTTTTATTATTATGATTATTGTCGGTGGGCCCATGGCGTTCGAAATATCTCCGAGATCCGGTCACAGCCAGTAGGGCAGGGGTGTAGTGTACCGCGAAGTAAAAAAGTAACGATACACGTAGGTAGTCCATATCACTACACTTTGTTCGGCCGCACCCTGCAGTCGTTTTCAACCGACAAGACCAACAAACAATAATCGTAATTATTATAAAACCTATGGGGCATGTGTTGTGGTTGTGGCGCAGTCGCTGATCAGTGCTACGGTTAATCGCTAGCTTCCGGATGGGTGACCACCAGGGTTTTTAGCGGCGGAGTGTATGTCCCGTGTACTTATACGTATTCTGAAAACCAACCGTTACTACCTACCATAGCTAATGTCCACGGTCACCGAAGCTTAAAATAATAATTAAAAATAAAATCAAATCACCCTGACCAATTTAACCCCGCGTTCTGTATCATACCGTATGCAATGAGCGCTCGTATACCATGCTATTTAAATCGTTATGCCATAATATTGTTCAAATACTCGTCGTGCACCTCTAGCGATGCCGCAAGATAATGATATTTTTCGGTTTAACGTCACCAATGAGTAGATTAACGATATAATACGAGTATGAGAACATTCTGGTCTTACGTTATCGCCGTGTGGGGTTCAGCCAAGCCTTCGAATATTAGGAAAATACAAGCCTATCAGTCTATGTCCATGTGTCTCCAAATAATCCTCAATGCACCATGATTTGTCACACCACCGGGACCTAAAGATCGCCAATATCAGTGAAACTCCCAACATTTTTTACTCGTCATGCACTTGGTCTCCAAAAACTTGACGAAAATTCTTACCAGGTGCCTGAAACGAAACTGGTCTAGGGTCCTCTTGTAATAAATCTATTCGAACAATAGGCAATCCAAGTTTCGCAATTTTGCACCTTCCTAGTCGCAAATATCCTTTTTTTTTACAACATTTATTCATTATACACATTTTGTATGGGTCATATACTTCAAGAAGTCTTTTAATAACAAATAATAATAAGTATCGGAATACAAACAATATTTTTATTGCTATTTACCGACACTTATTTTATCGTCGATATGTAAATGCACTATAAAATATGTAACGGAACGCATCGGTGTACCTCTTTGATAATAAATGTTCACTTGTATTCTAGTTCAAAGTGAAACTTTCAATTTTTACCTGTTGAGATCAAATATGATTTTTTTTTTTGTGATCTTTTGAGACGCCTTGAAAAAAAAAAACTTTTTCTTAGGCATGTTTAATGTTATCTATATACTCTTTTAACGTCTGAGTATTAGCTCTGAACTAGATCAAAGGAAAATATCTAAGCGTCTTTTGATCTAAAATAACTAAAACAATAGAGTAAAATGTAAGCGATGATACATAAGACGCATGCTTTATGACGAATTTGAACGCTTGGTTAATCTTGATATTATTGATTTTCGACTTTTTAATATTATAATGCATTATTATTTATTACATTACCGATTAAATACGTGGTCGTATATCCACTTTATAGTTGCATTGGATTGAAGTTATTCGGAAGTACATCTCAAAATGTCATTAAAAATAATAAAAGGTATGGTCTTATTGAGTAAAAAAAAAAATATATAAACAATCATAAAATAAATGTAGAGGATCTGTGTAAAATATGTTCGAAAATATGATAAAAAGCTCAAACAAAATGTTAATGATCCCTAAAATTGAAACTTTTAAATCTAAAAAAAAAAAATTCCAACTAAACCGTACTATAAATTATAAGTTTTATAATAACCACAAATTTATAATTTTATATAAAATAAGTATCAACAATTTTCAGGCCGTCACAAGTTTTTGTGAATAGATTAACAGTTGTGCCGTGAAATAAAAAGTTTCACGGGTAATGAAAATTGTGGATTCCTATGGTCAATTTCTTTATTCATTTTTCTATGCATATTAATTAATGACGAATATATAAATGTACGATTTCGTAACTCATAATTAATAAATGGGTAAAAGATCTAAATATAAAACTATCACAAATAACAAAAAATGTATACCTTTGGTAGGTAATACAATTTTTTTTTTTAACTTAAATCGGTATTTGTGATTACTGATTGTTTATATTTACATTCTTTATCATGTTTAATAAATTTCGTCTACATGTTGACTAAGTCGTAGGAAGGTCAAAAAACAGAAATATGAAACACTTTGAGAATTGAAAGCTTAAAATGATCTACTCGTTAAATCATAACTATACCATTCTATCACGATGAATTAATATTTGGTAAGTATGATATTTTATTACTTTAACTGTCGAACGTAGTATCAAAACCCGAAACTCAGACTAATAAAAAAACGTGTATTTCTAGAATATTGTCGCTGTTCCGTCTCCCACGTTGATATCTCACTAAAGTTTAATATTTGATTATTGATCCAAATATACGAGTACAATGCACCAGCACGGATGAGAATGCATTGTTGAAACTATTCATTATTGTTAATACAATTACATAAGATTGAACAGCCGAGAAGTAAACTAATTTAAAATATTTATTTTCCTAGAAAACCGTTTGATAATTAATTAATGTTCTTTGACACAAAACCAGAGTAATATAAATTATAATTACCTTATTAGTAATAAATTACTATTGCACTGCAGTTTTAATTCGCCAATCAAACAACATGTTTAAATTAGTGCCAATTAATAAGTTATTACAGATTTATATTATATATTTATATTATATTATTATAACAGATTTCATTATTCGTAGATGACCTTTAATATTTATTAAAATTGTCAACTTGATGTATCATGAGTTCGAGATATTTTGTGGACAAATATGCCTAGGTTGAGCTTAATATTAATAAGTTCGGTATTGTAAGGTCAATTTTGTATTTTGAGAACTGCAAAATTTGTACGGAAAACGTCCTTTCATCACGTGTAAAATTTTTTTAAATATTTCAAAATTTCAAAAACCTTTTTTTAAATACTAAAGACATAAATAATTATTTCAAAACAAAATATTCCGTTTGTAAATTATAGTCAAGCTAAAACTCGGAAACGCTTTGCGAAAGTGATGATTCATCATTGCTTTCAAATGTATACAAATATACAAGTACAGCACATCCGCCCTAGTGACCTAAAGAAAGTTTGAATTATGTCCTACTCCCCTCATGTTCCCCGTGAACTCACCAGTATCCGCTATCCATCTCATGGAACTAACGAAACGCAAAACACTCGGGTTGCGTGGCTTTTCATTTGAAACTACAATATGAGCAATAATAAACACTCATTTTTTTCACTTATTTTTATGAAACAAAAAAAAATTACATCACTTGATTTTGAACGAGAGTCAGATATATATTTTAATTTAAAAAAATAGTCAGTTTCTTTCAATAGGAAATTTGCGCACAGAAATCGGCAGGATTAGCAAGTACTCCAAAGTTTAAATTGGTGAAAAATGTAATAAATTATTGATATAATCCAGTTAAATGGAACTTGAATACGTTTTACTCAGTTATATAAATCTGATATATATATATATATATAGGTACCCAGGTGAACTCTGAAAATTAAACTTAAAAATTTAAAAATTGAATAAAAACGATTGTGGATAACATGACGTTGGAGGGTTTAGTCTAACTTATACCGTAAAAATGTATAAAAGTAAAGCCAAAGAACGCTTGGAGGGGAGAGGGAGTATTCGGTAAGACTTTGTGGGAAAAATATCGAGAAAACGTTCATTGCAGTACCGTGAGGAAAGCGGTATATTCAAAAAAGATTGTTCTTCTGGATACATAATAAATAAGGATATGTTTTAGTTGTTGAGGGCAATCGGACGAACCGAGATGTATTTCATATGATCCGCCCGTTCGAAAAATTTGAAAAAAAAAAAACGATTTATATAATATATATTAATAACGTGACGCATTACGTATAATACCGCGCCCCGCGATCAAAAAGTAACATCGATTGGATATAGAGTTTATTTTCGTCGGTCCTTACAGGAACGGTTCCTGTAGTCCGGCACCGCTACAACAAGACCAACCCTTTTATCCCGTTTCACGTCATGGCATGATTTATCATATAACACGTCGAAAAATGTTTTCGATTTTCCAGTCGAATAACGACTACGGCGGCGGTGGAACAGCGACTCGATAATATACGAACGCTCGAATAATAAATTTGCCCGAATGAAAGTCAAACGAAAATACGTAAAACGTCAAAATAAAGCTCGCAGGAGCCGGATAATCGGTAAACTGCGTGTATTGCTATACACCGTTGGGCAACAGGGGTGGGTTCAAGAGAAATAGTTGCTAAGTATGCTGAAGCCCAAAGAAAAAATGGTTTAGCTAAATACTTTTATAATTGGGGATCAATTAGAAGGGGCTATTATTAGCGCGATGATTATAATAATTTATATTTCAATTTTGTGTTCATAAAAACGCGTTTCACTAACTATTATTGCTCTAATTGGACCGACGACACGTGCCGATTTCGTGAAATTTCTGATAACTGCAGTTGCAGTTGACGGTGTTTTATTGACGTGATGAATTACACTGGTCATTGACAGGTACCACCATTCCGTGGCCTTGATGTTAACTAAGGGTCTATGAACTATATGGTTTGGCCACCGTCGATAGCCGACTAGGCATAAAATAACTGGTTGATGCAAATACAATAAACGAAACGTTGCACGTTTATCGGGCCAACAATCAAAATTAACCGACGATCAGTTTTACGTAGGTGTACTGCCCTCCACTCTTTCGTGCACTCACGTTTGAAGTATGGTTAGTAGCGATAAATAGCATAATATAGTTCAAAGTTATTTGTAGAAATATTATTTTAAAACAGTAGCATATTGAATGTATAATAACAAGTTTACGGTATTCATGGTTATGGCAGTCCAATAGACAGCTCTAAAGCAAAATTATAGTTACCTATCCTAGTTATCAAATATCAAAATGTTACCTTCATTATCCTTTTTATATTATTTGGAAAAAATATACATTTTATTTAATTTGAAATATTAAAAACGCATTAAAAAATATATTTATATTTTAATTAATTGCTATTATTGTAACGAAGAATAGTTTGTCAAAAGTACATAAAAATATTACGTATTTTTAATTCAGAAAAAAAAGATGAAGTTCGAGCTACATTTAGAATAATTGTATTAGAATCGAACATTTTTTTGATGATTTGATTTTCATTTTTTCTATTAATAATTCTGTTAAGGATTACAAATAAATTATGTTGAACATGACGTTGAATCGCTACTTTATTGAATTTATTTTGAATTCTGAGTGAAGCAAGTAATTTATAAGTTGTACGACAAAGTTTTTTTTAAACTCTTTATCGAGTGTTGTACAATAATTATTATGCTTTATGCTATTCGTCAAAACAGTAAAATCATAATAACAACCAGTTAGAAACTACTTCAACTGCTTTATGTTTATTCTGTCGGTTGCATTTTATGAAAATAACTGTTCAATTATTTCTACTGGGTTCGATACCGAATTTATTTTATTTTTTTATGAAAAAAAATAAAAAAAACTAACTCTACTGAATGTTTGTTGTATTAAGACCATCAATCATGTAATATTATAATAAGCAGGGCTCGAAAACGTTATAATTATAACGTTAGGCTTCGGAAAAAAAATATCGCTTGCGGAACGTAAAACGTAAAAATAAAGTACCGTTTGAAAACGCATTAATGTTAAAAGAAATATATATATATATATTTTTTTTTTTTACCAGATCCGAAACTAGATTATAAAATAATCATCTTAGCGTTCATCTTTTTGAACATTACGTAATGTATCAGTAGTAGGTGAAGACGAATTGTTCCAATGAGCATGCATATTAATCACACTAATCAGGAAATCAGTTTGAGGAAATCAACGGACAGCCGTTAGTTTTTTACCATCCATTCAACTGGTATCGGATCCGAAGAACACCGACCAGTGAAGTGATGCGATATTCGTCGAAAACGGCAAGATCGAAAATTGTACTACAGTCGCGGAAATTCGGTATTCTGCGTTCGGTCGTACGTAGAGCACACGAGTATTAGTGAAACGTGTTTGCGGGAACTAAAAAAAGCCACTAGACGGGGGCCGGAATGGAATTGTGATTAGGACAAAATATTCGTCGAAGATAATCCTGAAGTCGGCGGTCATTTAATTAATTATTGACGCTGTGGTTTCGAAATGCACCGTTTTGTCGGGTGCACTATTTTATCGTTTTACGTCAGACTATTAATATCGAATTGAAATTCCGAATGCGCTGACTTGATCAAAGTGAAATATTTCACGCCAGTGCCCATTAAAATGCCATTAGTTTTTATTTGTTAATGAAAACTCGTTCAGAGGTTTTATTGTTTAAATTACAAATTAATATGACCACTGTGCAGTTACGTTCGACGAAATATACAGGAACATGTACGGACGAACGGAAAGAAATATCGAACACTAACGTTATTTAGGTCCGAATGTTTGCAGCAAAGGACCGATAAACATCATACAGGATGTAATAATAACTGTAAAAATATGGTTATAAAGTATATGGATAGCAGGTAAATAACTTTCATAAAACCATGCGAATTCACCAACATGACATTTAGAACTACATTTTTGTTAAAATTCGTTCGATATCAATTTTCAGTAAAATGTCATCATTATAAGGAGCTTAAAATATTATATTTGTATCTAAACTTCGAGCACGTCTTATTTGTACGAGAGTGGATATTAATTTGATCATATTTTTCTTCTAACTTTACTTGTGGGAGGGTCTGCTGGTGAAACTATATTCTTAACCCCGGATATATTATAACATCACGTTTTATTATATTACACACGATAAACTTTAACTCACTATTAATGATGCTATATAATTGTAACACAATCGTGTTTTACTTTTTAGATAGCTGCAAGATAGGTAATGATTATTAAACAATTGTGTTTTAATTAGGTCGGCCAACTGTCGTCACCGACTGTCTCGTATTAAAAGTTTTGGATCTTTGGGTTCGAAAAAAGAAAGTGTCATTTCAGTATCGAAAAATTTGATATAATTGCTGATCAGTTTTCACTAGCCAGTTAGAGTAACGGTAAAATGTATATTGTTTGAAAACTAGCAACTTTTAAAATGATTTAGAAAATGTTTGAATTCATATGTACACCGTTTAAATCAACGTTTATATTCAAACTATATTTTACTGAAGTAGTTGGTCAATTTTTTAAATTTGGCTATCAACTGCGAATCGTTTTTATAGATATTTATCTTCTTTCACAATGTCAGTAGCACACGGTTAACTGTGTCTGGACGGTCTTCTTCTCCCGAAAGTACCGATTTTAAAATCATCTGAAGTAGCTTTTTGAAACTGTATAAATTAAATTTTTTTCTCAACGTATGAACGTAAGTGTGAACCGTATGATATGTTTAAAATACATAAACACCTATGTACTCATTAGAAAACAAAAACATTTAATTTTCTAAGCTTTCGTGTTGAATATAATAAAATCAAAACAGAAGGTATTTTTTTTTATTGTGTTTTTAAAATGTTAAACGTTCTTCAGCTAACGATACTATAAGAATGTGAAATACATACATATTTTGTTAAACACTGGAAGATTTAATGAATAAAAATTATTTATTTGCTTTTCTGTTGGTTCAATGATTATAGACAATTTATTTTTATTTTTTTTTATACTGATTCCCCTATTTGAGTTGTTCCAGTGGGGACACAATAATTGGAGAGCATTTGTATTATTGGTTATACTTTATCGGAAATCAGCTGATAATGCTCTGAAAAACGTTTTAAGAGGTTTTTATTTTTAAATAACTGTTTGAGCCGAAAATCGAAAAATAACTTATCTTTAGTGTAGGTACTTTCTTATGTCTTGAAGTGTATACTGCATGAAACTTTTAATGTAGATTTACTATCAGAAAGTTAAATCGCAAAACAAAAACGGTATCATTGTAAAACCAATATCTTATTCCGTCCAGAGCTCTAAATGTTAATAGTTGTAAAGTATTAAATCGAGAGTAGGTTATCCTTATCCTAAACACATCGGCTGCTATATTATGTTATGTTTGGAGACCAGACGGAAATGTGCGTTCACAATTATTATTCGTTTAAAAATTCAAATCCGTCTTGGTTCCTAAGAAATGACGTAATAACCATACTGCAAACGTAATAGTACGCGTGCGTGCGTGCTACAATAATATATTTATTCAATGCTCAGACATTTATTGATAAATAATTGAATTTCTAACCAATTTTTGAATGGAATTAGTTAGCAAACACTAATTCTGTATACACTACGTGTTGGGTTTTACGAGCGTTGCTCGGAATATTAACGCGGACTGATTCGAGGCGTCTCTAATGCGCGAATGTCCAACTTACAGTATTGTTCGAGCGATAACACAATTCGTTGTGCGAACAATACAAACAACGACGATCATAGCGTAGAACTGCCCTTTGTCGATTCGCAAATTTATTTATAACGAAAAACCAGAAAGATTTTACGTCGAGCTCGATCAACTTAACCGCGGTGATGGCGCCGGTACAGTTTCACGTAGTGCCTACACATTAGGCGTATGACGTGGGTAGTACAGCTACGACTGACGGGCATTTGTCGGTGCGATTTTGGAAAGAAAAAAAACCGTATGTTACTCGCGGGCACAACGATAGGTTATGAGACGATTAAGAGATTTGGTCGTAACTCGTAACTCATGGTGACAGTACATCACGTACGGAGTCCATAGTCCACGATAAAGGATTATGTCCGTCTTATATACAGCAGCGCACTACGGCAGTCAAAAGTATCGGATAAAGTCTCATAAGTCTCATTATTTTCACCCGTCGCTTTACACAATATATACCGTTTGACCACTGCGGTCTGTGATTCCAGAGCGTATTATAGTATTATAAGTATATACGACGTAATATTATATATAGTTATAGTTTCGACACTCTTCTTGATGACTATACTCTCGTTAAGTACGCCCTAACTCGGACATCATCGTTCGTCCGAGTCCTTTATACATAACACGATTTGCATTTCACATGCTCAAAAGCACTTGACAACCTTTAGCTACCGTGCGGGAAAGTAAACGACAGTGTTAACCGCTGTCTACAATTTTCATTATTGTATCAGGGGATCGTGGGATTCCAACACGTCATGTGTATTTTTTGTTAGTTTTTTCTTACGGCAGTATTCAATGTTTGATGGAATTTGCACCGCGCACATCTAATACATTATGTTATAGGAGTGAAACAAGGATCATAAGGAAAAACGAATAGGACAGCTTTAAAACTAATGGAAATGTGGATCTAGAGAAAAATGAATGACACATCATGGGTTGAAAGAAAATCAAATTAGCAAGTGTTAAAATATGTAAGAGAAATAAAAATGATATAATGAGACACTCGTTGACAAGGATAACGAAATTAACGGGACACTTTTTCGGACATAATACATTTGTAAGGAATATCTTCTAAAGGAAGATATTGGGGAAAATAACTTGAGGACGCACAACAGACAAGTCACCGCCTTTAAATGATGATGGCGATGACATTATTAGACGAATCGACTGGCTAGTAAAAACGAAAACCTGCAAGCTATAATTGCTACGAGCTATTGCGTTTTTAAACAGGTAAACCTTCGGTCTTGGTTTCAGCACCGCGTACCTACATTTTATTTGCGTTCGTTCCGCACACGAAGGATACCGGCTTCAGTTAAAACTTTTTCCTTTTTTTTTATCATACACGTAATCATCGCGGCTAAGTACCGTTTTCAAGTTATAATGGTATTTTGAACGTCATCCGTGCGGCGACGTGACGGCGTGAGATTGCGAGCGGTGGCTGCGGCGGTGACGATCGCGATTCCGACAAACTTTTCCGAGGATTAGTTATTCGTCACGATTAGATATTCAAACGATTTTATCCCCCACCACCACGCCATCGACGTTGAAGAGCAAAGATTTCGCTTCGAGATCGTTTAGATGCAACTATGTCAACGATTCCAACGTAGAAGCGTCCGCGCCACCCCGAAGTCCGTCATCGTCTGAGAGATAGTTATTTTAGCTAGTATATAATTTCCCTATAACATTACGTTGCGTTACGAGACGCTGTAGATTACTATTAGTATTATTCATTTCCTTCCGGCATTCACAGCGTGACAAAAAACGTGCCTCACCTGCGTCGATAACCATAACTTTTTAACGACAAATCGCAGACAATGCGCAAGAACACAATATATTCAAGCCACGCGCATTTAAGTTTGGTTTTTCGTTATGTTCTTTGTCTCAAAGTGACGTTTTCGGTCATATTCGGTCTGCCATGATGCCGATGCTCTATCCGTAAAATCAACGCGTAAAACGACATAATTATTCAGTGAAATAACGAATAACGGGCACCGTTGGTCGCCAAAATGTTGTTCACCGTTCAGAGTAGTTGGCTATTTAGAGGGGGTAAAAGTTCGAAATTCATAAGGGGTAAATATATTAAATAACAACCTTTTGCGATAGAGTAAAGTTAATTATAACCTTATATTTTGTAAATGTAAATTATTTTTATAATTTAATACATGTGAATAAAAAAAGAAGATAAAATAGGTACAAACAATTCTGAGGCAAAAATCGGTAAGCTTTGACTGTTTAGAATTTAGCCATCTCTGTACAATCTTGTGAATATAATTTCTTTAGACAAGGTTACGGTAGAAAAGAAAGTAGAACCACTTTCAACCTCTATTGACGAAATGTTGTTATTATTTTTAATTTCAAAATAATTTAGGTGTTCATCATTTAGAGAGTCCGTTATTCGGATATTTCTCCATTTTAAAGTAGTGAGATTGTCTCCGTTTCCAAAAAATACGTCCACTATTGGGAGGTGTCCGTTAGGGGAGGTTTTACTTAGGACGCGGGAAAATCGCAATCGAGTTTCAAACATTGAATTGAAACCCACAAATATTTTAGGTTCAGTTTCACGAATATTTTTAAGGTTTTTGAGTTAAAACCGACAAATATTGGACATGAATCGTGAAAATCATATGACTTTTTTTAAACATCACCAAATCGATCAATTGTTGTCGAAAGTCCTACTATCAAGTTATCGAGGTGCAGGTCTAAGAACAATATAAAGTTCTCGAGATAATATTTATAGATTTCAATGCATTTTAGGTTTCACATGCACATTTTGGTAACTTTGGAGACATGAACGAGTACGGTTACTTTGCCTGGCCAAGACCACGTATTTTCTCATTATAGTTTAACAGTAATCGTCTTTATATTCATAACGTAAAATATTTTTGATTGTTGGGTAGCATTATCCTCCGCAACTTTTCTTTTAACCTATTTACGCGTTTGTTGTCTACTGTTAAAAACTTTTTTGTCACACTTTATGCGATTGTGTTTATTGTAATATTATCCAATAGGTTATCGTTGTGCATTTCAATTCAATCACGTTCAGAAAATGAACCGGACTCAATTCAATGTCGTCCATATGTGCATACGGAATATCGTGTGACTTACGGGATCCGATGGGGATAATATATCATCGAACCGCGATCTATCGAACTATGATCGGTATCGGTAAAATGCCAGAGGCAGAACTACGAAAACAAATTAAATTACGCACGACGTTTAGGACAAGCGTTCAACGCAAAAGGATATAAACGAATTTCTTTCGCTACAGCGATTCTGATGCAGCCGTTGTTGTCTCTCAGTCGAGTGTATTTGGTGAAGTTAGTATCTGAGCCACCGCATTGGCAGCTTGCGGGTTGATGATAGGGGACTTCTTTTATTGACCATGTATTAGTCGTATATATGTATTTTTATTTTTTATTTTCGCAAGTGTTTTCTTTGTCAATGTAAATAAGAAAAAAGCTTACAACGGCGAAGGAGCAGCAAAATCGTTCACTCTCGCGTGTTTAGAAAAATAGAGCGGATCATATTAATGTTCCTGTGCACGTATTTTATATCGATGGCAAAGCGCACAGGTGTGTTAGATGCACTTTTTTGCATTTTCAAGAAACACTTCATGAAATGTATAAAACGTCTATCAGTTAGGGTAAGTACCATATTTGAAAATGGCATATTACGACGTCATAACAGTTTATCATAACAGTTTAGAAAACATTAGATCTGAAATGTTCCTAACGTTTTTTTTTCGGCTAACTAATTTTACGCAAAAAGTGCACCAAACGTATCTGCGCGCTTTACCATCAATATTATGTACTTTACGTAAGACCTACCCTTTGTATACAACGTGCGCGTGTAAAATAACTGCATACATCAGTATACTGCACTCGTAAGTATTTTTTTTTTCCATTGTAACTTTTACGATGCTCATGGAAACGAAATTGTGTGCGTTTTGGTCTCGTTGTCAGAAATGCTGCGGTGTGTTAACGTCACAAGCGCACGAAACGTTGAATTGCAGACGTCATAATATCGTATTATATATGGCTTGATTCGGACAAACGAACAATGTGAACGAACAAGATGTGCTCGGGAAACGAAAGCTATTTCTACCGTCTCGCCTTGTTTACGACGCAGAAAGATACTTATTCTTAATTCAACGTTTTCACGAGAATAGTGCTGAAAAACGTCACTAAAAAACGTGCAAAGCTCTCGGCGCAGCATTGCAGAAACTTTCGTCACGTAGTCCGCTGCTTTATCAGTACGCAACACCGTTGGAAATCCGTCTGAACGTAACAAATCAAACTGCAGCAGTAGTTATTATTATTATTATTATTATTTTTATAAAGATTTTGATGAGCGAACATAAATATATAAATATATATATATGTATATACGGACAACAGTATAACAACTGACTGCAATTTTAATGTAGTTTATGTGTATAGCGTAGTTTTAAGAATTAATGATATTGGTATAATATGTACATTGTACATTCGTGTCATCCTTATCTACAATTGGTTTCTACATGTCTTAATTTTTTCCAACCACCTGCCATACACACCACTTAAGAATACTCTGTGATGTATTCAGAGAGTATTTATACTCATATTTAGCTGAAATACCGATCATGTAATGAAAAATAATTAATAGTTATTGCTTTAATTATGTAAACGTAAATGGTCGATGATGACGCCTTGATACATTTATGTTCACATCGCTCAAGTCATTTCTATATTCTATCTATTCTTTAAAAAATACAATTTTACACGAGAAATTATTGTTTATGCGCAATGCACATTTTTATATTATTTTTTTGAGTTCGTAAATTTAATATGATTTTAATTTTATTTGCTTTCAGTTGTTGTGCAATATTTACATTTAAAGTCAAATATTGATTTTTTTTTTAGGGCTTTCTGTTATTAATATAGTCGTGTTCTTTTATTTATACGTCTTAATACACAATTGTATGTTTTTATTTTTAAATTTGTATTAAAATATATTATGTATTTTGACATTTGTTTTTTATAAAAGTTTTTTATTGTCTTTCATTTTCAGAGCTTCAATTCAAGATAAACCCGAATTGGCTGAATAACTTGCCTCAGATATAATAATAAAAAACAATTTCAATTCACGTTATTGTATTGTTATTAACATATTTTTAATTATTTTCATCTGGTAACATTGTATCCGTATTTAGTACATCATTATCTATCGGTATTAGAGTTAACTGCAATTTCTAATAATTAATCTTCAGCATAATATATAGTTTCGAAGAACATAATTAAAACCTCACTCATATATTTACGATATCATTGCTAATAAATTGAATAATATTCTCATACCTAATATTGTATTAGAATGTCGAGCCGAATGTGTATCATAGCTGATTAGTAACCATAATGCCTTAAGTTTTCGCAAGATAATATATAGTATTTAATATATTATCGCCCATAGCCCATTGGGCATATCAAGCATGTATAATGATATGCTAAAGTGCTACAGTATGTGCTATAACCTTTGCATATAATAGCTATAAACAAACACATCGAATTAATTTTTTTCGATTTATCTCTTCCGGTTTAAACAAGGGACCAGACACAAAAATCTGGCTGTGCTGGAGTACTGGTATTAACGATTCAACGTACTTTTATAATATATATATACTCAAAGGACCAGCGTAAGGTTGGACACAACACTTGCGATGCATTTATAGTGGCGCTTTTAGTGGTGGTAGCGACCCAATCTACATTTATAGCTACGCGTATTGGGTCGGGGACTTAATGGTACCGATGTTGCATATAGTCATAATAACAGGATAATAATAGTTCACAATGGAAACGTACGGGCGGCGAGCTAGGGCGACTGGAGACGGTTCATGACACGCGCAGGATTAAATAATGAGCACTTTATTACGTCGAGAGAAACCCTATGGCAAAATCAGACCGATGCAACGGTCAACATAGATGACATTATACAATTACAGGTCCACACAAAGGGCTGTGTAAAAAATAATACGAGCGCTCAAACGATTAATAAAATACATGGCTTGCACTCGGGATTCGAGAAAAAACACCGATTGCCGTGCACTTGAGAAAAGAAAAAAATACGATAGTAAAAATTACCGTAAAAGTCTTCTACGATTTACGGTGTACCTTAAGATTCACGACAAAAGTACTGGAAATACGCATCAAACGCTGAATTACAAACGACAATATTTTTTCGCTTTTGCTTTTGATACTTAGGCTCAGTATTGGACAGCGTATCGAGAGTAAACGTGGCAGTTCCAAGTAAAACGTGATACGATGAACAATGTTAATGAATTAATTAATATATCGCATAATAATATATCACAGAATAAGTGAGTAGGTTTAGTTTTCAGTAGCCAGGATTTTTTTGTTCGGGGGGGGGGGGCTGATAAGTTACACTCTTACATATAAAAATTATCACATTAAAAAAACCATAACTAAATTTTTAATAGTAAAAAAACTTTATTTTACATTCTAAAACCATGAACCATACATTTAAATCATATTTAGTATTTTATTTTATATTATTTGAAATTATTTAGATAATTATTTAAGATTTCCTGACATTTTTGGTGGGGAAGGGGGTGACTGAAGCCCCCTCAGCTCACGTTACATTTCAAATAGATGCGTCATAAAATGTCATGTTAGATTGACGTTATCACTGTTAATCACGTTTATATACCATGCTGTAAATGCAAGTTTGATGTAATTTAATTCACAAACACAATTGAATCGATTCCGTGATAACTGGGAAGGAAAATTATTATTTTAATCATAGATAGAATAGAATTTGATTAAAGTTAGTTTAGTGGTCCGAATTCGACTAGATATAACAACAGTTTTGTAATACTAAGCACATCGGACGTTAAAAGCATTTGTTACGTCACACTTCAATATTTGTTTACTTGGTCGAATGATATTTGTATATTAATTATGTTTTTACTACGTACCGTTCACTTTTCAGACTAATTTCAAAGTTAAATATTTTTTCTCGCATAATATAGTGACAATTATTTTCTAAAGACGATGTCAAATAAATAATAAAAATACAAGGGTAGGTATGATATTAATTGATATACATGCAGTACTATTATTGTGCAGAATAGCTTTTATTATAAAAAATTATTATTCTTTAACTTTTTTGTACAGAATAGGTGTACTAAATTAGATTTTTATAGCATATATTATTAGTTAATGGATTTTGGTTTACTTTGTACAATGGTTACTTTACTGCTTGCAGACCACTTAAAACGTTTGCAATTTACATTAAACCGATGATTTCATTTTTTAAGGCCTATTACGTTATTAATATTATTTATTACGAAACCCATAAAGCAGTATCAACGTTCATTCGTGCGGTGTAATATATTTTTTCATTTCTGAAAAATCTTTTCCCTCGTGAATGCATAATATTATAACGTTCGACATCATCGAGGATTTACGGCGAGTGCTTGATTTACAATACAAACATGACCGATCTTCGAAACGTATTCGTTTTCACCGACTCTGCATCGTATACAGAGCATTTTTTCCCGCTTCATCCGGACGCTAATGTTATGATAACAATATGAAACGTAGATATATGACGGTAATATTATTTATAACTAGGGTTCGGGACTTATTGCACACAAGTTGTAGTAAATATGCATGCACATATGCACTTAAAATAACCGAAATATGCGCAAAAATATGCAACTAAATATTATTTTAAATAAAATTAAAAAATTTGATTTATTCATTTAAATTTAGACAATTTTTTGTAATTAGTTATTTTTGGACAGCAAAAACACTATATCAACATTATATTATTGAATTCGACTGATGTTCGATTTAATTTTCTTCCTCTTCTCCTACAATAAAAAAAAGGTTTGGTTTTTCTTTAATATATTAAATTATTATTGCGGAGAGCAAGGTATTACACAAATCATGGTTAAAAGAACTTTTTTTAGAAGTCATAGCAGTACCAACTAGTTGTTGTGATTTATTTTTCATTTGATCTTGCTTACGTTTTTCGGCAGATTTATGCTTTTCCGTCTTCAAATGTTGAGTAACCAAATATCGCCGATCTGTATTTATTTTCGTTTCACAAAATTTACAAAATAAAATGGTTCCATCACTTGAAAAAACTTTTTCTTCAAACTCGGTGATATATTGTCTAATACGCGTATTGTTCGTTATTTTCGGCATCTTTAAAATTACGAAAGCTACAAGAATAACGATTTTAAAAGCCACGACGCACGAAACCAAACTGAATTCTTATTTTCCTTTTACATAGTATTACCTTAGAGTTTAGACGATTTACGATAAACGATAGTATACGCAGAAATAATTAGGTATTTCCCTAGTTGCCAAATCCAGTTAATAATGATATTATCTCATCTTTATTAATAAACCGAGCTATACGGAGAAACTGATTACTGAAAACTGATTACTGTCTATACCTATTGAACAACACATGAAAGTAAAAAAACATTATAGTTAATCTTTAAAATAAATGTACTTAACATAAAACAAAAACTGCGTAAATATGCTATAAATAACAATTAAACTGCCAAAAATTGGCAAATATGCATTTTGCTCAGAAAATGGCAAAATATGCGAAAATATGCAATTAAAATTTTTGTATTTCAACCTGTTATGACTTAAAACAAATTTAAATCTTACTTAGACTATTCTGCAGTCATTATTAAGCAATATGCAAATGCAACAAGTCCCGAACCCTATTTATAACGAACGGAAAAGTGGAAGGGAAAAATTACTGCGTAAAAAACCGTAGAGCGTCGTCGGGCATTGGACCGGAAACGTGTGGACTTAGTTTTTGGACTATTTTTCGATGATTTTGATTACTATTTCTATAGGTATACATAGTCAAATAAAAAACTTAATGATTGAACATTTTGCTAGGTAAAACCTCGCAATTATCATTTTTAGTTTCATATTAAAGTATCTTTAGTTAAAAGCTTTTAGCTTATTCCATTAAAGCTCAGCAATTATCTTAAGTACATTTAATTAATTATTAATTTAGACAACTATATGATGAAAAATATTATTATTAATACACTTAAGGAATCTTAAGTTTTAAACGATTGCCCAACTGTTGAGTTGGTTTCACTATTTTATAACTTGAGTATAACGTTTTTCATACTTCTATTTTGTTAGTTGATTGAATAGGCCTACCAATGTCCAAACTCGAACATCCAACTGCACTTAACGTTTCTATTAATCAATTAAAGACATATATACGTATTATCTCCAATCTAGGGTGGTATGTTACCATTGCATAAAGGTTTACTAAAAGTAAACAAAAAAACAGTAAACAGGATGGCTAAACTTCAATAGAAATCCACTTACATTCAAAACGTTCTCTCAATATCATGGAAATCTCTCCAAAGCAGTTTAAGAGAAATTGGATTAAGGCAACTTAATTAAAATTTAAAACAATAAAATAAAAAAGAAATGCTCTGTAAGTGAAGGTTTTTTGTTTTTGAGTTAAGTCGTAGTTTGTATTTTAATATTATTATTATGTTAATTTTGTTTATTGTATTGTAAATAATGTTACAGATTGCGGACTTAAAAAAACGAATAAAAACAAATGGGTTTTTCATCTTAATTTAAAACGATAATTGTTTTTTTAGAAATATAACTTGACGAAATGGCTAAACAATAATACAGCATGGTGTTATAGGAATGTAACTTTCGGACCGAATTCAAAGTTGGTTATAAGTCGTGTTTGAATTCCTTAACTCTGATTTATTGTAAATTTATTGTTGTTTACAATATTCTTGGGAGTGCTTATGTAAATTTGTATTTTTTTTATATATTTATTCATTATGATGTATACAATAAAATCCTTTCGTTGTTTTACGATTAGAGGACTCTCATTTTAAGCTTGAATAAGTAAATTACCCCTTATCCTGTATGAAAATTTATAAAACTCTAGTGACTACTATGCAAATACATACAATTTTAAAAATAATCAATAAATTAAAATCAAACATTTTTAGGCTTTAAAACCTTTTAAGTTTACAGTTAATACCGGATTTGTTTAGCCTATTCAGCTTTAAAAATGTAAGACCATAGAAAATCAAACGCTTGATTGTGTACACATAATTAATAACTTAATTAGTAATAACATATCCGTTTCCATCTACATCTATGTATTCGGTAGTTTTCAGACCAGCATGAAGAACATGACTACACTTTGAAGATGGAACATGCAACGGGTGGGTCCGAAACGTCTGCACACAACTGATGAGGCACGTGTACATTCCAAAAAAAGAAATATTATGGTGTAAACAAAAGAACTCCTTGACCCATGCATAGCTATCATATGGTGTTTATTAATATAGCATAATGTACCTACCTAAAAAAAAAATTATGTGACATTTTTTTTTATTCTTTTAAATAAACGCACCATTAATACGGGTAATACTTTATATGTTTGTAGAATAATACTTTGTGGTAAAGAGCAATAAACCGATATTTTTTTTCAAATTTACTAATTTTCCATGTAGATACGTAAAAAAATATTTATCATATTAACGTTAAACTAATCATAAGTATCATAAGTAAATGTTGAGAAAATCTATTACGTCAAGATTCACATTCATTATTATTATTATATGATTTCAAAATTCTATAAGACTAAGTATTTATAGTTTTTACATTGAAAATATATGTGCAAATGAATGTACCAACCCACATATTTGGAGTTAACTTCTTATATATTTTCACGAAATAAATTGATACGTTATAGTTTAATATGTAATCAAATTGCAAGTATGACGGACATAGTATATTTGTTGTATTTGTACGCTCTATTGTGACTAATAATTAATAATAACTGTCAAGTTAACAAGGGTTAATTAAGGATTGATCAGCTTCATAATTGTTGTACAATCTGATAAATTAATAACAATAGACAGACAAATAGAATAAATCAAGTGGATTACAGATGATGATTTTTTATAAATTGTTTGCGTTTACAATACGTTGATACTATATAATATAGCTAGTACGAATCCGCATAACTTCATGTGAACGGCAGTTTAATGTAACAATAATTCTGGTATTAAAATCACAGTTAACATATATTAGTACTGTTACAATCGGTAATTGTATTTAACATGACGTGTATGATCCCGCAGATTACTCAAACGTATAATTATAAACTGAACGCGTACCACTGAGCATTGACGACAAGTAGATAATAATATGCCACATGCACGAACGCACTAATTACTTCGAACGACGTAAGTTTTCACGTTGAAATTCAAACCGTAATTGACAGTGTTTATTAGAGAAATGGAAAAGCAAGGTATGTACCACCGTTGTCGCTTTGATTTGCAGAAAATCGCTCACGACAAATAGCCGATATTTGATAGGAATAATCAAAATGAACTTGAATAGTGAATAATATGCCGTTAGAAATTCGTGAAAATATCACCATGCGTAACAGCACCTTTTTGTGAACCGTTGAAACTTCGGAGACACACATAAGTTGTACAGATGATCCGCGTTCTGCGGCTTGAACATTTCACGGTGGCACCATATCAAAAGTAAAAAACAAATTCACTTGTAAAATAATTAAATTTTTAGACTATCACCGTATAAAGCTCTGGATCATCATTGGCTGGTTTGACGACGGTAATGAAAACGTCTCGAATATCGAAATGTTATCGAAATTGATCGCGGGTACCGGTAAACGCGTATTGGTACGCAGCGTCGAATGCTCAATGATATGTTCATGAATGCTTTTATAATGCTTTTCGTGCGTTTTTTAAATCAACTGGATGCGATTTGTGCACGGATAAAGTTTCTTTAATGACGTATCATGCCCGAGCTCGAATTCGCTTTTAATAGGTGAGAAAATATTTTTTGAATTTGGTTTTCCTTGCGGTGTTAAAATTGTATTCACCGGTATTTCTCCTTAAAGTGTATCTATTCTATAAGTAGGTTCCCTATGTTAATATATTCCTGTTGAACTGTGTACATGTATACTTATGGACATATGTAGCAGGTACTTGTATTCAAAAATAACGGTTATGACATGAAATGTTATAAGAAAGAATCGTGAAACGCGCTTAAGTTCGTCCGTTCTTCAAGAGTTCAAGAGTCCGTACTTTCGGAGACAATATCCGGAGAAATCACGCACACGATCAATCGGTATAATATTACCGTTTAGAATATATGAAAGATATATGGAAGACCGTTTTGGTATCAATTTTCTTGTATTATACAGAATCTTAGTGTCAAACTACAGAAATTGGACAAGCATAAATAATTTTCGTTTTATAATACAAATAATGTAATGCAATACACTCGGATGGGAGAGAGATAAAAAAATATAACGATTTCGAGTGCAAGTCCTTTGTTCTATAAGTCATATTTATTTGCGCACACTTGAAATAAATGATACGTACTGGTTGAAAATAATCAAATAAATGCTTTTCGAAAAAAAAGAAGCAACATTTTTTCGCAACGGAAAGTCCTCTTTAAGCGAAGGGCGGTTAGGTTAGGTTAGGTTAAGGGTGGTATGTGCTAAAAATATGTAGATATTACATTTTAGTGAAATATAATTCAAATCTCAAATTTATTGCGTATAGTAAAATAATTAAATCTGATGTATTTATATCACTGTGATAGGGTGGAAAAAAAACAAACTTTTTTCTGTACAAAACATAGTGATAAGGCGTTAAACGTTGTTTCCAAATTCGGATATTGTTTTTAAATGTTACCGAGAAAATCGAAAAACGATCTAGATAGAATAACACCTGTGTCCAATTTTCTGCTTAAGAGGTTGGTGGCAGCTGTAACTTTTGGTACGGATAATTACCCCGAAAAAATGTTAACAGAAAAAATACCATAATTGTAGTACCATTAATGGGTACAAACCAAATGCGTTTATCGTTCTTTGCAGAAACTAGCAGACTATAGTTAGACTAAGTGTGATGCTGTTTTATTATTTCCTTCATAATTAAAAGTAAGCAGAATATTTAAATGATGTTTGTATATGTTCGTATACTCAGTTGGGGAAAAATACAAATCAATAATCACACATTGTACATATTCTTGTATATTTCATCATGTTATCAACAGATCAATGTAGCAGATAGTATTACAATTGTCGTCATCAGTTCTATAAATAGTAATTCATAAATTCTATTAACATTTCTCTAGCTACGAACTATACCTCCAAGCTGAAGGGATCAATACGGTTGTAATTATCATTAATACGTTGAAGTAGTCATGTACTACATAAAGATGCCTAGTTTTAAAATGAAGTTTTTACGTCTACACATAATAGGCTCATTGAACAGACGTTTTTGTTTAATAAACTACATGAATACATTTTATTACATATTAGATGAGGGGGTTTTTTGTTTTTGCTTCAGGTTAATTTAACACTAAGTTTAACTGCATTTTTAACCGAAGTACACACATACCATTTGAGTATTATAAATTCATAACCGCAGAGATTCATTTAACAATTAAAATATTTTAATATGGAAGTTGAGTGTGAAACGTAGTAAATTATTATTGTTTTTATACGGTTGCGAGTTGAAAAATGAAAAAAATATGAAAATGAATTATTATATTCCATTCGTTGCGTTATGAATTTTATGATATTCCGATAGACATGTCATACTAATTAGTAACATATTATGCATTTATTTGTACGTTAAATCATTAATTTAAATTGGATACGATTGAAAACTACATAAATCACAATATAATATTTTGTACGTCTATGTAGTTGGATAATAACCCAGATTGTCCACTTTCTATTTCATTCAAATTTTAATATTGTATTATATTGTATTATGTTGATGGTACCTGTAACGATCGTTTGGCGCTAGTAAATAAATAAATAAAAATATGATTTTGTAAATAATTAGCCAAACTCGCAAGAGTATTCAATAATACTGATACATACCAAAAAAAAAATATGTGAAGATAAAAAATTATATCATATTATTTATTAGTCGATACTTAAAATTTTTTTTTATTTTGTACAAATTATTAATACTTTTTGTATAAATATGTTCAAGCTGCGTATAAAACTAACTTTTTTTGAAGGATTTTAAGTTATTTTTATTGTTGCATATGGGCAATACTTTATGGAAATGAAATAAAACATGTTACGTGTGTGAATAATTTATTGTAACATATTATTCACTATAAAATGTAGGTTATAAAAAAATTATGGATAAGTTTATTTACTACTTTAGTAGCCGCCATCCGGAGAACACCCAATACTTTTATTTATATACCATGTACAAATATATATATTATACTAATTTATATTCTATTCGTGTTTTAGAATAAAAACTTAGAATTTGAATTTATTACTAATGTCTTATGTCTCTTTGAGCTGGTGTGTTTTTATTGTATTTTACATTTCGTAGATTATTGCGCGAATCATTCAATTTAATGTATTAGAAAATATCACTCTGAGAACTGTCGGTTAGGTTATTTCGTCAATTGTTTCTAGGAATTTTCGACACGTTTTTTCATACTTATACCACCATCGATCAACTTTTCTGTCATCATTTTTTTGTAAATGTTTTTTCCACAAGTGTTTCATTATTTTTTGTAAAAAGTTCTTTCGGACTCGATAAACGCGAGTAGGGCTTGCAAACTTTCAATCATTACAGTAATTGCTATGCACGTTTTCTTGTCCTGTTACAGGCAGTGCAGTTTAGTGTTTTTGGAGTTCGGTGACTTTTATGAATGGCCAGGAAATATTTTTATTTATTTTTTATCTTTTAAAAACATGATGTTTTCTTTATACACCATGAGTACAATATCTCCATCCTTTTTGGTATTTATTGGAACATTCTCAACTTACGGGAGTAAAATGAAAACTTATAATTTTAATCTTAAATTATCAAAAAGAATATTTTCCCGAAAGCGTAGTAGGCTTGTATTTTTAATAAGGGACTAATGGCTTGTAAAAGATAAAAAGGCACTGTATAATCTATAAATACATATAGTAAAATTATAGCGTAACAGCATCTTCTTATAAGACAATATGAATATACGAGTATATGTTAAAAATCAGTTGGGTAAGTGGGCATAGTTTGATTATATTACTGTTATAACGTAAATAACATTTTTTTTTTCGAAAATCGTTAGAATAATTCAAATTAAGTGGCAACGTTTCAATAAATCAAAAAAAAGTAAAACTAAAAAAAAATTATTAGAAATAATATGGCCTAATGTAGGAAATTAAATTTCTAATAATACCGGAGGAAGTTTGCGTAAAACAAGAAACACATTTCTGAAGAAAATGCAGTTTAGCCATCACCTAGTCATCCAGTCTGAACAATATTCGTTTTATGTAATATGCACAGCCGTTTCACGAACTTAAATGGACTTACTAATATTACTTAATCAAAAATCGATGACTCATATCATAGGCAATATAGGCATACACATACGCAGAAATACATTTGTTTCATGTTTATATATGTAAATATATAATATGAAATATGAATATAACGATGTCTTTCACATTGTTATTATGTTATGATTACGTTGTCTGTATTCGATGTATAATTGATAACAATCAAAAGCGTATTGCTTTACTTGCTATACAAGTATCAATGTTTAATATATATTATAATTGTTATTATTATTAGTAATATAATCATATCGAATAATGTATGTAACGAATAGGATAGTCATGGGTTAACTGCTAAACTATATTACTTCTGCTTTGGGCAGTATAATAGATCCTCGGAATTCTGTGTACAGTGGATGCGGTAATGTCAGCGTACCTTCTACTAATAATAATATTAATAATATTATTATTATTATTATCATTTCAAATGTAGTTCAGCACGGACTTGGATGACGTCGAATATAGTATGTGTAATATAATTATTGCACGAACAAGTGTGTATATAATACTTGTGTAGCGTCGCATTCGCCTGTCGACTTGACAAAGCTCCGTGCACACTTTTAATGTTTAAATAATCGTTTAAATGATGAAGATCAACAACTGTTTCGTTTTTCAAATGTTACATGCCAAATAAGTGTGTAAAAAAAATACTGTTTATAGAATTGTATTATAAGACAATTTTAAAGAATGCGTCATATTGCTGAAGGGGAAAAAATTATACATATATATATATATATTGACGTACGAATCTTTATTTATCGAACTCGACGGATCCCTGAAAACAATGCGTCGAATAAACATTTCGTTAAAAAAAAACCAAGTGGGTACAATTTTTCACTTAAAACACTAGTCTTTACTGAACGAACTGTACGCAAATAATAATATGAAATAATGTAATGAGTTCGTCAAATTTCGGTGCGACGGTAATTCGATTAAAACGATAAAAATAACTTACGAATTAATCGTGTCTAATCATTTTACGAAACATTTTGTGTGGATATGAAATAACTCAAAAATAAATTTTTCGATATGACGGCATATACTATTGGTCGAGAAAATAGGGGTTAGTATTGCTAGTCGAAAACATCAGTCTGTGTATTATGTTTTTTGCTCGCCTACGGTGTGTTTGCGCGCGTGCAAACGAAAAGGGTCGTAACTCAATTTCGCCGTCGGATTTAAAACGTTTATCGAACACACGTACCGAATCCATCACGGCGGTGGTTGTTTAGTTTCGGTGCCTGTGACGAAACAATATGACTCTGGTGTATATACAGGGTGTTTTTTTTAAGCACGCTAATCACTTTTTTATGCTTGAAACATTAAATTTTTCAAATTCTGATCTGTAAAATTAGTATGTGTGTCGCAAGACTATATTTTTCAACACATAGCTGCTTTTTACCTCTCAAGAAGTATCCTGAGGCAATGAGTAAAATAAATTGAGTAATTAGTATTTTCATCGTTTTCTTTTATATAATACGTGAACTGTTGTAAACGTTTAGATTTAATCCGCGGTATTTTGAAGCATTAACAATGTATACAAATTATTGTGTTGCATTCGATCAAAGAAATTATATAAAGTCCTTCAAAAATAAATTTGAATAACTCCGATAGTATTGGTCCAAATGTTGACTAAGTTACATCAAAGGTTCCAGAACAATTAACTATGTGCTTATTTGCGTAAAAACATGTGGTGTTCTCATTTGAAAATCAGAAGTTGATATTGCCTCGGAATAATTCGTATAAAATTTAAAAACAATATATGAATTGCAAAACGTAGACTTTAATAGGTACAATTATACATTTTCCACAGGCTGGGGTTTGAAGAAACGCTCGGTTAGGTACAGAAAAGAGGTGTGAATGCTTATAAAATCACCTTTTATACAAAAAAACTCTATATGTCTCGTACACACGACCGCAAGCTTTTAAAACTACATTAATTCACAGTTCAACAACAACCACGGCCAAGCGTTTTCCCGACGTCACGGCGTCAAACAAAATACGAGCATAATGTTCTTTTTTCAGATGGTTTCCATTTTCCTTACTTCGCAGGCGAATGGAAATAAAAATTACGTCACTGCAAACAAGTTTTAGACGCGCCATCCCGTTCACAAATAATAATCATTTCAGAATCCGACGATGCCACCGCGTATAGTCTGCGAGGGAACGCAGGATATATTATATTATTGTCGTTCGACTACCCCGTTGTTTGCTCGTTTCACATTTATAACTATATAAATTATCACACTCGCACACACAAGGGCACACAAACGCGTAAATACACACACGCGCGCACACACACATTTATCATACCATAAACAGCGTGCACATATCGATCCGGAAGCCAACGGACCGGAAGAGCGGTTTTATATTGTGTACGAAATCATCGAACGCGCTACGTATAGTGTGCAAAACGTTTAATTCAAAATATAATGATAAATCGTAACACTATTAATGCACTACGAGACGACATCAGGTGCAGTCTGCGAGATCACCAATTTAATATTATAATAATAGCACACAACGGTTGTTTATCGCGATTTTTATACATCGCTGCGGAACGAACTATACGGTTCGTATAGTTATTTCGTATTATTACTTTCGTATAATATTATTACAGCACGAGCTGCAATAACATCATTGTCGCCGAAGAAATGGTTATTATATTGTCGTAGCCATCCGTCCACTTGAAATATTATACGACATAAAAAAAAACCCCCATCACCGCCCTTAATTTATTTTTGAGTGGAACGATCGTTTCTTTTTAATTATTATTGTTATATTATCATTGTTAGTGTTGTTTTTTTTTATTCTTGCTTTCAACAATGACATTGCAGCAATGCAGTTATATACCTATATAAATATACATACCATGATAAAATACAGATTTTAACATAATATACAGGTAGTTTGATTAGGAAGCCGGCGGAATTTTTTAAATTAACGATGGAATGAATAATATTAGTAGAGGTAGTTTTAAGAAGAAGATTTGATTCGAGGGTGAGATAACTTAAGAAATTAAGAAATTAAAAAGGGAGTTGTCTGCTTGGGAGAAGAGCATTGGGCAATTGAAAATGAAATGGTTAGAATCACAAATAGTTTGCATTTAGGGTCGGTTACGTAGTGGGGAAGAATTAAGAGAAAGCACGAATGAATGGGAAATAGGACTTAACTATGCCCTATTTTAAGGCCGTATCATTATTGCGATTTTTTCTTTGGTATAATGTAGAGCAAATTCGTTTGCTTTTATTTATTATTTCTTAGGACTTATTTTTTCAACTATTTTAGACGCTCAAATGAAAAAACAGTGAATCGTTATATTATATTTTCGTCTTTCGCCAACAGTTATAACACCTATAATAATATGCGTTTAAAAGTTAAACGTTGGAAGACCGTTTGACTGTTTAAGTCGACCGATTTGATCTATAAGAATAACTTGCGGTTTCGTAAATTGTTGTTGGAAAAGTTTAACCAAGCGCGTAATAGTTTGCCGCTTTTATCGAATCCATATTATTATTATTATTATTGTACACGAAAACAACGATTGGGCTTCGTATCGAAAATTCAATTGCACAATAATAAAATATAATTGTTTATATCGTACAAGAATAACGTCCGGCGTTTCGTCGGTGAAAATAAAACACACATTTTTCACATCGTGTATTACTACGTCGTGTTATACATTTGATTTTTCCCCCTAAGATTTCCGAGTACTACTGTCTGAACGATTGTTTTGATTAGCTGCACGGGATATTACCACCACTGCACTGTGCAGGAGAGGTCTCTTCTTCGAAAAACACGCAATCAACGATCACGCCATACGTATATAGCTAGGGTAGGTAAACAACTTGAACCGTCGCGTCGTTTGTTCGTCGTAGTGCACGTTGAGAATATCGTGTGCGTACATTCAATTGGCCGGGGCTGTAATCTAATACAGTTGCGTTATGTACTCGAGTAACGCACTTAAAGCGGATAATGGCACGGCGTGGAATAAAATATTCTTGTCATACCCCCGAAAACATGATTACGTCCGTTCCGCGAAAGCTGTTTGATACGATGCCGCGGCTGCTTCCGGTTATGCATATCCATATGGCGGCTGACAAAAAAATTATTCAACATATCGTTTTTCGATAACATGTTTTCGTAAAACTTCACGGGGTGGCTCGACTGTAGTAGCCGCACAACTTAGTGATCATAAGGCAGGGGTGGCCAAACTGCGGCTCGCGTCGTAGACTCGTGCGGCCCGCGTTTTATCGTAAGTCCCGAAACATTTCGTCAATCATTTTTTTTATACGAATTTAAACAAATGCCTGTACACCTGAAGAAGTATACCAAATATTTATAAAATTGTAATCTATAACAACGTTGCACGGAAAAAGTTTAGGGGTTTTGATTTTATATTTAAATACGTTATTATTTTTTAATTTATATCTAACTTGACCAAACGTATCGGTTTTTGTGTTAATTTTTTTTTTTTTTGTAAGTTTTTTCCTGCTCTTGCGGCGCCTACATATTTTCCATTATATCGTGGGGATCAACACTGTCTTATCGCTTGCCACCCCTGATGTAATATAGTAGTAGCGGATGGGTCCACAAGACTGCGGCGCAAGACGTAAATAGCTGACTATGTCGCCCTGCACTCCGAACTGTGTTGTACACGTGCCCTCATCGTGATGATCACCGACGTACGTTTTGATGACCAGATATTCTTGACTAGCACGTCGAGCTCGCGCATCGAAATCACTGGCGATCCGATCAGGTACGTAAAAAATACGTCTCGACACGAACGTCACAATAATGTTCCGTGTATTATTATAATAATTCAATACGGCTGTCAGAGAAAAAAAGCAACATCTCGTCACTCACGAACCCTATTTTCTGGTTTGCTTTGCTTGATTTTCTCGGTACTCTCGCGAAACGCAATACTTTGGAAACGTGCAGTAGGTGAGTTGTATTCGAAATGCAGTTCGTGCACGTTTTCAAAGTGAAACATGGACCGAGTGAACGAAATTAAACAATGTAAATAATGTCTATACTACTCCAAAGCGTGTATAGTTGATGACGTACTCGCGTAATACAGTTTTCAACGATTATACAGTAAATATCGATTTCCTCGATTCTTTTCTTTTGTTTTTACATGAAGCGCTACACCGACATTATTACATTTCATATTATTACATAGTATGCACATAAAATTAAAAAAACAACAGTCAACCGACTCGGAACTGGCAGTCATTCGAAGTCCAAGGAGAAACCTACCGAATGTAATATACTTGCTGTGTACGACGCACAGTTTTAACATTTATAAGACGTAAAAAATAACGAGAAGAAACCCTAAGTTCAACCTAAATCTACAAGATCCTTAAGTCCATACCCAAACCCGGGGGTCCGATGTAGTCTTACATTATCGAATATGCATTACCAAATATAAATCGTGATGTTGGAATTCTAATGTAACTATAATTTATTACTATAAATGTTTATAATTTGATATTTCTATAGACTATAATATTATTATAGCAATATAGCTGCCATAGAAATAAAACAAGAAAAATTAAATTAAATAATACATAAGCATATGAATATTATGACTTACACACACACAAATTAGTAAAATGCATTGTTTCCCTAACTATAATTTAGTTTTCATACCAAGTAAATTCAAAGTAAAATCATAGTCAAAATCAAAGTATCAACCGACTCGGATTTTATTAAAATATTTACACAAAATTGACTATGATTTTGACCATGCAATTACGATAAAAACTGAATCGTTATTTATGAAACGGTATGCATTTTACTTACTCGTTTTTAGTTTTCACTTGACGGTGTGATATACAGCGTGACGATTTGGTTACAGTTTTTAGCATGACCCCCAGCGATAAGACATTACTGTATCATGTACAATTTGTAATTGGAAAATTTTTTCGTAAAATAAATGATTATTATGATTATTAAATAATAAACGTACGTCAGTATGCTATATTTTTTTTTACTTCTAGTCACTGACGACTCTTCTTATAGTATTATAATATTTTGAAAACTCTAATTTATATGAATCGGCAGAAACTCAAGAGGTGATTTTGACAGGAATTTTTCCTAGTAAATGACTAAAATGAGTGGCGATGAGAAATCGTGCGATTAAAATATTCATTCTCATATTCTATACAAATCACGATATTGAGTTGAATATTGTAACTTAAGTATTGTTACGCGAAAAAAAGGAGCAAATATACTTTCGGGTTATCGCCACGCACTGTGGTTTTTCTGCTGTTATCGTAGTTATAAATATCTGCCGGTGCCGCGTTTGAATAACGTGTTCTATGCAGACACATGCCCGAGCAGTGGTCGTTCCTGATGGTTGATGTGTGCTGCTAGAAAGTGCAGAAAACGAAAAACTTTGTACTTGAGTGTCGTATAAAATAGGTTCATAGTGCGGCAAAACGTCTAGAAGTTTTTGGTCATTTCCAAGGGAAACAAATTGATGATTCAATCCGTAATATCTCTGCAGTGGCCACAATAGTTGAAAACTTTTAAATTGCCGGACACACGTCTCTCCTTAATATAAACCAATCATTTTATTTTTATTTTATTTCTTTTCTTCGCGACGGCGTATAACTTCTCGACGCTAATCAAAAAAAAAAAATTTCTAAGGAAGCTCCTTTAACCTTTATACTTTTTAACTGTAATCTGTGGACGACGGTGAATCGGTCATTTTATGTCATCGTACTACAATTAATGTTGCCGGTCGAAAACAAGGGATCGGTTATACGGGGAACAGGTATACGCGTAGTTATCGAAAAAAATAATAAAAATAAAAATGTATACAAAATGACGTACAATGTTTTATATTATCCCGGTACAACGGTTTTGTTTGTCAACCCTCGAAACTCCGTATAATACGGCTGCTCGTCGCATCTGGCTAAGTCGAATTCGAGTTTTGCCTTTTTTTTGGGGATTTTTTTTTGACGATGATAATATTGTGTATTATAATGTCGCGCACTCCGTAACACGATCGCGCGCGCTCCACCGTTTCGTAATACGACTACTACGGATTCAGCCATCTTTCGAGTCTTCGCGACAACGACGGTGTACACGCTTTACACGGATAATGGTAGTGTAGAGTTTAGTATTCTGAGAGTTACACGAGACACCAGCAGCAACCGTGCATCGACCTGCTAGTATTTGGTGCAGCGCTGCTGGTAGCTATAGGTGCATACTATTATTACACATTATACACGTAGTGGTGGCCGAAAAGTCTACGCGTGTAACACCGTTCCGAAAAGCGTTTTGAGAATTGAGAATGTAACATATTATGTTAGTACGCCCTTGGACTGTAGCGATCTTTTGAACGCAAAAGTGGCGATTCGGTTCATTACGCCCGTTCGGTGTGTCGTTACGCCGGGATAAAATGCCAGTGGGGCAGCCAAAAGGTCGATCGACCGCGTACAACCGTAGAAAGCCGATCTGTTAGAGTTTTTATTTTTGTTTGTTGATTGTGTTACCGATGATTCGCCAGTCAATGGTCAACTTTGAGTTTCTCCTGTACTTGAAAAATGTTGGGCACCCCTGCGGCGTACATGCGATAGCCTACATCTACAGTTACTGCGATGGTATACGTATTTTGACGGTATGCAAGTTTAATTTTACGAAAATACCATCTCTCTCCCTCGGTTTGATGTTCGTCGAGCTGCAGACGTCGTCCAGCAGCAGCTCTGCAGGCCACGGTCCAAAAAACCAGCGTTATAAATCGTTTACGGATGCGTTAAGAATCACCAGACGTTTATCAAAACGAACACAAACGACTTTATATCTCACCGCCGGCGGCGATGAGACTAGAAAAAAAAATAATAAATAACGGATCTCATTTTCGTTTTTGGCAATAAAATGCGGTGGCGTCCGGTGAATCCTGAATTATTAAGAGAAAACAAGGGTTGAGAAAAAAAAATCCTAAGACAAAAATATACCGTCATAACTACTGCAGGAGAATTGTTTTCATCGCAAAAGTGAACAGTAGAACGCGTACTGTTATTATGATTTCACGATATTTTAACCTCGACATATCACCGCACATGGCTTTTTGCCGAGGGATGCGTTTGACTGCGGGTACGGGTTTTCTCATTTTAATTTTTTTTTTCGGTAAAAAAACATGACGCGTGTTGGTTGTGTGTTCTCAATATAATTGTGTGTGAATAATATACAAAAACCCACGCCAGAGCGTGACACAACAAAAAAATAGTTATTATTGTTTACAGCGTCTGCACAGGAGTTTTTTCGGAAAAAATAAATGCACGTAGTGTACATAAATATTGTCTTAGTCGTCATGGCATAGTTGAATATAATATGTATAATAATAACATGCGCATAGGGGATTCTGCTGCAGTGACTGTGTTACGAAAAGTTGTTATGGTATATCTTTCGGCATTCCATCAGTATAGTGCAGTAAGTGCAGTAGTGTCGACAAATCGTCCGAATACATATTATATACGAGTACACCTATCGTTGCTTTGTAACGTTTTACGTTTGCGCGTAAAATAATCCAGCGAAACCCGGAGGAGGCTATACGCGTAAAAACTTTATTCGCCCTAAATAATTCATTGTTGAAAAGTAATTAATTAATAATTGCGAGTAGTTTACTTAATCTTTTTCTTTTCCTTTTTCTTTCAGACTTTGTTTACAATAAATTAGTTTCAAAGAAAATCCTCGATATAGTATGTCTTATACTTTTTAATATATTCAATATTGGACGCGGCTCGAAGTCGTAATAGGAATGTTCGCAAAACTTGACAAACGTTGGCTCGGCTTTTTCCCGGGAGCGAATTGTAAGCAATAAAATATTTATACCGACTTTTAAATTGTTAAAATTGAACGGCATCCGAAGAATTAATTGACCCCCAAAAACTTAGTAGCCAATGCGTTCGTTTAGAGAGGACATATTATTATATTTGATCTGCAGTACAGTGTTCAGTCAAACTTTTGGTATTCTAATAAAGCTATGTTGATAAACCGTCAAAGTAGATAGGTAATTACTAATCAATGTGTTTATGTTTACTCGATAAAGTTTGACTCATAGTCAGTGCTCACTATGACGGCGATCAAAAACTTAACTAGAACATTCTTATTATAACTTTTTATAAAATAAAAATACATAGTGACATTTTTAATCAAAAGCTAATTATCTACTTTTTTCAGAAATTTAATTTATGTGTTGATTAAACCATGTTGCTTCATACCTTCGAATAAACCCTTATTTCGTATTATACACTTATAACACGTGTGATGATAATTTGATATATACTTTTTAATTGGGATGTTTTCGTATTTCCAAATAAATGCTTTGAAATGTAAAGCAAAATCGTCAAAAAGTAAAGTTTACGCATAAACAGTCTGCTGCGAAAAGACTCGTACTGAACAGTTACACGTCATGAAGATGCGCAAAAATCCTAGATCCCATAATATGCGTCTATAACCGATATTGAAAGCGTAACGAATTATCATGAGATTTATTTATTCGTTATAACAGACTTAAAGTCCAAATCTAAATGTCTTAACGTGTACAGCAGTTGATAATATGGAAATTTAAAACAAATTGAAATACAATATGAAAAGAGAAGGAGAGAGCAGAAAAGAAAGAAAACTATTACATTGATAAACTTATAACCTAAATGTATTATTTTTATTAGACGCAATAGCTTATCGATGCGAGTATCGTATCGCTTAAACACATTTCTAAGAGCGTTTCAAACCGTCGGTCGTCATCGTCATCGTCTACGGTTTGTTATATTATTTATTGTGAAACAAGAGTAGGTTGTAATTTTGTCATAGCACCTGGAAAACTGTGGTCGCAAAGAGACTTAGGTTGGAGACGGGTTGGTTTAAAAAAAAAAAAAAACTTATCGCCCGAAGTGAACACCAAAAACCTGAAAATGCACTCATGCGTAAGTGTACTTACTATGCACGCCGATGTGTATGCGCTCATACACGACGTACGTCGGTACGTGGATTATCTCACACGTAGACGAGATTCCGCGAATCCGCGGCGTGACGATATTATTGTCGTCGTCGTCGTTTCACCGGGAGATTACACGCGGACGATACGTGTGAGCAGGATTTAATATGTAATACCAACAGGTATAGGTCATAACTCATAATATAATATCGTACAGGTATATATCGTATAGTAGCAGCCCGAGCGCCTGGAGCCTGATCGTGAGTTTTCGTAAACGGGTGGGCGAGCGTGTGGGCAGGGCGGCGACTTTTCAAAAAGATCACTATATCCCAACACTGTTTGGCACCGCGGTTTGGTGTCGAACGGCTATATAACTGCGGCGTTAGGACCGGACGTTCGGGAGCACGTGAAATCAAAGCCGTTGCGTGTCATCACGGCGCGGGGTGTGCACCATCATCACTCACCACCACCGTGGTCGCGGTAATCGCGTCATCGATAAGATTCAACGGTAATAAGTAAAGGGCTGAGAAGTTATAGGATTCGCATGTTTTCTTCTGAGCCTCTATTTTAAAGCGAACCAAAGTGCAACAACGTATGTAAGTCATAGGCCGCATAGTTGAAATATTCAAATTTTTTTCGCTTATTTTGACGATTTTTAACGAAAATGAATACATATTTCGTAATTTCGTGCATATTATACGCACATAATTTCC
Organism: Periphyllus acericola; assembly: GCA_949715065.1. Lineage (NCBI taxonomy): Eukaryota > Metazoa > Arthropoda > Insecta > Hemiptera > Aphididae > Periphyllus > Periphyllus acericola. The sequence continues at coordinate 12,517,985 of OX454266.1, forward strand.
CCACATATTCACACGTTTTTTGAGCGAAATATTTCTAAAGTTTTACTAAATTAAATTTCAATGGAACATAATTTGACTTTTATACGTTCAAATAATTGTTTTTTTTTACCATCGACTAGTTAACTGATTGACATTCCAAACTAATCCAACAAAAAGGTAAAATACATTTTATTTTTATTTCTGTACTACCTAGATATTTCATGTTACTTGCGTGTTTACAAGAAACCAAAAATCACTATATTACGTACTATCCTCGTTATCGATACTATTGCAGGTTATGCGTGGTACATTATAATTTAGTGAAATATTTTACGAATTTCTGTTTTGTGTTTGTTTTTCGAAACATTTTAAAATTATATTCACCCGTGGAGCATTGATAATATTATGGTCTTGGGAACGTCGTAAGATACTCATGGGTGAATTTTATCCATGCAGTATAGATATTTCAAACAATTTTAATCACTCGAAAGGTAGTAAACTATTAGTAGATGTTTACACTGCACTCGTAACTTATGACGTGTTTATTTATTGAGAATGCGAAATTTATTGCGTTGTGAACTCGTAAACCACTATGCTGTGCGCTGCCGACCGATGGTATGGTACCAGATAATGTATTAATTATATCCCCATCTGATATGCGTTGAGGACTTAGAGATAAATTTAGTAACTGTTTCAAATGTGATTGCAGTTATTGAACTTTCTGTTAAAAATACTGAAATAAATTATTGACGATAAATATATTATTGTTCGCTCGGCCATAAAGATTTGAACGAATGCCTTTGAATTTTATTTTTATTTTTTTACATTACACACACCACACAAATTTATTGCAGTATTTAAAAGTTGCGAAATAAATATTTTTTGATTATAGACTCTTCTCAAAACATGACTTGAACTTATTGTTTGAAGCAACTTTCATTCAAAAATATTTTTTTATTATTCAAAATATACTGTACAAGAGAAATTGATAAAAATCATTGATATAGTTATACGGACCAAAGTGATATTAATTTTTAATGCCTTCGTAGAATATTTTAAATTTAGATAAATACCTTCATTTTTTTCTACATACACATGTAGGTCATGTACATACACAAGGTTATTTGTGAAGAATAATTTTTTATGCATTTTTACATGTTTGGATTTAGAGAAAATTTTTTATGAGCCAACAAAGGAATTACATTTATCAGTAATTACTTAAATTGTTTGAACCTCTAAAGGAGTGTTCTGTGGTTAAATTAACTTTGGATTTTTAATCAGGAACACTATTATTTTTCCGCAAATATTTGTTTGGTTAAATTTTCCTCTATTTTTGGTGTGGATAACATGTGTACATTTGGACCAGTAATACTTGGACCTTATTACAATTTAATTTTAAAATATTTGGGATAATATTATCTTCGAACCAAATTTGAGATTCGTAGTTTTTCATCATTTGTAAGATGTTTTCGAATAATACAAATTGTATACCAGACTGTATGCAGATTGAACTTTCACAATAAAATATTTTTTTCTTATTATATTTTTATATAACTTTTTCTTTGTCCTTCTCATAGTTTAGAGGTTAAGATAATTTAAATACTTTCAAATATATCCACTCGGTAAAAAGTTATTGTTTAGACATTTATTTAAAAATTTCTGATCAACGTTATTTTTAAAAGTGCTGTTAAAGCATATTGTGTTTTCGTATGATGACAAATATTCTGAATGTAAAACTATCATAGTACAATCTAAACAGACATTTATCTAAAATATTATCATTTAGTGTTCTAAGTTAAAATGTAATTTTTTTATGGTTACACCGTTACATAAAGTATAAGTCGCATAGTATACGTGAATAACTTATTTTTATTTTTAACGGGATTAAATGCAGTTTGACCATTTTATTTATCGCCTTCAAATTTATCATAAACTTACAGCTAAAATTAGTATAATTTGGTTTATACATTTTGTATTCAAATCATCATTATATATTAAATTACAATATTATGCAACAGATCACGCCAGGAAAAGCTACAAATAAACATAAAGCATAATTCTCAAAAAGATGAGCAAAATTACTAGAAATTCAACGCTATCAATCCTCAGTTAATACAAGTTCTTATAATATCATTATTCTGGTGCAAAGATTAAAAAATTATGTTATACTTGAAATAATTAATTTTTCATAAACAGTTTAAAGCAATAATACGGAACTCATTGTGTATATAAAAAAAAAATATATCAAAATTGATTGGAAAAATCTTTTTAGATTTTCGTTTAGTCGCACTTTGTTAAATATTATTCATATTATTAGTATACATTTGAAAACAAACAAACGATTTTGATCAAAAAATCGGTGTAACAAATACTATCCTACTTAGTATCTACACTAGTATCATAGGTCTTGAGATTTTTTATTCATGGACGAATCTAAAGTAGATAATTGATAGATCGTATCGATATAACTCTTGTGGTCGTATATGATAAGACGCGTAACAATTACGTAACTACTCACGAGAGACAACATACATAAATTATAAACGGGTCCATGTTAAATTTAACTTTAAATTTTCACCCTAACTAAATTTGGCGAACGTCAACACATATGTATTCTCGACAAAATTATGTATCTTATTAGATCGGATATGAAATTTCTAATTTACTGCAAGAATTAAGTTTTGAAGAATATTAACAATTTATCTAAAAATCGAAGTTAATAATTTAACTATATTCCACTTTATGAATATACCAAATGATGAATGAATAATATATTATGGTATGCTCCGTATGCAATATGGTTACATGTATAATTATAAATAAGAAGACGGAGGCATATACTACTAAAAATAACTTACCATATGAATTTCAAGCTTTAATATTAAAACAAAATAAACAACTCACCTGAAATAAAAAAAAAATGAAAACAATTAATTAACGTAGTCAAAATATAAATCGATTCATTCAAATATTTTAATACCCTGATTATTTTGTAAATATCAATTCGTTTTCAAAAGAGCTTATAATGGATTAACACACCGACTTCACACGTTTTACGATTGTAAATATTATTTATACCACATAATGATCGGAATTTAAATAATACGTGAACTATAAATGCAATTATTGATATTAAATCATTATACGATTATTACAAAAAGTTCTATGCACATTATGTTTATAGTAACTTTTTATTTATAGTAACTTTTTATTTTTTATACGATCTAGTTTATATTGAAAAAAAAAGCATTAGACCCAAACAATACTTCTCTCCTTTACACCGTAATAATGCCACAGACATATTTTTTCTATTATTCTCGCAATCATTTTTATAATTTACGATTAATTAAATTTAGTTAAACTACAGACTATAAGTATAAATAGGGATATTTTTTGACTCTATACAAGCTACTAACTTTTTTTTTTTTAATTTAATACATTTTAGGGTTGGCATAATATTATTAATGTGTTCTAAAATGTCTTCTATGACATTTTTTAATTTTCTAGAAGCTAGATATTTAACACCGGTTTCGACTTCAAATTTTTGACTGTAAGGAAATTAAATAACTAGAGGTGAGAAAAGCATAATCATAAACCATAGTTTACAAAAATATGATGGATTTTTTCGCACCTGATTCCGTTAAAATCATACTTTGATAAAACTATCGTTATTAAATTCAAATTTATTATATTGAACTCGGTACGTGCCACTTGGTACAAAACTAAGAAATATTAGTACTTATCTAGCGTAACAGCTGTGGTTAGTAATATTTTATCTGAACATTTTTTGTGTACTAAATTTATTCGTTCTAGAGTCAAGTCTGATGTAGATTGTGAATTAATTAAGTATAAAATGTCTTATAAAAATAATGTAAAATTTGTTCCAAGGGTTTTTCAGTATTTAAGTATTATTATAAGTTTCATCGCCGAAATAATTGGTCCCACCTATATGATGACACATGATATTTTACAGTTAGAAACAAAATATGTTAATCGTGAGTATAGGAGCTATATATTATCAACCATCGATCCAATAAGATTCTTTATGCGAATTTTGGTGCAGATATAATGCTCAGAAACGAATTACTAGAACCTTGGTATAACTAATTTAATCACGATAATAATTTATTTGATCTCCAGCAGAGTTGTTCGAAAGCGGGTGGGTAACTGAAAGGTATTTTAAAACTCGTGCAATAAGATAGAAAAAATATATGAGTGGCATACCAGCATAAATTAAAATTGTTACTTGAGTTAATACTTACGTCGCACGTGACCAACCATGGGTTAATAAATTATCACGGAAACTTTAGGTTGAAAAAGAAAGGTCACCAAAATTATATACCTATGTGAAAAACAATTTATGATATTTTCATATGCCAGTCGAGTAATATACAAATTTAGATCATAAAAATAATTGTTGTTGCAGTAATGGCAAGTAATGTTTTTAAAATGCCAACAATGTCGGTTATATGACTCGGTTAACGTTAAAAACATTGGATTATTATTTTGAATAATCTGTGTTGAAAATGAATCTGTGAATATTTAGGATTTTAATGAACCAACGTATTCGGGTAAATTGTTCGCATTCTGTTCAACATTCAACATCTGATTTTAAGGAGAAAATACTGTTTCGAAAAAAAGCTTGATAAATGCCGAAATATAATATTATTTGTTACATGATTTTCCCAAGATGGGTTATTTTGTGTTTTCGTAAATAATGGACGGAGTTCAAAACCTATTTTAAAGTATACTTTATAGGTGCATTTCGTCTTAAGAAAACAACGAATAAAGTTAAATAAATATTTCCACAAAAAATAACAATACACGTGCATCGACGTACATGTAGGCGGCTAAGAGCACACGCGACCAGAAATGAGTCTCTCTCTCTCTCACGGTCTCTCTATCTATCTTTATCTCTCCATCTATCTAACCCATACCGCATGCGTTTTAGCCCTCTTGAAAATGATAAACGTCGATTACGGAGAGTTATTGTAGTGTTTTCTGTTTTCTTCGAACTGGTAAACAGCAAACAGAACGAACGTGACATCAATCGATTCCAATAAACAACAGCAGTTGTGTCTGAAAACCTTAACAAATAACGGCGTCCACTAGTGTTTCATTGTACATGATTTCCGCAAGTACGAGGGCACACGCGCGCCGTTTGTATACAAACAGTGAAGAATTATCCAATTCCGCGGATCGCACCGAGACAATATTATATTCCTGTACGGACACCGGTTTTTTTGACATGTGTAATTCCTTATGAGTTATGACTTTACGATGGCGTTAATTCAAATTTCTTCCTCGGAAGATTGTTCGTGTTATCCGGCGCCCGCCGCCGTATTAGGACCGTAACATGCTATGCAGACATCGCATCAAAATTTCCGGGAACAATTATCGCAGTCAATTCATTCATTGGTGCACGCCGGATGTACTCACGTCACGGGTGTTTTGACGATGCCACAACGCTTACGAAATATACTCTTAGCTACCGTACCTATGTCAAAAACCCTCACAAAAAACAAACAATATTCTTTGTCGTCGGTTTATATGCATGGTCTCTGCGCGAAGCTTGAAACATAATGGTTTTGTACATTATTAATTCATGTTTTATTTTCTAAAACATTATCTCGGTCAGCATCGTCTAGTCCGTATCCGAATTAATATGTTGAACATTTTTGGATCGATCGACAATTTAACACTAACGATTACTCAAGAACAGTAATTTTTAAATATTTCTAGCAGAAATTTTCCCCGATATGAACGGAACATATTAACGACTTTACTAAAACCTCGAAATTAATGTCCAGCAAGCGAAAATAAACTTGGTATTACATCGTGGGTTCAGATTTAATTCATTTTTTTAAAGTTTTTCGAATTTTTTTATACTCAAATTGTCGTTGCAAGTAACTCCATTATTATGGATAATCTTAATCTAGAAAGAGTTATAAAATATTTAATTAAATTATGTTTTAATCATTTGTGTTCAGGTATCGAAATCATAAGGTGACCTTTTGTTAAGCGAATAAAAACACAATTCTCAAAACCATTCTACCCCGTTCCATGTGGTTTTCTATAACGACCTTTTATTTCTCTCATAAGCATTTCGGACACGTGTCTACATCACCATTGATCGCGGGTTTACGGAAGTCGTGATTGATAGTTGGATTGGACGTTTTATCGTAATATTAAGTATAATACGATATGTATAATTATAATACGCAGCGTCGTCCGAGATTCAGATAATTTTTTTTTTATCGCAGTATTGTGTTTACGAATCCTTCGGTCGACGGATAAACTTCATGGACCTATGCGAATATACGCTTATAAGTAGGGAACGGATTTATATGTAATAAAAATACAAAAATATGTACATATATATGGAAGTATAATTTATAAAATATGTGCTAAAAACATCCAAATATGTGGGAAAACAATTTAATTAAATTAAAAAAAATAAATACAATTAAAATTATTAAAATTATTAAAATTATTAAAATTATTAAATTATCAAAATTATTTGTTGCATTGAATTATTACAATTTATTTTAAATTATCGAATGTTAAATGTCGCCTATTAGGTCTCAAAATATTTTTAAAATGGCTAAATGAACGTTCCACTCATTATGTCATTGATTGTTTTAAAATCAATATAGCCTGGATTTTTTTCTGTAACTGCATGAATTTTCTTAAACTTATAAGTTATAAGTAACATTATTATACGCATTGCGATATCTAGTTAAGCGTAAAATAAGAGGTGATCAGGTTTTGTTCGTATTTGCGCCGCGAGTACACTCGTATATTCAAAAAACCCCGACCAAACGAAACAATGGTGTAACATATGTTTCTCAGGTATTTCTGTAGACGTTTGCTGCTCGTCTGACAAAGAAACTCACGCATTAACTATGCGTGGCTTTGCAGCTGTAAAAAAAGAATCCCACTGCAGCCATATCCATAATCCTTCAACTATAGCCGGATCAGTCATCATAAGTTAGATAGCAATCGATTTTTATTCACAAAAACAATATTAGTGATAGAGCGGAACTCTTCCAAGTTATTATAGAGATAATCAAATTCTGTTTTTTTTTTCATGAAAAACCCTGGGCAAGAAAATTATGTTGACAATAGTTTAGTGAATATAAGTGTATCGTTAAAGGAGTTACAAAATTAACTTTTTAATTTATAATATTGTGAAATTTGAAGATAGTCATTTTATAGGACTGCTTTTTTTGAGAATGTCAACGGTTCAAGGATTTTTAATCATTTTTTCAGTTTACAAAAGGAATAATATAAATTATCATCAACTCGTAATTTTTCCGTTAAGGTTTCTGAAATGTTATTAGTATTTAAAATTGTGTTAATAGTACACTATTTTCTTGTAAACTACAAAAATTATTAAAATTCAAAAAGTCAATGAGAATTGAAAGTTGAACCGTCAAAATTTTCCAAAATTTAAGCACTATAAAAAAGCTATTTTTAATAGTTATAAATTAAAAACCTAATTTTTAACTTTTTGTGTAATACACTTTTTTATTTACCAAACTATTGTCAGCCAAATTGTCTTTGACCAGGGATGCTCATAAAAAAAAAAAATTTCATTATCTCTTATAATACGGGAGATATCCCTTTACGTCAATCCCAGTGGTACACATTGTACATACGAGTATACGATATAGTACGCGTATCGTGCGCGCGCTGTCGTTCGACTTTATTCTGTCACGGTAAACGTATAGCACCGAATCGGACATAAAAAAATTAAATTAAATAAATATATACCGTCCGAGATACCATTCATCCGGCTGGCTCGTAAAAGTATGACAATGCAACATATTGCGTACACAGCGGCCCAGTGGCGCAACCAGGATTTTCTTAAAGGGGGGGTCCAAAAGTATAATTATATTAAATTAACATGCAAATTTAATTATTATTTTATTCTTTGTTTAATATAAATATTGTAATTATAATGTAAAATTGAATGATAGTTAAATGTAAAAAATAAAGGTAGGTATGTACAATGCTGTAGAGTTTCTAAAATGAAATCTAAGCGATGGTTTGTACAGCTTAAACGATTTATTACTTCCTCAGGTGTTACACTGACTTCGTAGTGGACATTGAGAGCAGCTAACCCATTGAGTCTTCTTTCTGATGTGGTATTTCTCAAGTAACTTTTGATTCTTTTAAGTGAGGAAAATGATCTCTTCGCCTCACATGAAGTAATTAGAAGTGTGATAAGTATTTACAATAGCTTATATATATTTGGGAAGAAATCGGGATTGCATTCATTAAGTATTTAAATCACACTATTATATTGGATATAACTGTCAGTCAAATAAGGATTCCATAAAATAGTATCTGATTTAACTCGATAAAAATCATCAACATCGTTAACATAAAACTCAACAAGTTTTCTAAATTTTTTTCATCAAACACTGAACTTTTATGTAACATTTGAAGTCCACATATTATATTTTGATGATTAACAAAACGATCATTTAATTGTTGTACAAACAAATCAAGAAATGGTGGAAACAAAGTAATTCTAAAATATTCTTCGGGATCTTTGGTTGGAATATTAGCTCGGTTCATTTTTTTCAAACATTTTTACTATTTTAGAAAGACATGACACGGTTCAAGGGGGGGGGGGGTCCGGACCCGGGGACCCACCCCCTGGTTGCGCCACTGCACAGCGAACGTTAAACGCACACGAAGTTTTATTATTAAGTAATATCGAAATATGTCCGACCTTATACTGCTGGCCACGTGCTGCGCACACATGCACGAAGTGTGCATTGCAACATATTAATAATATAATATCGTGTAAATAATACGCGGATCGGGAACAAATATATTTTAAAATGGCCACGGAATCCGGGTCGGTGGAAAAAATATGTACACGTGTAATCGTATGATCATAATAATAATAATAATATGTACTCGCCCCGCGTAATTTCATAATAATAACCGAGGAAGGAAAAACAATTTCCACTACGCTATAAGAGTTGGAAACCGGACGTAATAATTGGATCGCCTCCCGTGCGTCCGGAACAGAAATTTTCGTAATTAAAAATTTGTACCGCACCGGTTATTCGTTTTCCATTTTTTTTTCATTCCTACTACCCGAACATTATACCGACCAATTAATCTTGGACCGAAGTTTCACCTACCCTCGGGCACCACCTTCACGCGCCATGCCCAAACAAACGGTACGAAACCACGTTTCTTTTGGCGTAATGTATATTAATTATATTATTATATATATTAGTATATATTAATATTATATAAATATATTCTCTTGATGTTATATGTAAAGAATTTTCCCAAAAAAAACAAAAAAAATCCTTCCCAAGGCTATTCTACCATCTTAATTCAATATGCATTCAAGATTCCTGCCAAGCCACATACGTTGGAGACGATCCATATACTTAGAAAAAGAAAAGTAGAAAAAAAAGGTGTTATCATTGCGGATAGCTTCTTAATACTCACGGTTATTCAATTTCTTCATTTTTAATTACGAGTATTTAGCATATTTAAGAAGTTATCGAATCTAGTTGTATACAGATTGTGAATTCTATTTTTCCGGATAAGAAATAAATTAAGGATTTTCTAGCTGTCTATCATGGCTTTGGGTCTCGGGGACGTGGCATGCGCATACTATTATCACACATTACATTAAACCAGATGGCACGCTTTGGTGATTTTTGAAAAAGTAAAAAATCCGGTGGTACCTTTGCGGAGTGTGGCCGGATTCCGAAAATGAATACATTGTACCCGTTAGGTTTCCATTTTAATGGGTCATAAATTGGTTACAAAAAGTATACATCATTTGTGAAAACACGACCTCTTATCAACAAAATACTCAGCAGGTATTTACGCTTCGTCATAGAGATGAGTGATCCATATTCTGGTCTGGTTTCATGTAATCCCTGATAATAATTCGGTCGTAGAACAATTATATTGTGCGTAGAAACCGTGTAGGTATCCATGACGCGGGGGACACGAGTTCGCACACAATATGGTTCATCATCAATATTATGTGTGTGTGTGTGTGTGTGTGTGTGTGTGTGGGTTTGTAATAATATAATGTATCACGTGTGCGATCGACTGGGTGTTACGTGTCAAACGCATGACTATACGAGCTGTACATAATATTAAACATTAATTACGTTTAGAACGTCGAAAAAAAAATTCAGCTAGACATACGCGCAGTGTTATTTAAATAATGTCTGTGGCTTATTACACGTACTGCAGTACCGCAGTGAGTATGTGGATGTAATGTATGATCATGTGTGTAAGGTGCACATCGGTAGTATAACTGCGAATTAATTCCAATTGTTATTCGTACACCGATATCGTGTTGATATCCATGAGAGCACATAGAACCACATACAAACCAAGTTCTTCCTACGGGTTGCATGTAACAGGTTAAACCAATATTCAGATAATGCATTTAATTTAAGATTATGCATAATTCTCTCTCAAAATTTTTTTTTTATCTTAAGCTTCGTCAACCGTGGCCGTCGGCTGTAGGTTGAATTTCGGAACGGTAGGTCTTATTGTTATCGAAACACGTATGGTGCATGGTTTGGTCACTAAAAACCTGGAGGACGGATGGTCAGTGGTCACCCATCCGGGAGCAAGCGACACCGGACGGTGCTTAACCGCAGCACTTACCAGCGCTACTGCGGCTAACCATTGCATCACACCATAACCCCACTTATTCATTTTTGTTATCATATTATTCGTTCTGAAATTCCAAGAAACATAGGTACTGTTTTTACTATTACTATTTATTACAATAATGATTTTTCTCGGTTCTTGATTGCTTACTATGGATAAGTATGGACTCTTGTTTTACGATACGTGTTAAGCAAAGCTAAGTATGACTATTGTTTGTTCTACACCTTGTATATTTATAATTTATCAGAAAAAAATATTTGAAACATAAATAATAAAAATATGTATACTATATATCAGGGGTCGGCAAGTAATTTATATTGGAGTCCTAAAGATTAAAATAATAAATAAATGAGGTCCAGTGAAAAAAATCTTTGTCAAATCTTTATACTTTTAAAATGGCAGTATATGAAAAAATTACAATGTTAGGTAAATAATAATTGTATCGATTAGTAATAATAATAAATTAATTAGTTAATTTAAATACGTAATTTAATGCAAAAAATTGCATTTATTTTCCTTAGCCAGTTATTTTGAAATTGGGAACTCAAGAAGGAACAGCTTATTCAAATACAGGTGAGATTCGGTTAATTTTGTCCGATACTCTTTTTTCAAAAAATTAATTTTTGAAAATTATGCATCACAAATGTATGCGAACCAAAACATCGTATAACATAATCAAGTACAATGCGTGTTGACGGGGTCCAGAATTTTGCCTTCCGCGGTCCGGATTCGGACCGCAGTCCGCCAGTTGCCAACCGCTGCTATATAGGTATAGTATATTATGTATTTATGAGAATATGTACCTCGTCACATATAGCGCCATTTTTCATTCCCCGAGGCCAAATAACTATATTAATCCTATACAAGTGTGGACAATATTTCCGCGTGTAGCAGTGGCTCCTAATTTATTTGAATTATTATCTAAAAATTAAATTGAACCGGGGGAATATTAAATGCACATATGCTTATGACGAAACAACAGCCATTTTACTAGGTCATTGCATTGATTTCTTTCGAACTTCAAAGCTGTACTTTACGGGACCAGTGAAGCCCTCTTTTTCGTTCGATGCTTATTATTTTCACTTTGATAACAACCGCGGTCCACCTAGTCAACATAGTAACATGTATTATGTAACATTATGTATTCGAGACTCTTAATGTTGGACAGCGGATTAGCTCCGGGTCGGTTCCTGGACGATTCCGCGTGGTAAATCACCCCGGATTTAATTGTGCACAAATAATTTACCGCGACCAAACAGCGAGCACGCGGCCGGACATCCATTCGCCGCGGGATATACCGCCGGCCGATGTGCTTGACCGTCCCGCGGGAGCTTACGTACCCACCCGCCCGACGGCCATCTGTTGATTAGCATCCGGGCCCGGTTGTTTGCCCGTGTACAGTGTGTCCAGAGAGTTCAGCAGCTCCGAATTCGCACTCAGTGCCGCGAACTGCTCGGATTCGCGTTTGCCATGAACTCTTGCGCGCCCGCCCCACCGTCAGACGACAGTCGTCACTCGGGCGGACGCCCGGCACCGGTTCCCTTGGGTTTCCTGGGCGGATTTATATCGGGATTTAATCACGAACGCATATAGGTCAGGTGACACGTACGCCGCGTAAATAGCGTGTGCGCCGTGAGTCTGGTACTCACGTGTCAAACGTGTACGTATACAAAGAAAAACAACCCTCTACCCTCGCAGTCCGCTTTTAAACTCGGTGCCGATAGTGAGACAGGAGTTTTATAAAAATACGTCCGTGGGCGCGGCGTGCTGTAGGGTTAGCGAACTTTCGCTAGTGATACGCTGCAGGAGATGAAATTCGATTAGTCGCGGTGAGTATAAAATACACACACACACACATATATATATATATATGTGTGTGTGTGAGCCGATTTGATATTCGAGTCTCAGTCGTGAGGCGTTTCACATAATATAACACACGGCCATCACATACGACCGGGTACAGATAAACGTAACCAACCGTAGGCCACCGTATCGCGGTCGCGGTGAACAAACCGCGTGGTTCACTGGAGTAATTGGAAAATCAGACGGAATACGCCGTAGGTAAATACCACGTAAACGAGAAACGACCCAGGAACACAAGTGTATTTAATTCAACCCCGGTGTATAGCTGCAAACAATTCTGCAGTGCACGACAACAACAGTTTTGTTTGTTATTTGTTTAATCTGTAAAGGCCGGGCCCTTGAAAACAAGAACCTAGGTGCATTTAAGCATTTTTACATTGTTTTACTACATCACCGGCACTCTATTATGAGTTCCAATGATAAACATGACCCTGCAACTGTCTGCAGTACAGTCAATAATATTGAATTCACAACAAACAGCTATTATTATTATTATTACATTTAAGACATTTATTTTAAAATATTCATGCTAATTCGAATGTCAGCATCGTTTCAGCGAGAAAATAAGACGTGTTCTTAGGATTTTCAAGTGTTGAATGTTTATCGATATTCCTCGTTTATCCCGTTGTCGTTATCTCGAGCAATTTTATAAACATCACATAATGGATGGCTATACGCGTGATATTTATGTGTCTCACACTGTCCTCGCAGTCCTTTGGGAGTCATTGCTATTACGGCGCAGCTCCATAAATCGAGACCAAAAGGACGAGTCATGATACGCGGGTTTAGCGTTCGGGTCCAGGCACGCGGAGATCTAAATATTTTATACTAGCCACACACCCTACACAGACATCAGCAGATCTATTGTGATTGGTTGGTCATCATCGGCCGAGCAAATGAATCACGTAGTGCTACCTCCGTTACTACACGTGGGACTACGATCGTCTGTCAAACGGATCCTCCGGGGACGGGCCAATAATCATTATTATATCGTTTCTCGAGCCGCTTCGAAACGAGTGGCTCGCGACTTAATTAATTACGTACTGAACTTCCTATCAAACAGACGTGTGGTTATGTTATCTAATGCCCAGCCGACTTAGGGTTGGCGAACACTTTTAAGCGAAAATCGTTTGGTTCTTTTGGCCGCATGTAGCCGCACAGGACAATAGTTATACTTACTGACAACAACCTCACTGTTCACCGATGTGGAGAAACACTGGCACGTGGAGTGTGTACTTGTACAGTGTGACCAAGAGATTATGTTCCATCGCGGTAGCGGTTGAGTTCGTCATTAAATGCCATTAAAGGATAAAAAAAATGAATTAAATAAAGTTGATAACGATTATGAAGATATAACTGACTAGTATAATTACTGTTAAAAATTTACAGTGTCAGGCTGAATTGTTCAAATTTTGATTAACTTTAAAAGCTATTTGAAATATATTATATCGACGATCAATGTATTCGCAAACATTTTAAATACCAGATTTTGAACTTCATAAGTTTACAATTTTTAGTTTAAAAATAACTGACGAATAGAGTATAGATATTCAAAGTTTTACATTAGAATAAAAAGCTTGCGGTTTTAAATGCTCATACCATAAAATGCATTGTTACACATCTTACTGAAATGAATAGTCGAGAAACAAAATATAAAATAAACGCCAACAAGAATTTCTGAAAATTGTAAAATCGTTCAAAGTAGAATATATAAACTATAGCTGGTTAAAACAAAAAGCTATTTTCGTCTAGAATCTTAAGATAATACAATTTAGAAGAATCTCAAGCATGAAAATATTTCATTAAAAAATATGAAATTATTTTCTATTTATAACAAAAACTTTTAATATTCTTTTTTTTTGTCAGCCTTACTAAAAAATGAAAGTATAATACGAAGTACAATATTTTTAGTTTAACGGTAAGTAACATTGATGATATACAATAAACAAAATAAAGATAATATTATGAAAAGAGACCATTCTGCTAGCGTAAGCACTTCTGAAAAAAACGAACACAAAACATACCTACATAATATAAACATATATAATGTCATTTTTTCTTTCTTTAATTAGGTAAATCTCGAGACCGTTTTATTTTAAGCTGACGGTGGACATTTTTTTTGTAATGCAAGGAATGGAGCTTAATTTTATATACTGATACTCCGAAGACATTTATTTTTCTTTTGCATTGTATTTTTTTTTCCAACATAAAAAACCCAAACGTAGTATTAGTGCTAAGCCGAACAAAATATCAAAAAATGAAACATTGTATATCGATATATCAGTTTATGTTATCAATATTAGCCGAAAATATTTACTTTTAGAAAATGTTGACAAATTACTTAAGCTTAAAAAATAAAAATCATTACCGATACACAATTTGGTTTCAGATTCAAACATGACACAACAGACCCCATAAATTAACATAATTACAGACATGTTAGCTTTCTCACTCAAGGATGAAAAATACTGTCCCGGCCTTTTCCTTGACATCGCCCAAGCATTTAAGTTAAAAGTGCTTTTCAAATTAAAAAGGGGTTTCTCCCGGTTCCACTTTATTTATTAATTCTTCCCTCAAACCGTACATTTTATTGTCTACTAAAGTCATGCATTTTTTTTCTGTATTGAAATTCATGCAGGAGTGCCCAATAAGAGGCGCAATCAGACCCTTACAATATACTCAACTCAGAAATACCGAGTATAGGAAATATTTTAATTTTAATAATATAATATTATGTTGATGAGTGACGACACAAAAATCTTGAGCGAAATAATGATATTGTTATAGTATTCCGAACTGATCAATCACATCTCGACAAAATTTAATCATTTGAAAAAAACGGCTGTATTTTATATTTCGTATGAATCATAGTCGAAACTCAAATTAAATATCTATTTTTCGTCTTTAACTGACGTCTCACCTGGGATACGGATATGATGGTGAAACAACGGATTGAACCATCACCGCTCTAACCTGAATTGCTCAATTTCTTGAAATAACAAACTGTTTTGCTCGAGCTAATGTTATACTGTCTATTTATGTGCCTACGGGTTTTCAAATGAGGTTATGTCCAATCACCCCGAACCCTAGGCATCTCATCATCAATCCATTTCCGCTTCCTGGTGCATAACTAATTATGAAGTGGCTCATAAGACTTCGTTAAGTCTTGTACCTACATAAAGGCCGTAAACAAAATAACTTCTATAACCATTACAATAATTTCCACTCCAAACTATATCTTATCACAACAGTTCACTGATTTACACTTAAAGTAGATAAATCATTCTTGAAAATACCCCACCCCCCCAAATCGTTTTAAATAACGTTGGTGTTGAGACTTTTTAAGCCCCGATTTGTAATTTCGACTTAATTTGAAATACTTACCACTCACGTTTTTCATGTCACGAAAATATATTTCTTATGTCAACGATTTCATTCATTATAAATATTATCGTTTTATTTTGGATATTTTCATAATAATACGAGTATATACTTATAATTTGTAAACATGCATTTACTTACTGCAATAGAAATATAATTTACGTATACTCAGGAACCGATTTCTCGACTTTTGAACAACCCTTAAAGCTATCGGAGGAAGATATATCAGCATTAGGCCGAAAAAAAGGTCTAAAAGTATAACCATCGTTTACAGT
Source organism: Periphyllus acericola (assembly GCA_949715065.1). NCBI lineage: Eukaryota > Metazoa > Arthropoda > Insecta > Hemiptera > Aphididae > Periphyllus > Periphyllus acericola. The sequence continues at coordinate 12,534,160 of OX454266.1, forward strand.
TTCAGACGATGCAAGTGTGAAATAAAATGTATTCTATTATAATATGAAACATAAATCAATTTAGTAACAGTTAGTAAAAATGATTAATCGTATTGAATATTTATTATATATTATATTATGTATTTTGGTTAACAATAATGTTTTGTTGTTATTACCAACACAGCCATTTTACATTAATAATTTTCTTGAAATTGGACCAAGTTGGTAGTTGGACCGAAATTATATAGAATAGTCAATGTTAGGCTCGTTTCAAGAGTGTAATTTTAACTGTAGAAAGTCCAAATTATTAGTAAAATTATTCGTTAAAAATTGCGCACACATATTAAAATGTACAGAGTTATTTGGTAATATTATATTCAATAAAAATTAAGAGTTAGGACCGAAATGGTCTTAGGTAAGTGTGAAATATAACCGGTAAGTATCGCATAGAATATCTTATAAAAAATAAAGTTTAAATAAATTTTAAAATAATATAAATTAATCATACCTATACAATGAAAATTGAGCCTTATATTACGTGCTACTTCTTTAGAGCTGTACAAATAACGTTAACGTACAAATGCGTGGTTGTAAACTTTAAAGCAAACATTTTGCCGTAGAACGCTTTAGCGTTATAAAAAAAAAAAAACAATACGAACAATATGATTTCCGTGATAATATGATGACGATAAACATGTTAATAATATCTAGATATTACACAAAATGTATTCAAAAACCGATGCCATCAAATTTGATTTATCTTATACCGGTATGTAATGAGTGTAATACGTAGCCCGACGTAAGTATGTATTAACTCGTATGTATGTACGAACATACTTAAAGTGTTATAGGTGTACACAACAATACATGCTTGGACCGCGTATGTATTTCGCGTATCGCCGGAAAAAATTTAACTAGCATCTTATAAGGCGTGAAAGATTGTTTAGATTTCATTTAGTAAATCAATATTGTCGTATAAAGATGGTTTGTTCAGCCAAAATGTTCAGGTTTACCGGCCATAAAATCGTATAATAATGTCCGTAATTATAGAGCTAATGTCAGGCGTACGACCCTCTGTTTATAATTATCTAAAGATTCTTTATGATACCGCGCATTGACATTTCTGGAAAAAGGCCTTTGTCTATTGGTTCGTGTAATGAAATTTGGTATTTAAATTTATTAACCTTTGATCAAGTAAAGAGTATTAGACCGAGAGGGCTTAGCAAAAAGCGATGATGTTCAAAGAATCGTAAACTGGGCAATTATTAAGAAAAATTAAATTAAAATTAGAAGGCGTATTCAATGAGTTTTTAACAAAAATTTACACCATTTAACCCAAGTCGGTAAGTGGTATCACTTTTGACTGCCGCAGAGCTGTGATATTTGTGCTAATACATAATCACATAATTCAATGGAGTGTTTTGTCCACACAGTATATATTGACATAGAAAAGCAATTATTTCTACGACAAACTGCTGTTATTTATTCTAGCCTATCCCTAATTAGTCTGCCGGTGCCCCAGTTCAAACATTCCGGTTTTGATTTATAATTTGTAAATTAACAAATGTTCAACAGTCAGTTGAGCCGTAATATTGAATAGATAAAAGTGAACGGGGGAAAAAAATGCATTATTTTTTGTATATTTACCCGATAAATGTATTTGTTATTAAAATCCAATAACGATCCACCTGTAATGTCTTATAATAGCGAGAAAAAAAAAAATAATACTCTTTTGTGCGTATACATTATGAAAAATAATGTTATCTTTTGTTCTATGATTTTGCTCCGCGAGTTCATTAAATCCTAACCATCCATATACTCAGAACGCAAAGCAAGGAGCGATTTAGATACACACACTGTCGGTGAAACATTCAGTGATTTGTAGTTCGTTAAATTTAAAGTGGCATGATGTGTAATGTCGAGTGACGAAAACGAGTGGTACACGACAACAAATGAGCTTTTATTCGATTTTAATTAACGCTATTCTACATTTCGCCACAAAATATATATTATTCACTTAACACATATTCGCGAAAACGTACCAAAGATAAGACATGCATCAAGACGAACACGCGTGTTAAATACTTCCGCACACTCTATGATAGAATACAAATGATTAAATACAATTTTATTCGTCCATTAAAAATCATAAAAAAAAAATCAATATGAAAGTTAAAAATTTCCCATTCACTTGCCTAAACATATTATCTTTATAATATTACTTGATTACATATTATTTGTATTAATTTTTTTTTCAATGGGTACTATAAAAAATGTTTTCTGCATTTTTTTCATGCCACCTTAAGTATGTCCTGTGGCAATACAAACTTTTGTTTTTCAATTGATAATACCATTTTTTTTTCGCAAGATATTGTTCAATTATTTTTTCTGGGATTTTTTTATGTAACATAGTAAAAAAAATTGAGCCCAGACTTTGGGAGTGATTAAGATTTAAAATTGCGTATGAAAAGTATGAAATTCCCGTTTTCTTGAATTAATAGCAATTAGTGATAATATGTAATTACAAATTATGCCATAATATTAGGTATTATAATGCTATTTTCCGTAATACTAAAATTAAAATAATTCAAAAACTACTCGATCGAATTTTGATTTCAGTACATCAACATTTACAGAAAAATGACCTCAATAATACGTATATCGTAGTAAAAATGGGGTGTTCCCAGTTGAAAACAAAACTTTGTTTTGCCACAGGACATACTAAAGGTGGCATAAAAAAGAAAAAAAACATTCAGGAAAACATAGTATTCATGGTAACTAGAACATAAAAATAAAATTAAAAAATTTTTACGGTCCAAAAAAGAGGTAAACACGTCTAAAAAATCACCATGTAATCTTTTTAACTATAAGTAATTTTCTAATAATAATAATACGAACAATTGTGAGAATGCTTTGCTCTCCTGCGTTATATAACAGGTAACAATCGCGGAAGTCTAAGCCAATTCCGATATCAATCGGGTCGTTATTGTGTATGGAATAGTAGTCATATATTATAATAGAAACGTATGCAATAATAATATGTAACAACTGGCAAAACAATTACTATTATATGAGCGAGAACGGCCGATTGCGCAGTTGTCATTGTCGCGATGTATAAGTTTTAAATTATATGCCCTACATGCAACCCTCCAATTTTATGTGAGGGTGCAAAGGTATGTTCATATACATACGAGTATATATATATATATATATATATATAGTGCATAATCAAACATGCGTAGGTAGTATTCGGAATATGTACTTTGATCAAAACATATTCAAATATTTCTCTATATTATATGAACCTTCCATCTAAATATTATTTTCCGTATGTACTTATTATTGATTATCTTTGAACAAATTATAAAATACGTTCAATAACGTCTAGCGTAAGAATAGGTATACATATTGTATTTTTATTTCTTTTCAATACTTTTCACATTTATATAAATAAATGTTTAACCGCAGTATACCGAAATACAATTCTGATACAAAATTAACCGATAACTGCTTTTGTCAGTATATCATTATGTTTTGTCTATCAAATTCAGAAAAAACTTTCAGATACCTACGTCTTTGGCTACCACAAGATATTTTCTTAACGGACATAGCCACATACGAGAACTTACTATCATCTGAAGATGAAGATCCATCCAAAATACTACAGTAATACAATCATAAGTTATCACTATCAAATAAGTATTAATCGTAAATGTTATATTTAAATTAATATAAAAATTGTTATAATAGCACCAGGTGCACTGAAACATTTTTGATAATTAATTTTTTTTGATTTATGCGTATTACGTATACATAGAATGATTGGGATGGATATGATTAGCCACAGTATAGTGAACAAGTCTTATGCCACAATATACTACCTAAGTTTTATGCGGACTGTAACGGTTAGTTAAATGCTTGTAAGTTGTGCGCCATGCGATCTTTCGGTATTGACCGCAATCTCATAAAGCTTCGAGTTGGTTTCGCAATAAAATTCTGTCGAAATGTATACGTTGTCAATTTATAGTTATTCGCGAAACGTGAATGAAAAAAATGGTTTCAAGTTTACGTGTTGAACTTTTTTTCCCCCCTTTTAATTTTTAATACGTCACCATTATTTTCGGTCACGTATTTCTTTAGTTTAAGTCCTAATCAGTTGCAACGAAATCATCTACAATAGCATACGACTAGTGTATTCTGACGAATGATTTAATAAATCGTTCGCTTTTACCGTTATATTATAATCGTACAATGCCAAACCGGAATACCGATCTCGAGGAAAAATATTCGGGCGAAAACGGTTTAAGCTGTTGCATAAGTCTTGGTTATTCAGTCATCATTTTCGGTCATCATGAATGAATCACTGCTATCGCTCCAAATAAATTGTTCTCAATTGAATTCGCTATTATAATGCGAATACCACCGTCGTAGACTGTACTCGGTAACGCGTTCGTAAGAAAACGAGACGTATCAATCGTATACGATGGTAGTTATAATATATAATAATATCAAGAAGCAGTCTGCGAATGAGATCTTCTTCCGAAGAATAAAAACCGAACGAAAATATCGTGTTACGCTTATAATGTAATATACGCGGTACTCGTTTCTTTGAAACATCAAATAAAAAACCTATTAACAGTTCTCAGAACGAGTTTATGTTTTTAAGACCTATAAAGCACTCGTTTTGATATCACTATACTATAAAGTAACATATAGTATAATACACGTTTTTTAAAACAATTTTTTCGCTCACATATCCGGTACGCACAATTAAATATAAAATATAACTGTCCATATATTATTATTTACAACAAATCGTCGCAATAAGTGTATATTTTTTACCATGACATTTTTATTTATATTATTGTGACGATAACCCCGACACATAGGGTGCGTATAACGTCAACACGTGCATAATTTTCATGGGAACGATTACCTCAGACCAATCATGTTTTATATTATAATGTTGTACTCAGAAATCGGAAACAAAAGACACTGTCGATTTTGTAGAGCTGAATAAGTTAGCGAGTCCATTTTAATTACAGCAAAAATATTTACATCAGTTTTTAGTCGGACTGTAAACGGAATAACGTATCACACTGCGGACGTGTTCACATTACACACAATATACCAGGCGATTTTCTGTAATACACGCATGACTATAATATTTTGCGTTTATGAATTATTATCGGACGAGGCAAGTGAATTCATTTATAACTATACGTACCGATTCAGTTAATTGCATTTTTAATCAAATTTTATTGGCAGCCGGCCGAATATCTTACAAATAATATCGGAGTATGGGCCTAACGGACGGATGTGTTGAAAGAAAAAAAAAAGTTTTTCTTATTTTCAAAATGCAGTATAATGTGCAGATCCGTGTTAGTTGTCAAACCCTCTATCAGATTTCCACGAATTTAATGCAATTTCTAATATAACTGGCGTTAACTTCTACACCAGAGCAGTTTACTGCGAACGATGCGTATCCCATTAGAAATATGCATGCACTCATGTCTAACCAAGAACGGTAATATAACGTGATTTAATCAATAACTTTGAGCAAGTTGAGTAAAGTTTTGGTATACCTACCTTACGAACGGAGAGGTGAGGAATTCTAAGCTCTGACGTATTGAAATTTTATACCACCACCCCACCAACCACCCCGATTAATATTATCCTTATCGTGATATGTAGTTATGCGACCAAAACATTTTTAGCAAACATTTCAATTAGTTTTGAACTATTTCGGAATTGGTCGGATGTCAAACGTTATATTTTCGTTGGTCGAGTAGGTATCATAAATAAACTGCGATACTTGTTTGTTTCAGACGGCATAGCATGTTCCATTTTCTAAAAAAAAAAAAAATCAATTACATGTAATTACACCATGTAAAATGTTTTTTTTTTTTTTATTGTTTTGTTTGCTTTTCCTCCATAGGGTTAATAAATTCTAAAGAACTACAAGAATCCATTGTTGTCTCTTATGTCACGTAACTCTGTTTCAGAATATATATATATATATGGCTAACCGGTACGTTTTGGTGTTTATCCACATTGATCTGCTCGTTTCGACCTTCTTCTATCGGTACGTTTTAACAAACCAAATCCTTGGGTGTATCATGATCCCAATGCGCATAGGCTGCTACACTTTTGATTAGATTTTGTTTTTCGACAGCGGTTTTAAATATATTACTGATACTTAAATTAAAGTATTAATAATTGTAACTATTACGTTTATAGTTAGAATATTCCTTATCCATAGGCAGTTGCTTCAATTTGTGACGTTTTTCCTCAAATAATATATGTTATATATACCTACCGATGGCTTAGTGCACAAGTGTGGCAAAAATGAGTTAAGTGTACACAATACATTTTTGCACATTATTCCAAACATGTGTCTAATATGGCATATTTTTTATAAAACTAGGTAATTAATAAAAAAAAATATTCAAGACTCCAACCAAAAATCGGGTTATTTTAAATTTTTATTGAAATTTGTGAACTTTTTAATGCCTAACCGATTTGTTAAATTTAGCTCACTTGTGCACTAAACCATCCATATATTATAAATATATATGTGTTATAGCGTTTTTACAAGATAAACATGGTATTTTGACTGTTCAGACATTTTCCCTATAGAGTTCTAAGAAAATGTTTGTTCTAAATGTTGATTTTAACTTAAAATATAACGTGTTATAGATTATTAATTATTTGTTCAAGTTTTCTGATCGTATTAAAGCTAATTGAATAAAGTTATAGTTTAAGTTATTGTTAAACAACAATTATAAATTTTATCGTTTATGACGTATGTACCTATTTACTACCTTTTATATTTGCCTCTGATCGTGCACTGTTATTTTTAATATTAAATATTATACGAAAACAATATTGCGATTTCGGATTTTGATTCAGCCTCCTATATTTAAACAATCTTCAAAGTTTCAAAATAAATTTGTTAAATCTTAAAAAAAAAAATGTTTGATTTACAATAATTAATACACAATGTAAAACATCCCAAAGTCTGTCAATTAGTGCCAAATCTGCAGATCAATGGATGAACAAATTCATTTTTACACTCTTACTGAGTTATCGTTTTCAAAATAAGTAAATAATTCTTATCGTGTTTTTCTTAAGTCGTAAAAAATTATTTTGTTCATGATTTATTGCTTGAATACAAGGATAAATAATTTGTTTAGATGCACTCGAATTCAGATTTTTCTGTATAATTACATCTAACATGTGAGTTAGTCGGGTTTTAACGTATGAATAGAATATTAATTCAGAAGACTTTCGTTGTAAGATGTAAAATATTGAAAAATTAGAATCGATTCGAATAACATAATATCATGTCACTTAAATGTATTTCACGCCTATAATAAATAATGTTATTCTTTAAAATATCTAAAACGTGTTTTTATGGTAATACATTTTATAAAACCAAAAGTAACAATATTTATTGTGAAAATCAAAATTTCAGCTATAAAGTATTATATATAAGACGTTTGAAACTTCAATTGTATTTGATATATTTTTGAACTAAGGTCCAGTGCTTTTCAAATATTCACAACTTGAACTTTGTCGTTAAATTATTTGTTATATTTCATAACTTTGTTTTTAAATTACCGTTAAGACTATAAATAAATAATAAATGTATGTTTCTTCACGTTTAATTTGTACATTATAATAAAGTCGAATAGACTTGTCTTTGTCCCAACAGTAAAACGATTCAAGTTTGGAACATTAACAAATGATTTATGAATTTTATTAAATTGTGTTTATTTATTTTTTAATATTGATTATTAATAACGATTTTAATATTGTCTCGATTTTATCGTGAAAATTTCTCTATTTTTTCTGCATCATCTGGAGTCATTATGACTATTGGTCCGGTGACATTCCACGCGTTTTTTGATGAGATACAGTGATGGGTAAATAAATTGGAAAATCACAAAACGTACACGAAACATAAATATTAAATTGCAGTAGTTATGTAATGTGTGCATTAAGAAGCATAGTTGGCTCTTAGTTTTAACATTAATGAAAAAACGCTAGCAGCTATAGTGACTTCTGGCTCGGATACTTTATGCTATGTATTTGGAATACATTTTCGCATAAGATCTGTTGCTAACATCAAACTTAAGACAAAAATAATATTTTTGTATTTTGTGTATAATATATGCATACGTGGCACAAATATGTAGTATTCTAACATGTTATTATTATTACATGAGTTCGTGTACTCGTATAATATTCCATCAGATACTCTAAAAAAAATTTTTTATTGCTTTGATGAATCGTGCAATAAATTATGTTCATCGTGATATTATTATAATACAAATAAATAAATATAAATGTTATACTCCATCATTTTTCTGTGACAGAGATATTTTTGAAAATCGTATTTTTATGGAAATTGCGTGGATAAGTATTTCACATGTAATTGAAAGGCATATTATTCAAACAAAAAACGGAGAAGAAAAATGCACAATTGGATTTTCACAATTTTTTAAATTAAATGTACGAGTTCGTTTTATAGAATAAATATATATTTATATCAAATAAAAAAACTGAACCATCAAGGCTATATGAATCTTTCTGAATTTTAATATACGAGTAGCTGCGATATTCCGAGAAAACATTTAATAATAAAACGAAAAATGAATATATTTATGGTTATCATTGTGTGATGATTGCCGGATAACTACTTTACACAAATACCTGAACTTTATTAATTATGTTTGTTTTATTTGTTTTTTCAACTTTGCTAGAATGCTGATGGGTTAATTTGGATACAGAGTAGATACAAGTAGGCGATCAATATTCAATATACAATTATTATTTTACATGTTTGTCGACCGATCGATTTTACGTTTTAAGTATTCTGTTGTGTTTGCGTGAATGGAAATTCAATTATAAAATCATAAATCTAATGGCTTCGTTCCAGTGAAATATCTGATTAATACTGTTCGCTTACAACCATGACCCATCGATTATTTTTCTTACGATTTAATTTCTTTTGAGATGAATTTCACCCAAGTATTTGAGACTATTCGCCACAGCTAATATTTGTTCTGGTAAAATCAATTAATTCAAGTTCTTCTTATTCAATTAATAGTGAATCATAAAACACTGAAAGTTTGGTTTAGGCTCTACATTCGAAACTTTTACAATATTATTGACGGACTTCTCGATACATTGTTAATTCAATTACCTACGTGCCGAACCACACGGTAGCTTTCCGCGAATCCAGTTCAGTCTGCGAGTGATGATAACATTAGAAGTTTCAGTCAACAACTATGGAAGTATAGACTGAACTCAAAATATTTCGTATGAAGTGTATGATTATGAGTGATTATGCAAACGATTCTGGTTTACAGCTTTTTTTTCACGACAAAAGAGATGACGGATAATTTATTTGAACGGAAAATGGGATAAAATAACAAATAAATGATGTATACATCGTGTTTGCTACTCGTTTGATGAATTTATTATAATTTCTATTAATAATATTGCTTTTATTATAATACTATAGTATGAATGCGAAAAAATAGCTCTAAAGTTTTCGCATAAATATTTTTAATAGAAAAATAGAAGTTTACATTTATTTGCTTCGCACAAAAAAATATTTTGGACTGTAGTATTCACGAGTAGAAAAATAAGGCCAGAAAGGTATTGACCACGTTGTATTTTGGTTTATACAATAAATTTAAAATTTAACTCAACGGAATAATGAAAACAATTTTATAAAAAGAATAGGCAAAAATATATTTTAAATATTTATTTGGGGATTAAAAATATATTGCAAGGTGTTAATTATAGAGTAAAGTGAGAACTGATTATTTTTTTTAACTTTCGACGAAAGTGTGGTTCTTGTTAAAATATAATTAGAAAAAAATCAGTACTTAGTTTAGCGTTTTAAGGTTGCAACTTTAAATGTAAAATCGGACTTAAAAGTTCCTTTATTATGTGATACATATATAAGTATAAATTCAAATAATTGTTTATACCCAATTTATTATTAAATAAGTGCACGTTTCAAATGGTATCTATTAAAATTGTCAACGCAGCAGTATTGTAGATACGATGTTCATCAAATACGTACCTAAACGAAGATATCGCATTGATCACTATATTAGCGTTCAATAATTGCAATTTTTAGTATCAATGGACGAAATGAGAGATAGCCGATAGAAGTTAAAATGTGAAGTTGGGTGGATCGGGGCGTACAGGTACCATACAGTCCAGTGGCGTGCGGTGATATTTTATATTGGGTAAGCGCTTAAATAAAATTTCAATAAAATTTTCAACACAAAATTTACTGAATTGTGGACACGTTGACGGTTGACGACAAAATAATTTATTTATTATAGGTATAGTATAATAGAGTATACTAGTATATACATAACTTATAATAAGTATATTGATAACAAAAATAATCCCATATGCATCGTAAGAATATTGGAATTCCGTTTTTAAAAATATCGATAAGCGCTCGGCATAGCGCTTTCAACCATCACGTAAAAACGTGTATATCCCCTTATACCACAACTGGTCATTCCTATAAATAACGATATGGGAAAGGCAATCTAAAATACTGGCGCTTCTGTAGAGAAATTGCCTATACGAAAAAAAAAATCATTTAATTTCTTTCTAAATCTGATAATGTTTTTTAAATTGAACACAAAAATAAGAATTAATAAATATTTGTAATTTTAATGTAAAAAAATTGTCATTGAACATCAGAAATATTAATCTTTTTATTTTTTTTACTTTTTGGTTGGGCATGCGCCGCTTACCTAGCTTGTCCTGACCGACGCCACTGCCATACACCTACGTAACGGAATGTAATATATGTGAACGCGATGTAGCACTTAATATATTACACTACCACGCATTCGAAGATAGTGTTATACGCCCAAAAAAGTATTTCAAATATATTGTATATCTGTACAACACGGTGTGTATAGTGTATATTTTATACGTTGTAGAAATGCGAATCGACTTTCGAAATATTACTTATTTGAACTCGGCGAACTTTCGTTATTGATAGCGTACGCGATACATTATTTATACCATTATGTACATATACATGTATATATATATATATAATCGAACGTTGGTAGGTATACATAAAAATCTAGTGAGAAAATGCCAATAATTCCACATTACGTGATTGTTTATCGCATTTTGAATGGTATAATAATACAGGTAGCCAGGGACAAAGGTGAACGTGGTTCAACATTTATTAATATTATTTATAGTTTATATATATTTTATAGTTTCTGGAAGTAATAAGCACGCCAAGCATGATCGTAAAAATCCAGTTCCTTTCCGTTTATTTTCACCGCGTGGTTCGCGAAACATTATTAGGTGGTTAAATACAGCGAACTTCGATTATCGACGAGGGCTAAAAGCGCAAAAATAAAGAGATTAATATACATGCAATAAACAATGCAAAAAAAAAAAGGAAATAAATAAACGCATGCAGTTGTTCGATACGAATTATTACGTGTTTGTACAACCTGACAATAAAAAAAAAAAATTCGTATGCTAAGTATATTATATAAGACGTTTTATTTTTTTGTTTTAAACATGTTATTCTAAACTAGCGACACGGTGATTTCACATTTTATGAACAAATCAACTGCGAGAAGCATAACATTGCCGTTTCTAATTCTTGTTTATGATTTCCAATGTTTATATTGCTCATCCGTCAGGAAATATTGGAAAATAATAATATTAGGGAAATAATGTTCGTTGAATCAGACATAAAAAAAATGGTTTTTGGAGTGATCATGCGGGAATGCGTAAACGATTTGTTTTTTCTTTTTCTTAACCCACTATTCCGGTAGCGGGTAGACGGTTGGAAAGGATAGCGGTTCATTATAATAAGGACACAACATTTTAAGGGAAGTGTGGAGACCGCATGCATGTTATGACTTTATGAGACGTCGAAACATTGATTGCTTTTTGGGGTGGTCGCCCGCTGGTTCGGAATGAGCGCACGTGGTTCTGTTTAAACGTCGTCGCCGGTTACACGGGTGCGCGCGTGCATTATTATTATTCACTGACACACGGCAGCGTATTCGTCGGAGCGGTATGGCCGAGCGGACAAGGCGGCAGTACTTAATCCTATGGTCGCCGGTCACCGGCCGCTTCGCTTTCCTCGCGACTACACCGTCCGTAGTGAAGAAACCACCACCACCCGTTCACCCTAAAACCTAATGTTCCGAAAACAAGAGTCGGACTCACAAAAGTAACCCTCTCCTACAGTCCTACCATGCAGACCATAGCTATGGGCTACAGTTGCCGGAGCTTAAAATAACAATAAAATATAAATATAGCACATTCGTAACGTATCGTTTTGTAAACACCCCGGTAGAGACTGACGTATAAATGATGAGTAATATAACTGTGTCATCCGATCGGACAAACGATAATAATCTATATATGTATTTATAATATATTGTTATTAAACTGTAACTGATTTATTTGGGCACTTAAAGTTCTATTGGACCGATTTGTATGATTTTTTTGTTTTGTGCGCGAGTGCTCGGTGTGCAGATGAGCCATCTAATGAGAAAAGTTTCGAACATTTGTTAATTAAATAGTTTCGTTTACCCAGACCTGTGTTTGGTAATGGTAAAAAGCTGTTTTATGTTACCACATCCCGAGTTAAATCTTTTGAAAAATCCAAAATACAAATAGTACCAGACAAAAAAAATACAATAAATTTAAAAAGAAATATAAAATTATAAAATTATATTTTTGGTTAATGGTTGATACTTTTAAATAATAACAAATTATCGTTGAATATATAATTAATTTATTAAAACTAATTAAATTTTCAATAAAAAAATGTATATAACAATGAATAAAATATAAAAAACAAACGAAAATAAATAGAAATTAAAAATGAAATAAATGAATGCTTTGTGCAAGATTAAATGCTAAAAAATACGACCGGTTTCGATTTAAAAAAATCATCGTCAGCTATAAAAAAACACATTTACTGCTAACCCCTATATCTATAAATTTTACTAAAATTATACAGAAGTTAAATAACTGATGTACGAGTAGGAGGTCGTTCGTAGTAGCACGTCTTAACGTTGGCACTCGTGATTCTTTTTATTTTTTGCCTTTATTGTTATTATTATTATTATTATTACTATTATTGTTGGTGTGCGATTCCACGATCATTTTGTCAGGGCGCAATATTCTCACCCCTAGCCGTGACGCAAACTGAATTTCTGATCGTTAATCGGATTCCGGGAAACTTCGTGGAACGATAGTCTTTCGTCGCAACGCGCGCGTTCCGGCGGATAATACCAATCAAACGTACACGGAGACGAAGACGACAACGACTACGAAATACGGCTTCGGTGATCGAGACTAGCTGGTAGGACGCGATTTAATATAAAATTATTATTGTTATTGATGCGTGTAGTCGTCGTGCAAAGGGTGGCGAAGACGCGGGACGCATCACCACCCGATCCGGCGGAACGAAAGCGAAACACACTATTCGTCTCGGCGTCCATTATGGCATTGTACGACGTGTTTCAATGAACGCGTCACGCCCGCACACGGTGCCGGATTTAAATCAGTCTTGGGAGGCCGGCGCGCGTCTACACTACGATAGGAGGCATAATTCGATTTGTAAATAATTGATACAAATCCTACACTTCAACGCTTCATAATGCTCATTGAAATGAAATAGTATTTATTGCGATCGAATCCACTCCTTTTTGTATGATTGCTTACTTTTTTTTAAAAATGTGCTTCGATTAAACCATTTACCGATCGTGGGGAAAACAGTAAAAAATAAAATAAAACGTAAAGTGTTTTAAGTTTGTGGACTGGGATGTCATATGGCTGCAGGGAGTCATTCCGAAAATTTGTCAGACACCGAAAATGTTACCACGATAATGTCGTGATCGGAGCTGTTGCATATGGTAATGAAATTGTGTATTTGACATATTGTGTTTTATCGCTTGGGTCATGCTAAAATGTTGTCCGAAAGTCACGCCAGATGTCATACTCGTCGAGTGAAAAGTACAAACGAGTAACATTAATATGCACCGTTGCCCTAACATCGATTTGGTCGACGTAGTAAATGTTATGTACTTAAATATTTAAAAAAATCGGAACCGGTTGATACTATATATATTATATATACGAGTATATACGAATTTACTCTGCATTTACTACGACGACCAAATCGTCTAGTTAAAGAAACGGTGCATTTTACTCGTATGTACCAATGTATCCTTGTGTATACTTGAAAACGGTGACACTAGTGTGACGTCCGTTCTTTAAAACATATTCACTTTCATACGTTCAAAACCAATATCGAGTTCAAGGTGCCTACAGATATGTGATAAAGAATTTTCCGCTACTGGGCAACAAAAAAACTGCCCGATTAGAAAACTAAAAAACTGTTCTATTAAGGTTATAACTAAACCACGAGTATGAAATTACTAAAAAAATGGTAATTTTATAAATCAACCAACCTCCTTAAATCTTCTGTCCAAGGTAAAATTATTGCTCCCTAAAGCCCACTCCTAAATACGGAAATACGGTCCTGGGAACGTAACAATAATAATAATTTAAAGTTTTCCAGTGTACGCCATTTCGCGTTTTGATTGGAAATCTAATTATAGAGCACGCAGGAGTACGACATTAATTTAATGTTCTATTAGTAATCCGGCGCCAGTTTTGTCGTCGGCTAAAATGAGCACGTGTATACTCACTTTGATAACACATCCAAGGCAATATTAATGTCTACGAAAACGTTTACATCCAGAATACGCACATATTATACTGTAAAGCAGGCACGTCAAACACACGGCAAGAAACTCATTTTTGTTTGGTCCTCTATAAGAATAAATTAATGGAAAACATTAAGTAAAAATAATAATAATAAAAATTAAAAAAATTCCATTTCATGACGGAACTATGTCAGACAGAGAGATATATTATGTTTGATATTATTATTATGTTAACTGATAAACTGTATCCAAATAAGTTTCAATGATTTATTGTAATTATGCGTCGATGGTAATTTTTTTGTGCTGCCCACGTGGTAAAATACTCAATATTTTTGGCACAGTTTAAATTAGACAGTACTTATACTTTGAGTTTCACATGTCTGCTGTACAGAAATATAAACAATGTTTAAATGTTCGAACAAAGTGTGCTCTCTCAGACCATTACTGAGCTATTCAGATGAGTGATTAATATAAAAAAATAATAAAAAATCAATTTACATTTTATTATAATGGATGTAACGATATTTTGGATACATATTTCTCAGCCAATTAAACGAATTAAAAACGGCTTGACGTTAAACATAAATATCCATTTCAGGATGTTATTGCAGTAATTCATACCTTTATTAAATTGAAAATTATTCATTCTACAATTTTCCATTTTCAAATTACGTTATGATTTACTCGAACATTAACATTTACATATTTTAAATTTATTGCTCTGTGATTATTAATTTCATAAAATATGTTAATGCGATTTTCTTATCTCAAAGCTAATGCTAATGGTTGAGGTTTCATAATATGAATCATGTGCCCTAAATCTGAGAAAATGTGTTAAAATAAAACTGCCAAAAATACAGCAAAAGCAATACATATTATTATTAAACATTAAACATTTTTATATTATTATGTTATTTGGTGAGTATAGTTTTATTTTTATTATCTAATAACGGAACAATTTTTAAAATTTGATGGAATATTTCAAATAAAAAATAGTACCCTATAAATTTACCTTTATTTTTGTCGTAAAAATATATTTGGTTTATTCACGCGAATAGTAATTTTAAATATTAAACGTACTATAAAAAGAAAGAAATTGCAATAAAATTACTTTGTGTTTCTGTTTCTGAAAATAGTTAGTGATTCATGGAAGATGCATTAATATGTGCCCCCAGCACATTTTATGATATCAATTTATCATGTAGATTGTTTTATTATGTTTTGAAATAGTTTTATTCGTAAAAAATTTTACTAAATAACTACAATATGATTATTATAAAATTAAAACTATTATGCCTGAAAAGGATGGGAGAATATTTCGAGTGGTTTTGAAAAATAATTTCTCAGGAGAATAGTGCAAGTACAATGGAAACAATGAAAAACGATAACGGTACCAGCCGCACCGGAGAGTATGGAATCGGACAAAATGTAATTTTAAAATAACTTTTTAGAAAAGAAGATATATAATTGATACTCTCCAAGAAGGAAAAACGAGCTGACGGAGGAACATAATATATTATAAAGGTCAGTTAGCATAGCGAAAGGCGCTCTGGAGTGGAAACCACGGGGGAGAAAATCACCAGGAAGAAGAAAAAAAAAAAGAAAGACAAGTTGGAAGGATAGACCGGAACAGAATATCCTATTTCTAAGAGACGGAGATCCTACATAGGTTAGCGGAAGAAAAAACTAGGACGGAAACTCAATATTCTCTAAAAGCTACGGAACAGAGAAATAAGTGAAAATATTATAGCGTACATATCCCAATGTTATATAATATACATTGTAGTATTACGTATACAACTTAACTATTATTGTAACGCACAACCATACGATTTAATCAAAATGTTTAAAGCTATCGGATAAATGTTTGCGATTAAATCCAACGGTATAATAATTGTTATAACATTTAGTGGGTACAAAACGCGTAATTTATAGACGGCCGGGGTGCATGATTTTACGCGTGCGTACCGCGTGTGATACATGTTGATTATTTGTTACATATATTGTTTATATGCGATATGTACATACATAATTTCGGCGTGTGAATGAATTGTAATTGCATCGCGTATACTCGATATTATTAAGGTTACGAATAATGCTCGTACGCCGTTGAAATGGAATTGAAATTGGTATACACGCGGAATAGCTGCGTTTCCTGCAAGAGATTCTTAATGAAGTTCCTTCGGGCAATTATGTCGAGTCGAACTGAAGGTTTTAACTTCAAATCGAAGCAGGTCGGCGTGATATTATACGGAAAACTACGCGACGAATACGGCCGAAAAAGGATGTTCTTATTTTGGAAGAAAAAAACGAGAACGTACAAATATCGACATAGTTTATCTTTTACATCATAAAACGTTCCGAGGCGACGTACCTTTTGTTTTTTGCACTGTTTTGTTCGCACACAGCCGATTGAACGTTAACTATTTTTAGAAATTGAAACTCTACCTGTGAACGGTGAACGCATTCCTATTGTACCTTCGCGCCTTACATTTCACTTTAACACTCGCGAACAAATATTTTGACACGTCATCTTTTGAACTTCCGCTTAAGCAACGGAGTTGAAACGCGCATTATTCTAATTAACCTTAGCCCCATATAACAACGTTTTCATCAAATGATCCGGCCATAATTATCATTACCTATACACCCGCACACGGTTCGCGATTGTTTCTACGATCCTTGCAAAAGGGTTAGAACTAAAAAAAAAAGTGAATCCATCACCATGCCCACACAAGACGTATTCCCAAACGGAGCATAAACGGAGCTTTAATTAAACGCGTAATGCATTGCCCCACGGGGTTAATTTACGGCGCACCGGATTTTTTTTTAACCAGCTTATTTCCGGGTGCACCGTATTTTCCTTGATTTATCTCCAATTTAAATCCGTGTTTTTTATAACATTGTTCCAGTATGTGACACCAAAGCCGGCTGAAAAATCTTTTCAGTTGTCTACTTTATACCTACTTAAACAATGAAATCCAAGGGAATATATTCAAATATTTAGAACGTCTATAAAAGCACAAATCATAATGTAATAGTTAAAATTTAAAATAATATTACAATATATCATACTAATCATAGTTTTTTTTTTATTTATTAAATTGCTTATTTGAACATTTTTGTTTTTTGATTTTACAATGTTTTCAACATTATTATTATTACCTACATGTTTTTTAAATTTATATATTTTACATTTGATAAAATTAAATGATAACGGATGTAAAAAACTTCAATAGTTATTTTAACGAATGTTGATGTGCAATATTTTAGTTGTCAAATTATTATTTATCGTTGTTTAAAATACATCATAAGATAATTTTCGAATCAAATGTATCAGTGAAAGGAAAAAAACAATTTTTTAATTTACACGACCTTGTTTAGGAGTTGTTTCAGAAATCTATTTCGACAATTCAATATCATTGAATATTCTGTTCGATTTATCGATCCTGAATCATACGCCCGGTATGAGTACAACTGACTGTGTATGAAACTTAAACTCTATAATATTTAGTGTGTTAACAGGATAATCTGGCCCAGAGTGGTTTTAGCATTACCCAGATATTCCCCTAAACAGTCGATAGAACGAAATATCAATATTACTTTTAGTGTATCAAGACATTTAATTTTTTGTTCACGCTGGGTTTCAATTCTGAAATATATTCATGTTTATATTTTTAAAAACAATTGTTCACGCTCACACGATATTATAATCTATGCGATTAGAAACTCATCTCAATTATTTAAAATTATAATACATATAATGTGCGTTTAAATTCAACGTTATCCAGTGTGCTGAAAATGGTCTACTGTGAACTATGAAAGGATATTTATCTTTGTTTTTCACGAAGATCAAAAAATATGTTTTTGATTGAAGTCATCGTTTTCTAATTGAAACCATTGATATTATAAACGATCGTAGCAATAAGATATACATATATTTATATTCATAGACAAAAACAACAGACCTTTATTATGTATTCACTTTTGCACAAAAAAAATGAATGTTGGCTCGGACCGACTGATCAATTAATGTTTTCATTAAATTTTGCGTTCGATTTTTTTTCATTTGAACACATTTTTTTCTAAACATCAAGATGGTTCTATTTTTAGTTTGAAACAATATACATTCGAAAATATTCCATTAGAATATTATTTTTGAACTGTATTGATACTTCTATGTAACAATAAAAATACATGCCGTGAATACACACTTAAACGAGTATAATATATGCAATCAGTTCGCGTTGTTATGATAGTACGATCACGATTTGAGAAATAATATACGCTTACTGTAACACGAATGTCAACAGATATGGATGTCCAGATATTGATACCGTCCATATTCACTCTATAACCACGAAAAGCGTAATATCCCAGACGATAAAAACCATATTATCTTATTTGTCTTCCGTTATTATGTTTGTCTTGGAACCCGATGTGGACAAGGCGTGGGCATGCGCCATGCACGGACCAGCCGTACATTATTCAATTTATTAAGTCCACGAAATCGTTTTCCTACTAAATTGTATTATTTTAACCGTAACGATATATTAAAATAAAATAATATCATTCGTTGTATAATATTATATACTATTTCAATAAAGTTCCCAGACGGTATCGTGGACTCAAATCGGTTAAAATTAAGTGTTGTCGCGTTCACTTAATCGATGGCCACACAATCCGTAACGATTGCAATAATAATATCGACTTGTGACGCAAACATCGCAATAGTGCGTAT
The DNA here is from genome assembly GCA_949715065.1 of Periphyllus acericola. Classification (NCBI taxonomy): domain Eukaryota; kingdom Metazoa; phylum Arthropoda; class Insecta; order Hemiptera; family Aphididae; genus Periphyllus; species Periphyllus acericola. The sequence continues at coordinate 12,553,648 of OX454266.1, forward strand.
TACAGACAAAAATACTTTACGAACTCACTTCGCGACCAACGTAAAACCGGACGGGGAAATAACTCAACCTTAGATGCAAAGATCACATGTATAAGGTATTATGTTTGTAACTCAATATCAAAAAGATATTTGACAAATTCAAAATATCAAAAAAAATTTTATATATAAAAAAATCTAAGAACAATTTATTTTGCTCTGACGCAGTGAAATTACTTATGAAATATACATATGTGTTTCTGCACATAAAACACATTTATTTTCTTATAACACTACAATTTTTAACATTTTATGGACAACTTTAGGAAAATCTATACTCTGTCAAATTACTTCATTCACATTTTGTTATTGATAGCGTCAACTCTATTTGTATTAAAAATATCTTTTATTACATATCTAACAATAATATTGATGATTTTAAATTTAATCATTGTTATAATACTAGAAGTTAATTTAAATCTAATTTATGACCTGTCTTATGCACTACTATATTTGGCCAACATAGTCCAATTAATATGGGCATTAAATTATGTAAAAATATATATGAGCAACAACACTCTGCACAATGACCTAAATTAATATATGCACACTTTCAACTACTGCTCGAAATTATTACTTATACTTCCATACCCATACAATACACATACATTACTACACACATTTTTCCACTGCTACTATTCCTGTTAATTCACCTTAATATTTCAAACGTAACTAATCTCGTAATCTACTATATTAATTGTGAAATAGTCAAATAATAAAAAACAAGTAGTGTCAATGGATGCCACCTTCTGTCATTCCACCTCGCCTATTGTACATTATTAACTAATTTGATTATTGTATTATGTATAAACATGGTAAAAGTTTCTATTTTTTAAAATAAAAAAATAAATAAATATATTTTACTTAATAGAAAATAGTTAAAATCATTTTCCATTTTTTTTGACCCTACACTTCGGTAACTATGACCATTTGCTGTAGAGTAGTAATGGTAAGTTTTCATGTTTTCAAACATGTATGTGTATTTAATGCATAGCTTAGTCGTTAAAATCCCGGGTGGTCACCCATCCGGGAGTTTAAGACGCCGGATGGTGCTTAACCGCATAACTGATCAATAACTGTGGTTTACCACTGTGTCCATAACATGCCCATAAACATTTTAAAATTTATGTAAATATCTTTTCATTATTTCATTGTTAAATTATATATATAGTATAACATTGTTTTATTCAGCTACTAATGTGTTGTGTACCTGCATAATTTTTAACCTACATATTTATTTTGTTTTTTCTTTTATTTTCTGTATAATTTGTCACTTTATTGTATCACCTCTTGATAATTTAAATTTTAAGTAAAAACTAGTTTTATTTTAACACTGTCATTGATTTTAAAAATAGTGAATCTAAACAAATATTAAATGTTACATAATATATTTTATTTAGCTTACAATTTATTAAGGTGTACAATACTAAGTAACTTATTTATATACTTTTATCATATATTCATATTTTATACTATATATAAATTAACTCTCAGCTACTGCACAGCCAATGGCTCAGAAGGCGATCGAACATTTGTTTTTATTCATAACTAATTTGGTTTATATTGTTATTTGTTGGAAATATATAATTATTATTATTTACTCGTCATCCACATAATGTTTTGTCGTACGCATAGACGTATTGCCGCCAAACCCGATTCACGGTCATCGTGTTTGCGGTTGGTATCGACCGAGATCATAGAAATATGCGTTCTTATATGCAAATAAAACGTCCGGTGAGTACGAGCCTGCTATAATTTATCACGTGTGATAAACTTTAGATCGCGCGATTCGTTATTATTTAAGTAAATCATATGCACTCGCAGAAACCCGTAAATGCGGTTGCGGTAACGTCCGCTCTAAGATTATCGCAGGTGAGATCCGATGTCCACACGTAATAAACATAAACATTGCGGTTGATATCACTAAACCATGATAGTGCATTTTCGAGTCATCTGAAACTGTTATTTTAAAAGTAGCCCATTCGAATTCATCACCCTCGTGTCCGTCCACGAGTCGTGGAGTGTGCGCGGCGGTGCTGTAAAAGTACCCACGTAAAGTGTTTCCGAGCTAATGGAATAAGCCGACGATTTAATAATATTCAGTGACGAGACGGTAATTTTTTTTCCCGGTTAGATTCTCCGTGTGCCGGTGGACCAGTTGAAAAATAAAGAAGGCACTTTATGAGCAAATCGCATTATGTTCGATATAACATCATATAAATGAATAAATAATCGACGGGTAAATATCGCTACATTTGTTAATATTAAAAAATACTGAACGAGTACAGGTATAGATAATTGAACTCGCGTGTTTATTACACCGTTTTTTTTTTTTTTGGAACGAATGGACCGCATGGCTCTGCAAGACTATCACACGTGTACAGCATCTCAAAAATGTACTACCGATAGAATTCATCTTGCATTTCCCATTGGCGTACTTCCGAGTGTGCTCCCTCTCAAATTGAATACCCACGATCGTTGTAGACACAATAGTGATCAACCAGGACGCGGGGGATTCTCTTGATTTAGCTTTGTTTACACATTTCCGATAGCGTTTAGAAAATGCGCAAAACGATCACAAACAACAAGTTTGTTGAAATGGGGACGGGAAACGGCTGCTGCTGCTTCTAATAACTGTACTCGGAATCGACGCTCCTCGATAACATTTTAGAATATCGGGAGGTGATGAAAAACAGTTTAGAAACGTTTCATGATATTCTCAAAGTCTACGGCACATTATTATAAATAAATATTATAATATACGTACGTCACATTTCGCGAGGATTACGCGACGAAATTGTTCACATTATTATTGTTATCTTTAATGCGTTTAAAGTTTACTGTCAAAACAACACGACAATAGGGATAAACAGATAATAAACACGGCGCGTTAATAATACTATAATACGTGTGCACGTTTAGCGACGATGTTGGTTTGCACGCGTAAGCTGTACCATACATATATGTGTGAATATTATATTATATTCGAAGAAGATAACTTATAAGAACGTTACACTTGATAACAGCAAAACTTTTGAAACGTTCCCTCGACCCCCCACCCTGAGTACGAATTTCTACTACATAAAAAGTAAGATTTATACCTTTCGCCTCACAACGAAATGTTTTTAATCGGGGGAGGATCATAATAATAATAATAATAATAATAATAATATATACTACGAAAATATTTGCTAATGCGCATCAGAAGTATAAGAAAACCAAAACGTTCTCCGGTGCGGGGTAAAATACGCTGCAGGTGAATACAAAATGACTCGCTGCTAAACACTAGAATCTCGTAAAAAACCATAACGATTCGTACACGAAACCAAACGGTTTTCAGATATCTGGCTTAAAAAAAAAAACGTAAAAAATCACACGCATATTTCGTAATATAATATTCAGTAGCGTTGCACAACGCGCAACCGGTGAATGATTTCGGGTCAAATTTATAACCATCACACGCTAAAATTATGTGATCCTATCTAGGGCTCGGAATTCAGCGCAAAGTCCATATCATTTTGGCGATCTTAGATAATGATTTCCAAGCACGTAATTCATGTCAAATAACAGACACTTCAAAAGTGAAACTCTTATTTCATATTTTTTTTTTTTTAGAAACGTTTTAGTTTATATGTAAATCATAGATGAGGTACCTAATGAAACAATTAATAAAAAAAAAAATGTATAAATCATTTTTTAACGGTAATTTTGTGGTTATATGCATTGTTCTTTTATTTTGCAATTATTCACCTACACGTTCACTAAAGACGCGTTTTACCGTATATATCGACACTTTTGTACGAAACCAAACTAAGGGTTACTTCACAGTTGGAGGGTAAGCTATTCTGCGTATGCAATTTTATTAAAATAATAAATTATCGTAATTGCGCGTTCAATGTTTACACGGCAGCGGTGGTAAAAATTAACCATAACTCCGGTCTATTTTAATCGACAAAGTATACTGAACAGGTCAAAACAGACTCGGTTCAATGTAAACCCAGCTGCAATATAGAAGCAATAACTCATGCGCGCAATTCCGTTTTGTCATTAAAACCGACCCAGCGCGTTTCGTGTGTTTTTACCGTGTTGTTGTCGTAGAACAGGAACAAACGCGTAAAACGTTTTTATTGCATTTTTCTTACAAGCATTGCGCGTCGTATGTGTTTACGCACACTGACCTTCGTTGAGTGGGCCAAAGGTAGGTGACTCAAAGCGGAAAATACACGCTGCACACCAGCACACGGTCACACGAGACTCGAGTGGAATCTCGGAAGGAAGCGGCTTTGTACATTAATTGGTGTTTAAATGTTTATCGACTTGAAACGTGAGGCCGTGTCACACATGTTATTTGGACTGGTTGCGTTTTATCGAGACGAGATGAGTGGTATTAATAAATTCCTTATTAGGAAAATAATAAAGCGTACCGAAAAATCTATCCGGTACGTCTTACGGGTGTATTGGTTAAAATTGAAAACCATTTTCTAAACATGTAGTAAAACCCGTTAATTTTCACGTGTATATTGTGAGAATCACATAGGGTTGCATGACGTAAGCAATCTTATTATTTTTTTTATTCAAAGACGTATGCCTACGTTGCTTCTACGAGTATCTAATATTGTTATAATGAATTGCCATCAATTTGGATCATGTTTACGAAAGTTGAGTGTTAAAATGTCGAGTTGTATTAAATCAAATCTGATAAAAGTCATTGTTTGTGAAAGTAATTTCTTGTGACAGTCATTGCGTACAAAATTGTGTTGTTATAATTTTTAAAAATTTAAACCGTAAACTTTAAGCTATCACTTTTAAAAATTCTGGTAGATTATATTAACATTTTTATTCCAAACTTTGACATATTTAATTTATAAAAATGTTTGCGTCATCCAGGTTTTGCAGATGTGCGCCTTCCTGTTCGAGCCCTCATGTTAATATATTCCATATACAGTAGAGTCGCGATAACTCGAACCTCGATAACTCGAAAAACTTGACAGCTCGAATTTTGTTTTATTCCCCTAGAAATTCTCATAACACTCAATGTATTATAAATCTCGATGACTCGAATATAAAACTGTGATAAATAGCTTAGTCGAAGTATTATATCTGTTATACTTGGGTTTATTTGTAAACATATTAATGTTTTATCTACTTGAGTACTTTATAATAAAGATTAAACGAGTAGATAGAAACTGATTATTATCGTATGCAAAATAACAGTAAGAATATATTGGTTAGTATGTGGTTTACCTGTCGTGTTTATCGTGCGTCTTTTTGTGTTTTTAAACATGTCTCAAAAACGAAAATTAAATCATTTAACTATAGCTGACAAAGTTCATGTGATTCAATTGGTGGAGAAGGTAACCGGAAAAAACAAGACATCGCGAAACAATTTAATATTCCACCAAATACGCTGTCAACATTTTTAAAAAATAAGGCGGATATTTAAAAAAAATTGAAGACAATAAAGGTGACAATAAAAGGTCGAAACCAGCCGAATATCCAAATATAAAGGTATGTTTATTCAAATGGTTTACTCATTTTAGAGGTAAAAATATACCTATAAGTGGACCAATACTAAAAAAAAAGCAGAATATTTCGCAACTCAATTTGGTTATTCTAATTTTAAAGCAAGTCATGGCCGGTTAGGAAATTGGAAAAATCGTTATAACATAATTTTTCGTAAAATATGCGGCGAAAGTGCTTCTGTAAATGACTCTTTATGTAATGAATGGTTAGGAAAGTTATCAAACATCATAGAAGAATATTCTCCCGATGATGTATTTAATGTTAATGAGACTGCATTGTTTTTTAAATGCCTACCCGATCGCACTTTATTTTGAAAATGGAAACTTGTTCAGGTGGCAACCAAAGCAAGGAACGGATAACAATTCTTTTGGGATCAAATATGTCAGGTTCCGAAAAAATTAAACCACTTATAATCGGGAAATCAAATAAACCTAGATATTTTAAAGGTGTTAAGAGTTTACCATTAGATTATGAGTCAAACAAAAAGGCATGGATGACTGGTGATTTATTCAAAAATTGGCTTGTAAAATTTGATCAAAAAATGCGACTAAATCAAAAAAATGTTTTATTATTTATCGATAACTGTACAGCTCATTGTAATATTAATTTAAAATCTGTATAAATCGAATTTTTACCTCCTAATACAACTTCTAAATTACAACCTATGGATCAGGGAATAATACACAATTTCAAAACATTATACCGCAAAGAAATTATTCGAAAAATTGTTTACGATATTGATGAAGGCAGACCATGCTCAATAAATTTATTACAATCTATGCGTATGTGTGAAAAAGCATGGCGTAATGTACAACCAAATACAATTGTCAATTGTTTCAAAAAAGCAGGATTCTATATAAATAAAGAGAAGTGTGATGGTGAAATATGTTTAGAAAATAATGATGATGATGGTGGATATAATTGGCAAATTGTAGCAGATAGGCTTAATATCGATAAACAGACTACGTTTAACTCGTATGCTACAATCGATGATAATGTTGAAGTCAGTGAGTCAAAGAAAGTTGAAGTTGAATGTTGAAGTCAGTGAGTCCAAGTCAGTGATTGTTAACTGATAACGAAATCATGAATATCAATATATCAAATAGTGATTCCGAAAATTATGAAAATTATGAGCCTGAAAGAACTTTATATAGATAATAAATAACTTTATATAGACTTTATTATAGATATGATTACGGCGAACCAAGCAATATCATCATTACAAATTGTTAGGCAATTTGTTGAATTTGTCACGGGCGTGGAAACTTATATAATTGAAGCCAGAGGAATATTAGAAGATTTTGTCAATAAACAGCCGAAAACCCAAAAATTAACTATAAATTATTTTTATACTGTATCTAATAAATAATACATATATACATACTTATAATACCATTGTATCTATTTTAATTTTTGTATAACATTTATGTATACATATTTATCATACATTTTTATAATTTTTATACGTATTTTATTATACTTCATTACATAACTCAAAGTTTTGATTTAATTTTGATAAATTCGAGTTAGGTATCTCGAATATTACATATCTTGAAGTGTATTTTTATCCTCCTTTAACTTCGAGTTATCGCGACTAGACTGTATTATATAAAATCAAAAATTTGAATTGTTGTACAAACAAATGTATTGATTGTAAATATCAATAAATAAGAGTTTTTTTTTTTAAATAAATAAAATTCTTGTTTCGTATTTTTATAATTTTTTTTTCTGTACTCTACGTTTATTTAAAATTTGGTTTTTTATGAGACGTTTTGTAAGTCAGACTTTAATACTGACTGTTTTTGACCGATTGAAAAGAAGCATTCAAGCGTAATTTATATGATAGAATTAATATTGTACTCGTATTAAAAAACAAATTATAGTTTAGTATGAGTTATAAGTGGTCAGATACAATTATTTTGAAAAGATAAAGTGGATCTTGATATGCACGGTATTTTATTTTTCCTTTCGCTGATCATATTTACCGTTTAGAGTGTCTGCTGAGTAGATATTCCTCACAAATGCTGTAGTGATTCTCTCTGGCTATATATTTTTTTAGAACCAATTGCTACTATTTAGTTAATTTGAAAAAAAACCTACCTCCCAACCTGTGTATTAAGTTGAGTTGAGCTGATTCTATTATTAGCGACTAACGACTTAACCAGTAATCAATATTAGACTGTATACCAAATATGAATACTCTTAGAGCTACGTGATCTCCTAGCACCTAGAGTCTAGACGATACTATCAGCCACGTCTTATATAAATAATAAATATTGATCTCGCTGTTACCAGCTTAATTTTATAAAGTAAAAATCGGTAATACGGCATTCAGCTGGACGTTTGATTATCTTTTGTATTCTATAAAACCTACTGTCCTGTAATAACGGTTTCGCGATCCATTAGTTTATTGTTAAAGGTTGCACGTCTGTAGAATGCGAGTATCCAAAACCCGTCATTTTAGCGACTTGGGCCACATCTGACCAATTGGACTGCCCAAATAGTTTATCAATACTTGAATTTCTGTACAGAATAATCCAATGCTTTCAAATGCATCCGATTGGTCAGGTAAATGTCCGGTCAAACGGGCGGAGTTCTCCGTTATACCTATAAAATATTATTATCGCTAAACCGTGAGCTAGGTTTTTAATTGTTTTTGGAGTACGATATTTCGTCTTAGCTCTCAAATGCTTTATTATAAAACAACACTGACTTGTCGTGCCGATTCAGCTGAAGTGAGACGACAATGTAGCGCGCAACGCCCATTGTCTACATTTTTTTTTCATTTTTTGTTCATAAATTCGTTACAACGAATTATGGCAGTATACGTACATCGACCACTTAAAAAAAACACAAAATATATGGTAGGGTAATGCACTAGAAGTAAATGGACTTTCAGATATATATATATATATATATAAATATATACACTGTTGCAAAAGTGTCTGAATAATACATTATCCTGGATTATTGACCAGGTAAATGTCCAGAGTGACCCGAAAACGAAGGCAATAAGAAATTTGGTTGGTCGTTAAGGTCCGGAATACGATTGATGATCGCGATTTAAAATGGATTTTCAGCGATAAGTAATATCGGCTCATATATTCAACGTATACAGTACAAACATTATACCTATTAACTGTGGGATATGCGTATAATCCACGTACGCGTACAACAAATACCGTTTGGTTGTTTTTAGCGAACGAACATTATAACACTTTTGTGATGATTGTTATTATTATTTTTATTACCGTATACTTTCAAGTTCCAAGTTCAACGATACGGATGCAGTGTCTCATTGTTAATGAAATTACATTTGTCATGGCTACAGCTATATTAACTTCGTGAAATATTTTAACGCGAGAAATGGACCTTCATTTATAATGTTAAACATTTTTAAATTATTATTTACTACTGATGCGCAATAATTTATAATACCTCAAAAGTAATCATACAACGTAACATGCTTATTACAGTAATATTATTCATGTATTTCATTGCTGTTGCGATAAAAGCGAACTTTTCTACAATGCAGTGTAGATTTTTCTTATAGGGTATCACAAAAAATTAATTTTTCATTTGAAAACTACATATTATAATACACATAATTAAGTTAAAATTCATCAGTTATTGCAAAGTTTTTGGGGTCGATATTATTAAATATATTTTTTCCACGTGAGAAAAATTTATTTACAAGAAATTAATTTCTTATACAGATTTTAATCTATATTTTCGGTATTTTCGTAATGAAGAAAAATGTTTTTTAGTTGTGAAAAACATTCCATAAACATATTATATTATACCCATTCACTCCTTTTCCGAAAACCTGAACACGTACGAGTTATTCTAAAATAATTATGATTTATAAAAATTCGAAATTTAAGATTGTTGTATAAAAATAAACTTTTAAGACTTACCACTCTTTCACACGTCAAATGAAAATATTATTATCAACTAGTAATCATCAAAATTAACAATTGTTAAAAAATATGGGTTTACCAAACATTACCATACTCCGGTTATAAATGCTCTTTATTATATTTAAATTATTATGAAAGTAAAATTAAGCGAAGCCAATGGATATATTAGTTTTTAAACAAGTATTTATCTTGTCCAGCGTTATGTCTATAACATATATACGTGAAAGGATCAAACATATTGTCCTTCCAAGAATATTATGAATAGGGTCCGCTTTCACTAAACACTTTCTACACAATTAGCCACTGGTCACCAGAAACTTTTATTGACCCCTGTTACGGGCAGGAATCGACTTTGAACAAACTTCACATAATATGAAAAAATTTAATTTTAGAAGAAATTGAGAAAACATGACACCTGAATGAAAAAACTATATCAAACTGTTTTTTTTTTAATACTATTTTTATTTAAGTAAAAAATATTGTTTCACGTTGTATAAATAATACTGGATTTAATTTTCTGAATCTTAAAATGACATACAAATAAGCAATCTATGTTTCAGATGTTTAAATACACCGAAATATTTCAGAAATTATTCGAATTTTTATTTAATTATTTTTTTCATGGATATACTGCAAAGTTACAATTTAATCTTACCTTAAATCTTATGGATCTCGGGAAAACGATGTAAAGCAATAAATAAAGTAAATCAAAGTAAAATAATAAATTAGACCTTAGACTAATCTTAAATAAATTTACACATATGTTAATTTTTCAATCATTACGCTCCATATTTTTCGTGCATAGATATTACTTAAAATAATTGTTATTCTATATTATATCAAAATAATATTAGGTTTTGCACTGAATTTCAGGAAAAAATCAGTGTCATCGCAGTATAAAAATGCCATAAACATCTAGTATGAGCTGAACATTCTTCAGAAAACGATTGCGGATTTATAATCATGGGAAATTAAGACTACAATTTATTGTTATTCAATTGAGAGTCAAAAAATGCATGGTCTATAAAAGTGATGTGCATCACTTACGGTTAGAAGCACTGTTTTCGATATGAGCTTTTCAGTTGTTAACTTTTTTCAACGCTCACCCAATTACGTGTTCTAAAGTATTTATTATTTTCTGTGATAGAAAACTTCATCAATTCGAACAATTTCATATGGATATCCGAATTAACTCAAAAATTTTCAAAGTACATACTATAACCATCACTGGGTCGCAATAACTCCAAACGATCTTGAATATTACAAATTTTATCATCGATATTTATGAACATACAGAATACTTGGCTACAGAGCGTTTATTTTAATATTCTAAGAATTTCTTTATTGCATTTTACCGTTCACTTATTTTTCCACTGGGAGTAACTTCCACACATGTATCTCCTTGCGGAGGGGTGGTAAGTCACAGAATTATCTACTGTTAAGCGATAACAAGCACTAATGAAGATATAAATGATTAGTCTTAATGACGAGTTTTGAAAAAAAGAGTAAAATTTAATCCGACGAGAGAAAACAATTATACACGCAGTATTGTTTAAACTATATTCCTTCCATGATTACCGCAACTACCGGTGTATGACGGACATCTGTTTTTACTTATTTTACACTGTTAATTTATCCGGCTCAGTGTCTGTACAATATCCTTCTCTTATTTCTATAACTTAAGTTCGTCTTGAAAGTTTGAAATCCTCAACTCGCGTAATGCAGATTACACACAACTATTAAATATTAATTTCGTTTCACCAACGACATTAATTTAATATCATATCCTCTGCGCACTGTTATCTTTAATCGTTGTACACTTATCATGTGTGATACCTACCGCACCGACAACGGATTTGGGGTTCACGAAGTTTCGAAACAGGCCGTATAACTGTTATTATGGAAACGATATGATGTCTGTACGCTAATTCATACCATGATTAGGGCTTTGTCTTATTCATAGCTGGAAATTAAACGCTTTTCGGTTAAACAATCGTATCTGACGAATGGCCTGATTCACATTACAGTACATGTTCAAAGATTTTGCGGTAGACATATAACCACGAGGCCGCGATTCACCGGAGAACTTTCCTATCTTATACATCATATTGCGTGTTTAGCTCGAACATAAATAGCTCAAATATTCACGGTTAACGCGGTGTAGTCTATAGGTGCTCGAAATTAACAAATTTACAAGTGTTTGTTTTGTAAGACAAAAGACAGGCGCAGGCCCAAGACTTTCTTAGATGGTGTAAAATAATACATTACTGTTATTTATATCAAATACATATAACTTTCAAATATTTTGATTCAAGTAACAAAGAATTTTAAGGTACGCTCTCACAAACACTAGCTTAATTATACTCGGTTAGAGATAACAGAAATTATTATTATTATTTCGATGTAGAAAACAATTTAGGTTGAAAAAGTATTATTCACACTGATATTCATTTTTTTATTTATTTAAACGATATTGATATACTCTTAGCTCAATATTGGTATAGTTACTAAAATCAATACACAGAACAAATATATCCTAGGTAAACAGAAAGTGAAAAGCGTTTACATCCGGTCCAGCGACCAGAACTGTTTCGATTGTCAGAAATGCGATTTTCAAAAAAACCTTTCTTACTATAGCCATTATTACAATATCATGTATAACTTAAACATAATATATTAGTAATAAGGTACATTCCCACAGAACGATCGATCGGCATACGGTAGTTTCGGTCGTACGCAGATCTGCAGTCTGCGGCGAGTGAGTGCGTGGATTTGAATTTTACGTGCGTACAAATTAGCGATCCGTATTAGTCCGCTTTCGGCGTCGTCGCTCACTGTAATTCCAGGCCAAATTCGTATGCACGAATACCCAGTAAATTATACGTGGAGGTATTTTTTTTTTATTTTTTTTTTCGAAAGAGCTTCCGATCGGCACAGTCGCACCCCGGCCCAGCCACGCAGTGTTCGAATCCCCGGCACCGTTGTTTACGCGATTTAACGTCGTATTGCGCGGAACGGGCGTTAGTTCGTCAGGTACTCGGAAGCGAGCATAAATCACACGCGTGCTAAACGCGCCGGCTTCCGAAGCGAGTGAACCGGAATGCGCAATAACGTGCGGTCAGGAGTCGTATTGATAAAACGCCCGTAGACGTATCGTTCTCGCCTCCCCAGGGATTCCGGCCGCGGGACACGAGTACTACTACGACGACGACGTGGCGCGCCATCGTACACACCATTAATCGCGATGTTCCCGTCCGCGGCGGCGATCATCTTCCCGCGCGAACTTCCGTCCGGCCCGAGCGTCGTACGCGGTCCGTTTGTTTTTCCGATCGTCGCCATTTGTGAAATATAGACATATAATGTACTGGGTAAAAATAACTATCGACCTTCCGACGATCGAAATCCCGTTTTCGTGTACCGATCTCGCCGCAAGAGTTCGCTTTCATGTCCATGTCGCTGATGGCACCATCCCCTTATCAAACGTTTCGATTTCAGGGTCTGAATACGGCGCAACCGTTTGAGCTTCATCGGTGCTAGTATTACTGCTAGTATTACTGCTCTATCTCTTCCGAGGTTATCGGCGTTCTGAAGCACAAGTTTTCGCCCCGTGTTTCGGATCCCGAATCCCAAACGGGGGATGCTGACATGTCTTCATCGCTCCCTCGCACGAACATCTCAAACAATATTCAAAGGGTTAGGACTGCACAAACGGTGGGACGAAGATCTTTACAAAGCACTAATATAGCGAAGCGCAAACGGTCGCCCCGGTTTCGGGACAGAAACCCAAAATGGGGAGGGAAGAGGGTGAACACTGGACATCATGGACCTCTCGCTTTCGCCAGCGGAAAATATCGATTTCCCACGCCACTGATGTGATACCGAACGCTGTACGTCTCGGTGACGCCACCGTCGGCGACTGCGTAAACCGAACCGCGATTCACACGTCTCTCGCCCGCGCGTGCTCACCCGCCGGACAGCGTTTCGCACGGCGCGACGGTTCGAGTCCGAGGAGTTGCACACCGGCAGAACAGACAGTACACGTAATTTAGAACCGTTTAGTCCGGGTACGGTCGGTACGAGGATCTTGAGACGAGACCCACAGGACATGACGCGTGCCCTGAGCGTTTACAGAATCACGTGCCCCGAGGACGTACCGTTAAAGTGAAATATACCGTTTTCCGTCGTTGTTCCGTGGCTCGTGCCTCGTTTATACCGTATGGAAATCGCGGCCGTCGAGAACGACTGTAACATCTCTCTACACACGTTTTCACTTTCAACACAAGTATATATTGTACAGATGTGAAAAAAAAAACACTTCATCTTACACTCAAAGTCCTTATTACGGACAGGTAGTAGACAACTTTCTGCTTACAAACACCCGTTTACGCGGGATTCAGATGGGTACGGATAAGCGTGTTGAAAACATTTGCCGAAAACCGTATTAATATAGAGTATGATCACGGACAAAGTCTAATTGAAACTGTCCCGTTCGGTTATCGAAATACGCGCTATATGATAAATATGACTATACCTATAGTTTAACTACCGCGACTGACAGCGATAGCCAATCGTTGCTGTAGATTATATTTATTTTTATTAAGTCGACTGACCTTCGGAAGTATGATGAACATAGGTATACATAGTTATAATATTGCTTCGTCCGAAATTTATTTCTAGTTACTTAGTTATTACTTACGAAGAGTTTACTATGAGTTTAGGTACCTAATAATAATAATGCTTTCTCCTAAAGGAACATCATTATTTTTTAGAGTATTTTCTCAATCCATTTCAGCAGTGCTATGAAAAGAAAACCAATTATTTTTCAGAGTTATTATTATTATATTTAACAAAACTTCACCGAGTACTTATTTCGATTAAATTGATGGATGAAACTGAGCTCTAGTATTGTTGTTACAGCCATCAAAATATTTCCAGGTTTGATTGTTTATAGTTATTAAAATATTGCTTTTGATTTTGGTCGAGATAGTATTACTAACCATAAAAACTATTCGCTCTATAGGTGTACGACTCACATAATGATTAGTGTTGAGGTACTGCACACTGACTTTCTATATCGAAGAGGTCTAACTTCTAAGCTAGAATTTTGATATGACTTCTTAGTCTTAAAATTTCTTCGTTTAAAACAATTATTTTCAGCTACATATTTTCTGTAATGTTATTACTTTATCGCTAAGAAATTGGTTGTCACAATCGTGGTTTGCGGATTCTGAATTTAAAATTGTCATAAATTATGACGGTTTATGACTGATTAATTTAACACTTTTTTTGATATTTAGTGATTGAAAATCTGAGGCGAACAAAAAAAACTGAAACACGTAATATTATACAAGTTTACTACGATGACGTAAATAAAGATTAATGAAACAACGACCTAACTAAACGTATGAAACGATATTTATGAAAGCATCAGTGAGAAAATATCGAAACATCACGTAATATATACAAATTGTTAATTACATCATATTTAAAAACGAAGTGCCGAAATTCAGATATTATTTATTGTACTTATACATATTATACTTAATATTATAAATTTTTTATCAATAATTATTAAACTTTCGATGTTTTAACGGTCAGATAAAAAAAAAACAATTATCTTATGCTATTACATTGATAGTTCACAAGTGTAAAATGCCTAAAATGTTATTTTGTGGAGTAGCTGCATATACCGAAAAGTTATTTCTGATTTCGATAAATATTCAATTATTCAAGTCACGTCGATCAATATAATTAAAAACACGTAAAAACTATTTTTATTCATATCATAATATTTTATGAATCATAATAATTGATTAATAAAGTGTCTTTCAAACCAATAGAACTAATAGAAAATAGTAGGCTTATTATAACATACATTTGTTGAAAAAAATAATTTGAAAATAATTGTTGGTTAATAATATTACTGAAGTCATAAAACATTCATACGCAGAGCCATTGGATGTAGGATATTATAGAGTGTGATAGAACTTATAATATTTGCATTTTTGTTTAAGTTGAACGCTGCGTTTATCATTATGATGATAGTAATTAAGTTACGCAGCCCATCGTTTGATTAAAAAAAAAAAAAAAATACCACAAGCTACACGATGTAAGACTTTCAAGGTCAGTTAGGTTAGAGGTTATACCAGGACACATTTTACGAATTGTTTTGAAACTGCAGAGGGTTTCATATTTTATGAATTTCTATCCCTCCGATACTTGTCGTAGTAATAAAATAATAATAATAATTGTTATTGATTCGCATTCGATTTAATTTTATTCGACATAGTTTTAGTATATTTACTCGGAAATAATGAACCACAGTCGAATACGATTGACTTAAATGACTTAAAACAAACAGAAACCAAGTCGACTACGATCAAATAAGAATTAATTTTGTAACATAATAAAAACCTTACCGCCTACCAATATTATATTATATCATAATATAACATTATATATGAATTAATATGACCTACGCAAAATTTGTACCTTCAACCGCGACAAGCATCGCACGATGACTACGAGATGTTCAACGCTTAATTTAATTTCTAATTGGATATAAAATATACAGGGTGATTTTTTAAACATGCTGACCCTCTTTTTGGGCAGTAAAATGCTTAAATTTGAATTATTTTGTTTCAAAGTTTAAGTTACCATAAAAACTATGTTTTCAAAATATTTTTTTTTTCATGCCACCTTTAGTATATCCTGTGGCAGTACAAACGTTTGTTTTTCAAATAAGAACAGCATATTTCATACAAAAAATATTATTCAATTCATTTTTCTGGAATTTTTGATATAACGTAGTCGAAATTCGGACCATGCTTTCGGTGTTATTCGAATTGAAAATTGCGTATGAAAAGTATAAAATTCGCATAATCTCGAATATGTAGCAATTAAGGATAACATGAAATTACAAATTATATCATAAAATTATGTATTATAATACTTTTTTCTTTAATACTTAAATTAGACTAATTAAAAAAGAACTCCTTCTATTTTTGATTTCTAGACATCAAAGTTTACAGAAAAATGACCCTAATGAAATGCCGTAGGACAACAATGGAGTGTTTCCATTTGAAAAACAAAACTATGTATCTCTACAGGACATACTTGAGATGGCACGACAAAAAAACATTGTGGAAAATAGTTATAAGTTACCATAGTTTTTATGGTAACTTGAACGTTGAAAAAAAGGATTTGAGTTCAAACAATTTTACGGCAGAAAAAAGGAGGTGAAAAAAATCGCCACGTGTACCATCGTCGTATTACGTACGTTTGAATCACAATATTTATTGCGCCACGCGGTGCACGTTAATTGTTATAAAATGTTGTGCTACATTCGTTCGCATTATCAACACAACAATTATTATTATAAAAACGCGGGCGCCGGCTCAAGAAAAACTGATCAGCATATCACGGCACAGTGCAGCGCTGTACATAAAGCCTAGTGCGACGCCGCCGCCGCCGCCGTGCCTGTTTCGTTCCCCCTTTTGCACATTATTTAAATTTATCGACTGCCTTTGTCGCGTTCCCGCCGCCGTACCTACGGCCCGCACAGCGGTTAGTAGCATTGACGAATGAACAATCCATCGCGGTGACGGCAGCGGCGGCGGCGGTGCCGTTCGCCGTTAAGTTAGAAAGTTTCGTGACTGTTGGAATCGAGTTTATATTGACAACCCCGAGAGGGTTTCAGCGGTAAAAATCCGATCGAGTCGAAACGTTTTGAATGGAAGTGCCGCTGGCTGCCGTCCGCGGTGCCGTAAACCGTAATTGATTTAGAACGTATACGATTTTCCGATCTCGAGGAGAATTTCTTCCATTTTTTTTTTTCACTCTTTTTGCACGCCCACGGATATACCACGCGCCGAGATATTTGCGCGCAATCGAATTACCGATTGCCCACCGGTAGGTTCGTCTGAACATTTTTTTACAGCGAATAAAAAACCGTCGTCGCGTGATACTGCACTACGAATAAGCGGTGCAGGAATATATCATGGGGAACGTACGATAACGATAGTTATTATACAATGACCGGAGAGTGGCCGAACGGTCGGCCGCAGTCACTCTTCAGTGCTGCGATTAATCGCCGCCCGACGATCGGATGGGTGACCACAAGACCCTAGCGGCGTTGTTTGTGTCGACACACACACACCATCCACGTGGTTAGCCCCCTACAGTAGCTTTAAACTGTTAAGAACCAACAAAAGAAAACCCAGGGGAGCGCTAATGGTCCCAGTGGTCGGGTCCTCCTGAAAAGAATAGATCAATTGGGGGATAAAAAATAATATAAAAAACTGAGACTTGCGAAAAGATGCATCTCGCACCTACAAGAAACATCGTTGCAAAGTCAAAGGATCCATTTATAAAATCTACGTAAGACTTATAGTGCACACGGAATTATAACAATAATTTAAAAATAACTACACTCGCGTGGCTTATAAGCGGAATCATATACGAGTACATACACAGCCGGTAAGACTGTGTATATAATATTCTATAAATTACATTAGTTATGATTTCAAAAACATCTGGGTACCTACACGAGGTATGATTACAATTAATATTTTCAATTATTTCGATTGAATAACTAATAAGAAATAATACGTGCGCATTCTACAATCTTTTATAGTAATTTATCCAATACCGTTATATGATATTATTAGTGAAACACAAGGCTGGGCAAGTTAACTAATTTTCTTAACTCGTCAAGTAAAGTTGATCTAAGTAATGTTGATTAAGTAATGTTTAAAGTTAAATGTTTCTTCTCTTTTTGGTAAACTTGTGAAAAAGTTACAAGTTAAATAGGAAAAAGTGTAACTTAACTTTGTTAAATACAACTAACCTAATTTCATCTTTTTTTTTGTTATAAACAATAGTCTATAGAAGCAAGGTATGTTTGTGTTTAAATCTATGGAATTTGAATTAGGGAAAACTAGCTTAACGAGACTTTAAAATTATAATCAACCGATAAATATAGCTGGCAATCATATTGTATAGGTAGAAGAGAATGCAACTTTTTTTTACTCGTCGATTACCGACCTTGGCGGAAAAACAAATCATGGACCCCGGTGACAATCGAATACGGAGACGCCATAGATAACGGTGACGCGACGCAACGTTGTTTTCGGCAATATTGTCGAGCTTCGGAAAAATTAAAAACGCATATTTCCCAGTACACAGGGACCGTACATCTAGCCGCACTACGTGTTCTGCGTTTGTATACGAAAACATCGTCCTCCGGTCCACGGATTACGGCGGCCCGCGGATCAAATGTAAAACAATGAAAACGATATTATACACGGTCGTGCGGTAGAGACGCACTGCGCAGCGTTTTATATATTCACATAGTAAATTCCGACTGCGTGCGCGTATAAAAACGCAAATAATGTAAATAAAACTTAACGATTTCCAAGTCGGAAGACGACAACGCTCTTAAAACGACGCGTATATGTACGCGCGGACGTGTATACATTTATTATGATCATCGTTTGGCGGGGTGGGCAAACGAAAACGCGCGCTGTATTATATGCGGTCGCCCCGGTCGTCGCTGCTGTTGCGGCAGGATCGTCGAAAGCTCTGGAAAGTTTTATAAATTCAATAACCCATACGCCGCAGTACCTTCTCGCGCGCCTCCCCAACCCCTCCCCGGGCTATTACACATAATAATATGGTGTGACACACGCACAGCTCGTGAAAACACGGATTTGGCGCTCGTAAACTTAAAATAATAATTACTCGCTTTTATTTTATATTTTCGTTTCTTCCACGCAACACAATATTCTCTTTGATCACTGCGCGCGCCCTCACGGCTTACGCACTAGTGCTAACCGTTTACGATTTATAAATGCGCGTGTGCGCGCGAGACGTAGAAAAAGTGAAAGTGTATACTCCGAAAAACTGTTCTAAACGCGGAGTACCCTGCAGGTACTTAATGGGATTACAAGATAATCGGTTTCTGTGAAATTAAACATTTATACTCAGCGCGCCGTGCAGCCGTAGAGTACTTCGCAATAATTTTTATTCGTAGAGATAAATTGTTATTACGGGAAACCCCTCGTCGCGTTCACGCGTAGAACTGGCGAAATAATTTCCAAGTGTATTGCGCAGAATAACCTCCAATGTTTTACGGGGAAATCGTAAGAACCGTCAATGAGGGCGATTTTGTTTTTTTTTTTTATTATATTTACGATAGATCTAAATTTGCGTATAGACTTGAACTTAAATTTTACATTTACAAGAAAAAATGTATAAACAACACAAAAAACTTAAGTGTGAAAGCCACTCATACGAAATATGATTTCAACATATCACACTTGGTTAGCGTTGAGTATACAGCGTATTTCACGGAAAGATGAACGTTTTTAAATATTTTGATAATGGTTGCGCCACCCACGCCGGTGAGAAACAATAACTAAATGCAATTTTTTTTAACCATGCCCATCTTTTTTGGCACTGTGAAAATACGTAAATTTGAATTTTTTTTAAGTTTACCATAAAAGCTCTGTTTTTATAACATTTTTTTTATACAAACTTAAGAGAATTCTATGACTATACGAAATTTGTGTTTTAACATGAAAACAACACGTTTTATACACGATATTATTTTTATTATTTAGTTAATTTTTGTGGATATGTAATTACAAATTATATCTAAATATAATGTACGTAATCGTATTATAACACTACTATTTTTCATAATACTTAAATTAGAATAATTTAAAAACAATCTGTTTTAATTTTGATTTCAAATACTCCAAAATCCCCAAAAAATGTCCTCAGTAAAATATCGCAGTATATAATAAAACTTAGTATCGCCACAGGACATCCTTATAAGGTGTAATGAAAAAAAAATATGAAAAACATGACTTTAATGATAACTTGAACATTTTAAAAAATATTTAAATTCAAGCAATTTTAGGGATGAGCATGGTTAAAAAATCAACCTGTATACTACGTTAAGCTTACGTTATTATTACATTGACACGAACGCTAGTGAAAAAAAAATGCACTGCCCCAGTAGAGTTTAAATTGTCCGTGATGAAATAATCCCGGTCTTGAAAGTAATTCTTATCGAAAACATTTTCCTTTATTTATTTCCTGCGTAACTATTTATTACCTCGATATACTTGCAAGACTATATTTTACCGTATTTTACTACTTTCATTTAGAAAATACCCCACCGTCTCTGAGTTAATGTATTCTCAACCAAATCATCGCTATTGATGGTAGTATATTATAACAACATACTAAATGCACATGCAGTATAATGACGTTTTGAATCCAAATGATAAAAAAACTGTTCTATTCTGTTCCCAGAGTCAAATTTACATCGAAATAGTTTTAGCTAATACATTTATTTGCTGATTATAGTCTATATTATATACTTACTAACATATTTATGAAAAGTAATTTTGAGTATATTTATTCAAATGTACCTGGGTATAATTGAGTGGTGCGGCACTATAAGTTTTATTTCTAAAGCTCATCGTGAAATTAAACTATAATTCAAATTTTTTATTTCCGTTATAATTCCGAACTTCATTATTTATTTTAATGTGATCCAAAGTTCTAAAGCCAAATAAAAAAAATAGTGAAACAAATTTGAAAATCCATACCTACGTATACAAGTGCACTGTCTGACAGTAAAATTTAGCAGTAAAAGTTTATTGTTTGCTGAATATTTGACGGTAAACGGTGGTATTGTAAACTTAATACTACGTTGATATCAAATCAATTGTTTTCAATGTATTTCGTTAATTATAGAAAACTTCCTTGCAGTTTTGTACTCGAGAGAAATTCTATTGGGATAACTTTGGGAAAGTTAATGATTTCCAACAACTTTAATTCTAGACATTTATTTTATTTTATTGCTTTGTCTTTATTTTTCTTTTCCTATTTCCAATGACTATAAATTATTTGTTTTCAAGTATTTTACCAAAAGCTGGTTTAAAAAAAATGAACTTAAAATTCCAATTGTTGAAAATGTCCTATAGAATATTTGTATTTTGAAAAATAAGGAAATCACTAAATACACTTGAATAAATGTTCAGTTAATATAAGAAATGTGTGAACTAATTTAGTTATTAGAGTTTTCCGACTACAACGCTATAAATGATTTGTAATCGATTAATTTGTACCTATATTAAATAAAATATTCAACATATATTCTGCAAGAATATAAAATGTATATGTGGTGGAAGGGGAGGGGGTGTTAAAAATTAAATTGAGTTGTTTATCATTTAATTAATTCTAGTATAAATAAGAGTAATTATTCACTATAAAATGAGACTAACTTTAAAAATCAATGAAATTTAATGAATACAAAGACATTGGACGCGGGATAGTTTAAGATTGTCACGTGTCGTGGTAAAAATAAGTGAAAATATGTTGAGACGGTTTGGGCGGGCTATGAGGATATAACATAAGGCAGAACAAGAAGTAGTGAGAAAAGTCATGAAAATGAATGTTAAGAAAGAGAGAGAGAGAGAGAGAGAAGAATACCGAAAAAGAGATGGTTGGGTAGAATATAGGTGGGAGACCGGTACTTCTATAGGTGGAGGACGAGGGTGGCATTTCAAGAGAAAACTATGGTAAAGAAGGAAAGGGAAATTTTAAATTAAATTATATGTGAACTGAGATAAACTTAACTGGATTTGAATCTTCATATTAATTTTCTTTATTGAACCCAAATAAAACGTGTCGGCAATTTAAACGTAAGAGAGGTTAAAAAGAAAAATACTTAAATCACTTGAAATAAATACAATTTAAGCGGTTAATTTGACCTCAAATATTTACTTACCATGTCCTACCTTTGAATTTTTAATTCACCTATGACTCCTTTATTTAATATTCAATTCATAAAATGTAAAGTTAGTCAAACGAAAAAAGTGATTATTTGTATTTCGAAACATGCACTGTACGAACACTGTAAACATGAACGAAGTCGAACGAATATTATTTAACTGATGTCCTCCCTGAATTTGATCTCCTAAACTATTTGTCGCTATGGCTGCAAATGACCAAATTATGATGGTTGATTTATATTAAAATTTATTCCGTCAAATTCGTTTTCGATTCTTTACCGTTAATAAGGGGGGATGGGGATAAAGACAATTGCAGACGGCTGGGGCAGGACTGTTGTAAATTCGCTCTTCCACGTAAGACTTCGGCTAAGGTACCGCAGGATGGACTGCAATTTACCAAGACCGTGGGGGTGCACACCTTCGAGCTCTTCCGCCCGGACTCCGACGAATACGGACCACGACCGACCACCGATGGCGAAGACCGATTCGAGCAGGACGCGACACTATCTCTCTGACGTTTCGAGAATATTGTCGTCGACAACTGTATTAATTATTCGAATGTAACATAATTATTTAGTTACTCAAGTTCATACACATACCGCTGAACCGAAACAAGGATAATAACGAATCATTAAAAATAATACCATCAATGTTATTATTTATTTTTCTTTGGCATTTTATTTTGTTGATTTATAATCTTTAACTGACCTGGAAAAGTCTCAAAAAATGATTTGCCGTGGACGTAGGGATATTTATTTACAAATTATTTCTATCGATGTACAAAAACAACCATATAACTTGATGTGATACACGACTTACTGTTTACTACTAACTTCTCACTAAACTTACTTAATCAACTTAGTTCTATATAAATAGTTTAAACAAAAGTTTTTCTCAGCCGAATATGAAGATTTCATCAAATATTGTGAGGAACGTACTGGATTTATACAATTTAAAATATTATATTTTATAAAAATTGTAAAAGTTTTGAATTTAAATATGATGTTACACAGATTTATCTTCTACTGAGAATCTTAACAACGTTTTTAATAAAAACTTTTTAAAACGTCAAAACTATGGGTATTTACGTAATATTTTGAAAAATATAATACGCTGAAATAAATATTATGTACGTAATATTATGTATTAAAAAAAAAAAACTCTACCCATAACATTATAATTGTATATTACGAACAAACATAATATATTATAAATAAGTTATGAATATCATATCGATTAAGTGAAATATATTATATTCTTCAATAAATATATAAAAATATGTAATTTAAACAGCAAGGTTTTATTTTTCTTGATACTCGACGTTCTGTGTGAAAATATTTTCAAGAACGCCGAAGTAACAAACGAACCATTGTTTGTTTTATCCATAACACTACAACATTACAGATCAAATAACTTTGTTATGTACTTAATAAATTATCGTTTGGTACAACAACAAATATTGAAAAAAAGAAAATGTTTTAAAACTTTAATTATAATGCTATTCAATCACATGAACAACGGACGATATTAATATGATTTAATCGTGATAATAGTTTTATCAAACCCAGGGAAACCCATGAGGCCCTGACCTAATTTCAACACACACTCGTGAGGGATTAATGAATGTCTGCTAATTGCAAGTATTTTGTGATCCGCTATCAAAGCTGTGAAAATATATTTAAACATTTCTTGTGTTATAAATGTATTGTTTTTCATTCAGCGATCGTCAAAGTATATTATCACCGGCGTTGGTGAATTTGCTACCGAGAGAAAATATCTTATATACCAAAATGCGTGGTTGAGTATTTCTCGAGTTGAAGTTAATTTCGTTTTAATTATTTTTAGAACGCGTATAACGACGTCATGCCACTGCACATAACAGTGAAGCATAATTATATATAAGTATGTATTATATGTACCGTGCACTGCGCGGGAAGGATAAAAATATTCTAAAGACGGTTTTAACCTTTGGTAATACTACGCGTAGCGTAACCTATATCAAAAAATACAGGTTGAAAGATGGGTTTGTCACGAATACATACAAATTTTTATTACGGTATTAAGCTGCCGTGTGATACTATCGTGATAGTAAAGGATCCCGAGAATTATTATCAGAAGTATGTTTTTCTATATATACCTATATATAACATGTTCTTATGAATCATAATTTATATTTTATCAGTTGAAAAAAACGATTTTTTTTTTATACGATAAAATCGAGGCCTTTCTTATTTCTAAATCGATTTCCCTAGTCAATTTATAATAAATACAATATTTCAACAAGCCCATGTGTGAATAAATTCATAATTATTTATTTATTGAGATTTAACTATGGGTTTATTTCCAAGAATATTTTGTACGCGTAAAATCATATTTTCCAAATTAATTTTAGGAATAACGATCGAGTCTCGATATCAGTCTTCCTACATACTATAACAATTTCTCATTCAAATCATGTCAAATGGTTAGATATACTTAATTCAATTATTATTTCATCATAAATTCGGTATAAAAAATTATTACAATTTACCGCTTGGTAGATAATATCGATAGTAATTGAAATTGTAGTCATTTCAAACATCAACAAAAGCAATTAAACAGAACCATACTGTCATAATTGACGCCCATTTCGATAGTATTAACTCATTTATAACTAGACCAAGGCTTAAACATGTAATTTACATTTTAAAATAATCAAATAAACGAATGGTCGGCGCATTGTTTACGTTTAACACTGATAATAGTTAAACTTCTGTTTGCATTCGCTACGCGATTCGTGACGAACAATTTTCAATTATATACCCAACGGAAGTTGCTGTTGTTCAGTCGTACATTATAATATTCTGTATAACAATACCACCCTGGGAGCATATTATAATAATATTATGTAACTAAACGCATATGAATATATTCTATAGCACTGTGTGTTTAAAAAGTTATTTGGAAAAGTCCGTCCGTGTGTCATAGGAATTGAAAATATTTACACATGACAAAAGTTGGTGAAACGATAATGTGTCATCTCTCGAGGTTTATAACGAAATAAAACTCGTATGGATTTTCAACGTAGTTTTCAGAACAGTGACATTTTTCAAAAACCATCGGTTACCGCAGGACACCATGTCGGTTTGACGTTATTTTTCTCTTTTGGATCTCGATTTGAAAAAAATCGATCATTTTTATACAGGCAGTGGATAAATTAATGATTTAACCAGGTATGGCAGATCATTATCGGTGAATTGTAAACATTTTTTTCTCATCCGTATAGAAAACTGTACTCCAAAATTTTAATGAAATATCTTCTCGTAGTACAACAATTATTAACTGTGTTCATTTTTCATTCGACTAATGAAACACGATCGTTGAATCGTTTCGTCTACGAAACAACACTGGCACATTACGTATAACGAATTAAAAAACAAAGAAAAAACATAATACAGTAAAACTAATGAATTCCCTACATAGTCATGCGAGAATTTGTATGATAGGAATGAGTATAAAACGATTAAGTTCACGTTTACGTTATAAATTAAGCAATAAAATGTTATAAATAAATGTCGATATTTTGAATTGTGGTACAATTTATATGACTCAAAAGTACATAACTCTATTTTGGAAATTTGTTTGAAATATATTACATAAAATATTGATAATGATAATTATAATTCTGAATATATTTCCTACACTAACTATACCGTTGATTTAGTCATCAACAAAGTAATCGATAAAAGTAAATACACGTAAAAATTTAATTTTAGTTGCAGTATTAGAACCAAAAAGGTTTTTTTTTAAACCAAATATCGGATAAGTATCTCATATAACTAGAGGACAGGAAATTAAGATTTACCCAATGAAATGTTTTAAATATCAGTGTATGGATAAACAGAAATAAAAAAAAATAGTAAAAAATGATTGTAGTTTCTGATTCACTTGAAAAAAATCACTTAAAATAGACGCAACCACAAAATAAAAATTTCATACGACTAAGATGTATCGCTCATGTACGAAATAAACTATAAGAACTACGTTGAAAACATAAAAACGGAGTATATATTTTGAGTGACACGCAAACGCACGTGCATGATCTTTCACTTAAGTGGATTGTTCAATATCCACCGTATTTTATTTATTTTTTTTTTATCATGATAAAACGGCTGTCTTCAATCAAACCCCAGCTGCTGCCGGCGGCGATTGATTAAATTACGATCAGCAGTATTAGTATCTACGAGTATACTCTAAGTAATCCGAAACGTTAAGTTGAAAAAATCTCATCAACATGTATATATATATATATATATGAGTACGTGTTCACAATACACATGCATATTCCCCGTCGTAGCTCGAATGAAAATAAAAAATAAAATACGACGGCGACTTTCGACAATCGAATCCGGATGTCTTCAATCGGATGGAATGAAAGAAATAATGTCATCGAGTGGAGTGTTCGAGTGTGTACACAGAAGCAGAAGTTTTCGAAAGATAAAAGAAAACAACAATGCGCCTTAAACTTCCAGTGAGAACGTATGGAGCATACGATTTAAGTTTCGCAATATAGAGCGGTGACTTCACCCTAATACAATTTACAAAATAGCATATAGTTACAATATGCAAAAATAAATATAAATAAATATTCATTATACAATATACAGGATGACTTTTTTAGATTTATTTCTGCCTTTTAAGGATTATTTCTCGTCAATATTATCAACTGCATAGTAAAAATCGTATGACTTCGACAGTATACGACAGTCGGAGATTTGACTATGTTACATCAAATATTAAATGACACTAAAAAAATAATGTTACCATATGAAAAACAAAAGTCGATGATATTGCCACAGCATACTCTACGAGCGGTGGTAGCGAAAATCTACATATTCGATATTAATATTATAGTATTATTGTATGGTGCACGCCATAATGCATTTTCCATAAATCAGAATTTGAAAAAATGCATGATTGAAGCATTAAATAAGAGCAAACATGCTTGATAATAACCACTCTGCTGCTACAGTATTAAAAATTATGTATGTTTAATACCGTGCACGTATTATTTGTATATATAAATATATTGTTTGCAGAAAAATGTAAAAAGGATACGGATAAAAGTCTAATCGGGTCAGTAGTTCAATGCTGTTAGAAAAATAGCGTAATGCGGCATAATAATAATAATAATAATAGTATAGCAGTAAAACTACGCATACGGGGTGCGGTGCGACGGTTCCGCATCCCGGCGTCCAAATCCCTCCGGGAGACGACGGTTCCGCATCCCGGCGTCCAAATCCCTCCGGGAGACGACGGTGCGCGTGTAGGCACGATTGACGTTTTATTTATTTATATTTATTTTAACGGAGAGAGAGAAAAAAAGAACCGTTACACGCGTGTATCGAATAAATGCAATACATACGCGTATGCGAAAACATTTTATGCGTTTCATTTCATTTACCCGCTGCACCGTACCCGATACTTTAACCTTATTTCGACCGGGAAGGGGGGGGTTTTTTTTTTTGTTCACCGCTAGGCGACCAAAAAATACGTTGGCCGACATCGTACTATCCGGTGAAATTTGCGTGCACATAGGTACACCGCCGCGGGCATTACAATATCGTCTCACAAGCCTCAGACACGTTTTACATGAGAGTTTATTTCTCATGCCTCTCATTTATCCGCCATATTATTACCCGCCGAAGTCTTTCCAATGTCGTAGAAAAATACTGCAGTCCACACACACACACACACACACACACACACACACACACACACACACACACACACACACACACACACACACACACACACACGAAATCTCCTCTGGTGCCTACGAAACGCGTCCGCGTATTGATTTTGCTCGTCCCCTTTTCCTCTCCAATCATCTCTCTCGTTCGACCCTAGCCTAAGCATACACACACGATCGTTTCTTCTCTCGGTATAATATAATGTCCTATAAATGCATACGCGCGTGTGCACTTTTATAGATCATCTCGGTTAACGTCGTCGTAAAACTACGATTTCCCAATTTTAATTGTAGCATACGATACATGTAATACAATAATGTGTATAGTGCCGCTGTGGTAAGTAAAGCTACACGTCATATCATAAAATCATTTGTTTATTTGAAAATTAAATAAACTACAGTACGCGACGCAAAACTATTTGCAGTTTGTGACTTTTGATACTGTTTTTGTGATAATGATATGATGAAAAAATCGTTAGAATATTGTTTGACAAATCTTAATATCTTAAAGATGATTATAAGTTATTCATATATATATGCTATTCAAAGCGATGCAACTCTAAATATAGAGTCATCTACGGTGCATTCAGATACATTAATCGGTAGGTAAAATATAAAATAAAATATAAGGATATATATCTTGTGGCTACTGAATTCATGGTCGATATAGAAGTGTCGATCGACGTCGGTCGATTTAGCGCAGTTATTGTTCGATCTGGGTACGAGGATACGAGAACTATAAGCTATAGATAACTTCTTTAGTCGCGCTTAAGAAATAAACGAGTTTCGAAGACAACTTGTTCGTTGTATTGGCAGTGGTTTTCACAGTGGACGTATGCATGTCAGAAAATACGAACGCTCTAGGATGATTCGAAAATGCTGACCCGGTGAAGAGCGTTGCATCCCGCAATCTAGATGGCAAAAAGTTGAATTCCGGACAACGTATACACTATTGACTATACAAATACCGTAATGATACACAAGCGGTATGAGTATGTAATAAAATTAAACCCGCGCGACAGGAGCGGAAATAATCGAGTTTCGGTGAGTATACTCTTTATGCAGCAATAACAATATAACATATAGTTTTTGACGAACTCACTCGCCACGAATTTATAACTTGGATACGATATTATTTGTTCTTATTTTCACCGTCAGCTGTGGCACGCCACGAACTGTTCTTCGCCTAGGTCGGGCATGAGGACGGGCGAACGGAAAAATATAAATAAAATACGAGACTAAAGAACGTCACCACGGGGATATTACCCCCGGGAAATGAGAAAATATCTTAACCATCAAAAAATGTCAACAATACCTCCATAAATCTTGACGACGTGATTCGGCGGGCGCATTTACTCGGATTTAATGTGTTCTTCTCGTTCACGGGGCTAAGGCGACGTCCGCTGTACACGCACAAAGTACATAATGTAATATATGTATGCGCATGATGTAGCCGGTAAAGGAAAAATCACCACGTTCGATTTGTGTGTGTGTTTTCGTGTGTGTCTGTGTGTGTGTGTGTGTGTGAAGGTATAACGGTGGGAATGATCTGACAATAATAAACGGAAAAAAGTGCAATAAAATATGATATTATTTGCTAAAACGCGAAGGACGGCGAACGATTAAGTGTCGAAAATATCACGTAGAAAACACACGCCGAGACCTGATAATAGGCATATACTCGTACACCGTGACTTATAGCGAAACGTGTTGTGAGTGTTGGCTGCTGTCCGTCTTTGACCGGAGGAGAATTTTTTTTCCGCAAGTTATCGTATACATGTTATATACGGTTCTGCAGTTTTCGTACGGCTTCGTCTGTCTCGTCGTGGTCAGCCTGAATTCCCATGTCGTTTTTCGCACTTATAATACGAGAACGTCGTAAGAAATGTATATATACAGAATGATTTTTCAACCAAGCTCACATCCTTTTTATAGCCGTAAGGTTACTTTAATTTGGATTTTTCTTCCGTAAAAGCATTGTTTTCCATAGTTTATTTTTTTCATGCCACCTTGAGGGTGTTCTGTGTGATGATACAATTTTTTTTCGAAATTTAGGTATTAAGGAAAAGCTCTTTTATATAGTTTCTAATATAGTGAAATAGTTTGAGAGTACATGTTATCCCTTATTGCTACTGATTCGAGATAACGCGAGTTCTCCATTTTTCATAAGCAATTTTAAATTTGAATGACTCCGAAAGCACCTGTCACGTATTTTGACCACGTTATATCAAATTCTAAGTCTAAACCCAGGTACATTATATGAATAAAATCGTGCGTACAAATGTAATTGTGATTCAATTTGAAAAAACAAATTTGTATAGCCACAGGACACTCGGCTTAGGTTGTAATGAAAAAAAAGTCGTAGAAAACATTGGTTTCATGTAATTTGAACCCAAAGAAATTACCATACAGCCAAAAATGGAGTGAGCATGGTTTTAAAATCACCCTGTACGAGTATACATTTTTGACGTTTCTGTCTGGTCGTGAGGTCGGTCCCTCGGTGGTTTTTCGGACGTAGAAAACAGCAGTGACGGCTGCGAAAAGCGATTATGCATGTGAGTGTGTGTGTGTGTGTGTGTGTGTATGTGCTGTACGTGTGCGTATGTGTATGTGTCTTTTGTCAGCCTTTGCGCGTGAGTATGGTAGTATTACACTATTGCGCGGCCACCTCTAAATTCGACGACGACGAATATACTTCGCTGCAACCGTATCTCTAAACGCGCAATACCTCCTCCGCACGTGACCCATTTCACGGATCATCATTATTATTATTATTCGAATTGAAAATAACGCTTCCGTTAGGGCTATCGGTGCCTGACCTAATCGTCGGTCGTCGCGAAGCACGGTACTGCGACGAACAAAGGTCGCGTCTACGAGCACAGCGCTCTCTCTGCCGTCCGGTTCCGGCGTCACTACTAATAAGCCGTAAGTTCGTCCACGCCGCACATCCGAGATCATATTACGACTTATAATAGTATAACGTTCAGCCCTTTGCCGGGCAAGTGTCGCGTAGTGCTTGCCTCTACTAATACCACTACTACCACTACCACTACCACTACTCCTACTACTACTACTGCGGTCGTGGTAACGCGTATATATATATATATATATATATGTGTATATACATGACGTACATTATTATTATTCAATGGGCCGAAATGCCGTCACCACTGACCCTGTACACGACCGTCCACATCCTTTTCCTCCCTCATCCTGCAGATCGCCCGCGCTGACGGTCCGTTGCCGCCGGACCTTTTCCGTCGTCTTGCGATTTTCGGTAGAACAATGTGGTTTGTTATTACAATGGCACAGTCACGTATTATTTTGCACTTTACGCACCCGACGTGTGTATATATACATACATACATAGTTATACGGTCTTCGTACGTTGCGCACGGAACTAGAATATTCTTACCGTCCAAATGTTCAAAGACCCTCCGAAACTTGGCGTGACCTGATTTTCGGGGTTCTGGAACCTTTTTGCATTGCTCCCGTCGCTAAACATCCGAATCGTTAACGAATTTGATCCCGTACTACTAGTACCGATACCTTTTATACATATTTGATCCCGCATCACTTTTAGAATATTGATATTATTTTAATAGCTGTAATCATTGGTCATGCAGTATTTATTCAGACCGTTTAATTTCGGTTCGTGTTCATTGTACTATTTTATGGGCTCATGTTGTGCACAATTTTTCTAAACTTTCTCCCTTACGTTGTTTTTTACAATAAAAAAAAACAACGGAAATGGAATCATAATGAAGGAGTCCGTAAACCCGATACTTTATATTTCTTAAGACGTTTAATTTAGTGGTTAAAGGTATAACTGTTACAGAATTTTTTTTTTTCTGCTTTTGTTAATAATCGTATTTCTTTGTGCTTATTAGGCTTATGATTTTAAAAAACCTCATATTGTCGTTTTTATTCTGAAATAATGAAAAAATTGTTTTATTTTGTATATTCAGTACACATTTTCTCAAATAATTTTGAAAAAAAAAATTGTATACCCTATTTCGTTTGAATAATAATTATATTTTTAAGACTAACATTAAAATTTCGTGTACATAGTATAATATTGACAATTCAATTCAAATGTTCGAGATTTTATTTAACATTTTAACTTTTTTAAATGCTCTTAAGGGGTTTTTCTTACTTCCCTCGAATAAACTAATTTTGTATTCAAGTTTGCGAGGTTCTTCTTCAACAAGACTTAGACTACAATGATTGTAGCATAATTTTATTATTACACGAAACATCGGATTTCGACTTGATACTATTACATCACGAATCTCCGACGGCTTTCCCACTAAGACAAGCTCTTTATGATATTTATGTACGTAACCATTAATTAAAAACGAAATTAAATTTCAAAACCAGAGAAGTTTCCAACACGTCCGTACCGACAAAAAGTCTGTTCACTAGTACTTAACTCCCACTAACTATTAAAATGAGAAAATTAAATTCTCAACTTTAGCCTTTAATAACGATTACAATTACAAAAAATACTTGGAACTTCTTTTTGAAAAGACATATATCCATCTCTTGCATACACAATTATAACTAATAAAAATATTCTGGTTTATGGTTATTCTGCAGAACTGTAGGTTTATAACACGTTAGTCTATTTTATTTTCTATTGATAAATAACTAATATAAAAGTATAAAATTGCATGACTCATTAATTTCGTTTAAAAACCTTCAATGATGCGAAATAAATAAGGGTATTAAAACTTGTTTCCGTATTATCAATTCATGGTCACGTGTAGATTGTTTTTTTTCACAAAAAATCGTAATATTATTTTTTGAAAAAAACTTTTAGATTTCAGATTTCGAGTATGTCGCAGAATTTACTCATTTGTTTTATAATCATATTATGTTTATCATAATTGATTTTCAGTCGTGAGACAACATAATATTCCATAATTATTATTTGATACCTAGTCATACAGAATAAATTTTAGTTATAAAAATAATTTGTTGAAAACGATAGTGATTATTTTTTAAAACGAAGCACTCTTTTTGTAGTATTTATGTTTGTATTTGGTTTGGATGGTGACTAAAATGACAGAGTAGATTAAAAAATCCCTTAAATATCATGTTGATTGAGACTTATATAAAATCTTTTTTAACATTTTGCACAATAACATAGCGATAACAAACGTCTAAACATTAAATATCCCGGGTATCATAAAATCTTATTTTACACTATAAATATATTCAAAACACTATGAACGAATCGGCTACCGCGATAAAAAAGGATTTTCCATATTTTTTCGTTTAAATATATTTTGTTTAGTGTTGAAGTTATAGTTTTAACGACTTTCGACATCTTAATATTTATGTTCAATTCATCTGTAATATTAAATGCTTGGTTCTGGATATATTTTTGAATAAGAGAATATTTCAATGTTTTATTATTCAATTATTCTTAAATTTACATACGGGACTAACTTAGTTCCATAATATTACACATAAAAAAATCGTCTATCTTTCATAGATTTGTCAATGTTACCTATTGTTTGTCATTCATTATACATAAAAAGTTAACATTTTTCAAAAGTAAACTTAACAATATACAATTAACACCATAAAGGAATATATATAAAAAAAAACAACAATCATTTTTTACCATTTCCAGCAAAAAAGTATAATAATGACATACGATCAGAACGTCTATTTTGAACGGCGTATGAACGATTTCTGTGCATTAGGATTGTCCGTGAAAACATGACGTAGTATTATATACAGCACCGTACGGAAATGAATCGAGTTTTTTCCGAAGTCGTTCGTTTGGCGTACTCAGAGTGTGCAATAAACGACGAATAAAAAAAACTAGTTTTTGAAAATCGGTCCTGATCAATACATTTTAAATTTGTAATCAATAAAAATATTTAAATCACGTTTCACTCTGCTGTGTATAGTTTTCGAAAAATATAATATTATACATTTTATTGATATATTTACGTGTGGTGCTTTAATGTTATTCTCTACGGTTTATATGATTTTTTTTTTATTGGTTATCACTTAGGCGGAACGCAGAAAAATTATTGAAAGTACAGATGAAATGATCGAAACCATTTGTTATCAATTATTAAAAATATTATTACCAAGTATACGTGATAGTGGTTCTAGGGACTACATCAAAGTAGCCGTACAAAATATCACGGAATTTTACAAGTAACTTAACATTTGATACGTATCGCAAATATATTTTAATGTCTACATATGCAATAGAACAATCACAACTTGCAAGAGTTTTTTGATTTAAATTGTGTTATCATTTATAAGTGATATAACACAAAATAATTAAATAAACAAATTTTATCATACTTAAATGACTTAATCCTTATATTTAATCTGATAAACAGAATGCTGAAGCTCCTAATTATATATTCCTTTTATTTAATACTTTAACATTATATAAATAATCTAAGAATAAATTATATTTTAAGAAAATTAGGGAACTGGTAAAGTGGTTACACATTTCTAAGAAGTTATTGAAAATGTAATTCGTTGTAGCAATCAAATGTACACGCATAATAATGATCTTGATTGGTCGAGGAAAACTATATATTTAGCTGTGTTTAGTTTTTTTATCGTATCTTCTGATTAAAGAGATACCCCCGAATTGAGTTGTCTCAGACCGCAAAAAACCTTAGGACGCCTCTGACAATAGTAAATATTGTTCATAGCCTGTTTTCAAACAATCACAATATATTATAATATATTTCACTCAAAAACTATGACTCCATCGCCTTTAAAGTTTCTCCGATTCTATTTTGTATCGTCTTATTATACCTAATTTTATATTGGTCTTTACTTTTGTTTACTGGTCCCTGGGGTTAAATTTACACTATTTCTCCTCTTTTGTTTGCTTCGCGTTATTTTTTCCTTCTTCTGTGTGTTCGGAATTCATTTAATTTCAAACGATAGTGATAATTTTCTCGATCGTACCACAGGCCGTTTTTGGTTATAATAATATAATTTACGTTAAGCTGTTGCACGAAATACAACCATCACAATAACTGATGGACGTTGAAACATGTATGACAGTGTGGAAACTTGTAGCTCTCGCCGAAGGTAGCGCTAAAATATTATTAAACTCGATAAGAGGGTCCTCATCAATCCGTCTATAAGTGTTTCGCTGTCGTTCTTGTTCGTGTTACAATCAGCACCTGAACAGATGTACGAGTAGATAGTTCTGTCATCATAGTAAAAAATATCCATTAGCATAGAATCAATAGACTATGCCGTTTTGTTAAAAGAATGTTAATTTTAAAATATTACAGATATATGTAATCAACCTCTTATAAAAATATCAATAAGTGATATATTTGAAGCTATTAGTTTCCTGTATTTGAACCCATGTCCAGGACCTGATGGTATACCTAATATTCTACTTCGTTCTTGTACTCGTATATATTCATTATCAGTTCCCATATGCATAATCTTTAATAGATCTTTAATTAGAGGTATTCTTCCATCTCAATGGAAAAATAGCTATGTTACACCTATTTCTAAGTCGGGTAATAATAACTTGGTAACAAATTATAGGCCTATCACAAAACGGTCTGCCTTGCCCAAACTTTTGGAAAAATTAATGATCCCCTTTTAATTAATATATAATATATAATAATTAGATAATAATCAACATGGTTTTAGGAGAGGACGATATGTTGAAACTAATTTACTATGTTTCTTTAATACCCTTATACATACATTGGAGTCTGGCGGACAAACAGACTTACTGACTTTAGCAAGGCCTTCGACTCTGTAAATCTCTCTGTCCTTATTGCCAAATTACGACTGTTTGGTATACATGATCCGTTATTATCTCGGTTTAGCTCTTACTTAGTCGATAGATCTAAATAAGTAAAAATCAATGGATTTTTATCAGATACATTACCAGTTTCTTCAAGTGTTCCCCAAGGGGGCCTTCTATCTCCGTTGCTGTTTGCCATTTTTATAATGGATTTGAGTAATTGCTTTAAATTTTGTAATTACCTACTGTTTTCTGACAATCTAAAAATGTTTGCCAAAGTTTCCTCATTTGATGACTGTAGATTAATTCAAAATGATCTAAATAGAATTAGTGATTGGTGCCGTTCTAATAGTCTTAGGTTAAATACAGCGAAATGTTTTAAAATGTAATTTTTCGTACTAATTCTAAAGTAAACTTTGACTATCATATTATGGCGACAAACTTGTTGAAATTGATACATATCATGACCTGTTGTATTCCAGCCTAACTTATTATTCTCTTATAATATTGAATATTTATGCTCAAAAGCGCTTAGAAGTCTTGGTTTTATAATTCGTAATACGAAAGAATTCAATAACGAAAATTGTCTTAAAACTTTATGTATCTCACTAGTTAGCCCTATTCTTGAGTTCTCATCAGTTCTATGGAATCCTACGCAAATTGGGCTGGTTGAATCACTTGAACGTGTCCAAAGAAAGTTGGGTCAATTGCTCAATTGGGTATAAGAGGAAATTAAATGGTCATGTAAATCAATCTGATTCTACATCTCTATCGTCAATCCAAGCCAATATTTATTTAGAATCTCTTGCTACTAGACGTAAATATATAGATATTCGTTTTATGTTCAAATTAATTAATGGCATTATATCTTGTCCAGATTAATTGCATTAGTTAAATTTTAATGTTCTCAAATATAATTCGCGCACCGTCCGACATTTTCAATACCATTTCATCGGACCTCTTATGGATATAATAATCCTCTCGATCGTATTGCTCGAGAATGTAATAACCAGAGAAATATTGATCTATTTTATACACGTAATATATATTTAAAAAACTAAGTTTTTCTTAATATGTTGTAATAATCTTTTCATATGCAATGCTATTAATTTAAATTTATTTTAATGGTTATTTTATGTTTACTATTTAAAATTGTACTTATTGTATTATGTTCAATTTATTTGTATTGTTAACTTTATTATATTACCTACTGTACTTGAGCCTTAAAGGCGTTTATATTAATAAATAAATAAATGACGTCGACTGGAAATAATATGACACACAAAAAAAATTCGGTATTTCATATTTTATGGTTAAATAATAATTCTTGGAATTCCGATCCACAAGAGAAACGAAAGCTTAAAAATAATACAAAAATTTAATTTAAAAAACTCTTTTGCACAACATAGGGGTTAACAGTTTAGAAACCGTACATGAAATCACACCAATTTAGCCTGAAATGTGTATTTATTTTTTTAACAATATCATCTCACTTTAAAAATCAAATGTAACTTGAATAGCGGAAATGGAAACAAATATTTCCGTGTTACAAGTAAATATTGTTTTCTATTCAATGTATTAGTTTTTAAATTGTGGTTAAGTTGAAAACATGCATTTGCGTGTAATAACGATGTTTTTTCTTATATCAGTATATCAAATACACGTTTGAACGATATACTCGTATTATATTATTCAAAGAACAAATACTTTTAAAACACGTATATTAATTCAATGATGATATTATGTCTTTAAAATGTTTCATTTGACAACCAAGAAATCAATAATATCGTATGTAAATATGGTCACCTGATAACCACGAAACTAATTAAATCACATTATTTTTAAGCATCATTTTTTGGACATGAATCAAGTTAAATCACATAAGATTCCTAGGGACAGCAATTAAGTAACATTGTGTGATAATTGACATGAGGCAGCGAATTGAAGTAGAATACCGTAGACGCCGGTGCGTAGTTTCTAAAATCTGACACGGGATCCGTCACTATTATAGCCTATATTATAGCCTGGCGTTTGAAAAAAAAACACATATTATATCGTTGAACTGTATGGAATATTTTAACAGTATTTTAGTCTTACGTTTAACGTTATTTTGTAGTTACGATATTTAAATATTAGCTATTGGCCATTTTAGCGTAAGTTTTTTAACACTTAACTTCATAGACTGCAATCACAACGTCATTTGATATACTTTGCCCTAAATAATATGCGTAATACGTATAATATTGAACCGTTTAAGCTATTTGAGCGTGTACGCAAATAACAATATTTTCGAACGAGGTCTACATACTATGAATTTCAACACTTTCAACACTAGACCCGATTTGGTCACCGGTGTCCATTACAGCGGACACACAATTTCGTGATAAATTAAAAAAAAAACCTTTATCAATGCTTTTTAAGTGGCCCTTCAATTACTATACTCAACGGATTGTCCATTTACACGAGCTTTCATTATACACTGTTGGCATTCAGAGTGCACAGGGAGACCACTCTTTCATATACACTCTATACAATGGACCGAAGCCATTTTTTATCATTAGTATTTTGATATGGAAATGGAACAATAGAATTACTGACATTATGCGCTCAAAAATCGATCAAACACCCTTTTTATATTACGCCTACGCCCCAGCAGTTTCTGGTTGATGGACGCGTACATACGTAACGGCCAAAACGGTGGCCGGACACACGAATATAATACGCACGCACTGCGGACCGAAAAAAAGAAAAGGTAAAAAAATATCGAAAGTTATGCACAAACTTCTACTGAAAATACAGTAAACCCACAATATTGTGGATATTCATGGACAATTAAAAATTTTCCACTATTTAGAAAACATCTACATGCTGGACATATGCGAGAAATTACAAAATATCCACTTTAAGGAGACGCTATAGAGAATATATGTACATAAGTGTACATACACATTGAAATTGGTACAAATTGTTTATTACTTAAATGTATTTTCATATTATAGCTTATAAATTATGTATTATTATTAACTGTACTGTAATATGTAAATACATTGTTTCTTATCGTGTGATTTATATAAGTTCGATTTTAATTTATTATTTATATATTGATGTACTATGTACTATGTATGAAAAAGTGGGTATTAAAATGTTTAATGTTGAATTAAAAAAATCTGTAATCTTTTCAATGTAAACTTTTTCTGCTCTTCAGAATGAATTTGCAAATTGGCTACAATTTATTGATAATGCGATCTTGTTTTAATTTTTTTAAAGTATGTTATTAAATTATTTATTATTTTCTAAAATTTATCAAAATTAATTAATTTACCGAATAGAAAAACTATAAATATGAAATAAAATATGAATGAAATGTTGAAAATATAAACATAGTGTTTTTATAACATAGACATTTTCGATATGCACATGTACTGTATCCATTAATAAGAGGTAATTTTTAATTTTGGTACCAGTTTTTAGTGTCCTCGTCCACTGTTAGGAGTGTACACTATTAAGAGGTTATAACTCCTATTATTTACATACATTTTTCACCGGGAAATTTAAAAGCGCCCACTATTGGGAAGGGTCCACAATTGAGATGTATCCATTTATTGAGGTTTCACTGTAAATAATACGCACAAATTCGTGCTTATTGTACTGTTGCAGCCATCGATTCAATGGGCAGCTTTAAAACGAAAAAAGTATATATTTTTTCACATCAAAATAATTTATTATATTAATTTATGTGGTGTGTCTTGCACTTTACAAACACTACGTGTACCTATAGTAATATATAATTCTGCGGAACGATAGATGATACATATGCAGATGGTACGTATTCAAATGGCTAGTATGAAAATGGGGCATTTAAGGTTACTGCATTATTTACGCGAGAAAGTGTGACATTTTCCAACACCATATCTACGTCGGTTACCGTAGTACTCACGGTTTCTTTCCTTAAAACATTTGTTGGGCTTTTGGCTTCATTTTTTACGCGCAGAGAATCCGCGAATTCGCACCGCGATTTCCACGTTGAACCGCGGTTTTTTTCTCCAAGTTATAAACAACGGACCTTTTATTCAGGTTTTTCATATTATCGTAGTCAATAATTATCATCTGATTATTTTATAAGCATCGGCTAATTGTTGAAACATTTCATGTACTCGTATAAGAATGAGATCATTTGGATGCTTCAAAAGTCAAACTCTTATTTCGCATTTTTTGCTTGTTTCGGTCATTTTTTTAGTTTTGATTATTATTTATACATTATACAGACTAGCAATTTTTATTTGACTTATTAATAATATTATCTAAATTTTTAAGATAATGTCAGTCATATAACGTCATGGCCGCATCAAGTCAAATTTTTCAAATTTCATTGATTTTTTTTTTCTTAAAAGATGTTTAGTTTTTTTTTATTAATTATAAATAACGTATAAAATAAAACAGTACGTTTTATAAAAATATGGTGTTATTCATTTTTGTCAGTGGCATTTTTACGACAAAATTAATTTTTTAGGTATGTTTGACCGGAGCATTTTTCTATGGTTTCAGGATATTTAAATCCCGTCCCTAATTATTACTCAGTACTATTAAATAAATGTAAAACGAATTGATATTTTAATACAACCAGATGCAAAAGTGCCGGGTTTTCCAATGGTATAAAAAAAAAACCTGTACATAATGTTTAAATCTAAGTAAAAGTACTCACCCTCGACGAGACAAAAACAGGCGTCGTCATCTGAAAACAAGAAACGAAAAATTAATTGTACAATATTTAAAAACACTTGATAGATATAATGTATGAATAATGTGTGCCAAACTGTTTAAATCGGATGTCATATAAATATATTAAGTACGCACGTATGAATGTGCATATTTTGTAGAAAGTTTATTACACGTTTTACGGTCGATATAATAAAGATTTGTACGGAAAATAAAAAAAATAAACGGATTTTTAAATGGTCCATAGCATATGGTCGAATACATTTAATTGAAACATTAAGGTATGTAGTTTTTTTGTTTCAACGTTTAACCTAAATAATTGTGATGGGCCCACTTAAACAATTTATAAGCACACAATAGAACATTTTTAACGGAAAAAATTGCTTTTATTGTCATTACAAATTTCTAATGAATATGTGAAAAAATTACAGCTATTAAGTAAAAAATAAATAAAATAACCCAATGGAACTTTTCTAATGTCAACACTGCACTAACCGTAAAAAGTGTATTTTTTTCTGGCGTCGTTTTTTTGCTGGATATAAATTATTTTTGAAATGTCATTTAATTTCTATCAGATTAAAAACTATAAAAATATTATGGTGGACCATGACGCTTATTGTGTGGTATTTATTTAAAAATAAAGTAAAAAATGAAAAAAGATAAATCACTAAGTCTATGATTTAAATACGAATCCAATACAACACGATTTAGTTTAATTGTAATACCCATAAACGTTGAGATATTGAATAATAGTTTTGTTTGTGTACTATAAAGAGTCAATAATTCCTTTGAAATACAGTGTTAACATTACGCGTTTGTTTATCAATTTATACTACGAGTGTGACCTGATGAATAATCAATCCGTACTTACAGCAAATTGATGTTGACACAAAAACTGACATATATAATAAAATAATTAATAAAAATATTATAGTAAATAATATAAAAACAAAAAATTGTAGAAATAAATAAGATAATAAGAAATATTTGCAGAAAATGTGCTGTGAAATACTGGTGCGTGACTATAATAGTTTCTAATCATGTTGCAGCATGAGTTAATTTTTTTAGTTACTAAATTAAATAACTAAATGACTGTGTGATTTTAATTAATAATAAAAGTTCATGATATAATTTACATTGATTACACTCAAATTTACTCAAATATATCACGTGCATACTTAAAAAAAATTTTCACTTGTACCTATTATGATAATTCACTTGTTTCAAGTTGATTAGAAACAAAATTAATACATAATATTAATCTTAAAACATGTGTTAAAATTATATTTTAAAATATTTAAAATAATATTTCAATCATGAACAATATCCGTGAAAATAATCCACCGAGTATAAATCGTCTTAAAAGTTCATGAGAACAATCAAGAAAACACAGAGGAACAATAAAAAATAATAAATATAATATTTTAAGTCACTCTTTAATCAATACATTATTATTATTATTCCTTGGCACGCTCAGCACATATGATCGGCTGAATCTATCACAAAATCAATCGAGTTTACGCAGTGTGATATGGAAAAAAGTTGATAGGACCGAATCGTCTGATTTTATTTATATCTAGTCAAAATATCTTAGGGTCCGTCGTACACATACAATCGCTCATCCGTAAAAATATACAAAATTACTCGTCTTGTCGAAATTCATAAAAACGATTGCGTTACCGAATCGAACATTAAGTTCAAGTTTTTCCGTGTTTTCATTGTAAAAAATAATGTACACTTGAAATACATAAACTACAATAAATTAATTTTACTCTTAATTTAGCAATTCGCGGTGGATTCATAAGTTCCTAATCGTTTTAATGCGTACATAATTAGAACAATTTCACATCGTTTGTATTTCTTAGTTATTGTACCGAAAGTACCGTATTCGATATTCTTTGATTATCTTATGAGATTTGACCTGCCCGTTGGGTTATATACTTGTCGTTTTTAATCTTTCAGGATCATTATGTTTATGTGATACAATTTTTATTTGGTTTATGAATATTACCTCTGAATGTCATATTAAGAATACTATAACAACCGTACATTATAATTAATTATGTACTTATACTTAAAAATATATTATAATTAATCGTTCGATGTACTTATATACCTACA
Source organism: Periphyllus acericola (assembly GCA_949715065.1). NCBI lineage: Eukaryota > Metazoa > Arthropoda > Insecta > Hemiptera > Aphididae > Periphyllus > Periphyllus acericola. The sequence continues at coordinate 12,596,269 of OX454266.1, forward strand.
TGATTATATTAAATTGTTTAATCAAACGTTATTACCGTTCACACCATTCACGTGGTAAATTATAATTTGTTTGATACGTAGCGACTGTTCAAAGTTATATATTCATAAAAAAAAACTTTAAAAAAAATTCATGGATATTTCAAAAACAAATTTAAACATATTTTCATAGCATTTAGTTTTTTTTTTGAATTAAAGGAACAATTTTTTCAGTTCAATTAATTCCAACTGTTCGATTTTTTGGAAAATGTTATTTTATTCTGCCAAAAAACCAATATTTTAATAAAAGTTCTCGTAGGTCTTTATGTAGGATTATGGTTATTTATCTCGCGAAAAAATGATGAACTTTTTAAATTAAAACTAATGCATTTTTCAATTTGTATTATGTTGATCATATTACACAGTGTTGTACAAAAAAAAAAAATATAAAAAAAATAACGATATTTTAACTATATATCATATTCTGTGAAATAAGTATGATTAAAACATTAATTAATAATATGCGGCTTAGATAACTCTATTAATTATTGTTGTTTGAACTACTACCCATCAGATCTGAATCAATCTATCAACTGATCCGGATCGAGATAAATAAATGTCACAACAAATTTGAACGGATTTCGACGATTTAAAATCAATCCGTATTATTTAAACCAAGTCATGTCATCGAGAAAAATCTTGATTGCAATTATTAATCCGGTATGCTTCACAAATTCTTTTTTGCGTTTAAGTTAAACGTAAAATTGGTTTTTATTTTAAATACGAGTATAATGTACACGGACACTTTATGTGTTTATTTTCTATAGTACTAAAGCTATAGAATTTCTGTACTCGAACGAAAGACGCGAGTTGAATCCAAAATGTAAACTATAATAGTATAATGGAATGGATTGAAGAATTTAGACGGTACAAATGACATTTCACTGTCCAAAGTTTACATTTCAATTGGGATTACAGAAGAGCCCAACGACTTATCGCCATTGTATAAATATTAGCCTATAGTGAAATATTATGATGGGTTTTCATTTATATATTATTCAGACCTTTTTGCTGGTGAATATTTTGGACAAAGTATCCTCGGATGATTTCTAGAAGTATTTTTTATTACATTTAATCAAGGAGCTCGTGAAAGTAAAATTCTCTACCTATGGTTTTATTTTAAAGTAAAATACAATATGACGTATGAACGTTGTAGAATAAGTTATAATAAAAATTAATAGTTTTAACGTTTTAAAATACATAACAAGACGAAGTCTAATATGTGGTTATATAAACATTTTATTTATTTATTTTGGTATAGCAGAGAACAATATACCGTCTACACGGATTTTATGATTGACTTGTAAGTTAGAAATTTTTATTTTTAAAAAACATGTTCGTGGACTTTTCTTAGATGTAAACATATAACATACAGAGTATGTTTAATAATAGTATATGTTCCATACTAATATGGTTACTACCTTTTAGATACTTGTCGAGAGATTTAGATTTAAACAGAACCATCTGAACTTGATATAAATGTAAGAGCATTATCATAAATAAATTGTTAACAGTATTATTACAAGTATTCTACAGGGATAAAAACTATTTCTAACCCAAATTTGATGTTTTTAATAAGGTATAATTTATATAATATTATCTTATTTCATAATGTTGGTTAATAATGACAATAAACTACATTTTCAAATGTATATTAAGAATATGTTTATGGCTGTAGTGGCCGCTGTAGTAGTTTCTGATCTGCAATGTCAAGAAACTCATATACATATTATAAATCATGATTTAATATTTATGTGCAATAGAAATTGTTTTGAACGTTTCGCATCCCTGCTTGCGACTAACAATATATCGAGCTACTTACATGTTGTGCAATCGTTAAGATTAATTAAGCAGCTCTTAGTCAGAAATCATAAATCACGTACAAAATATAACTGGGGGAAAAAAATATATAATCCCTTCAAAGAAATTGGTCTCTTTGTTGTATTTCTGTTCAGTTATATTGTATCTTCATTCGTATAAGATGTACGCTGCGCTGCGCAAATGAATAGATACGACATTCATCATTTAACTATATTGGTCTCAGCAAATACGTGGTATAAGCGTGTTATTAATTTTCAACATAGCTTTAGTGTGTACTAAACGTCATTATTTTAAATTTTATAATACTGTTGAGCCTCGTACAAAATGCGCCCGTACCACGTGAGGGGGAAAAAACTGATAGATCGTGGTCGCTTACATGGAGCTGTCGATCGGTAATAAATTAAATCAATCTCGGCGGTCATGCGAACCCTTTGGTAGCCAGCAGGCTATCTGATTTAATTATTTCCGATCAATTAACGACTGTACTAATATATCACGTACTATTATTATTTAAGAAACTAGGTCAGTCTGTTAGAGGGGGGGGGGGTTATGTTTTATTCAAAACTAAACGAAAAACCGTCGAACGGTGTCGCGGTGGGTATTTAATGGCGATTATTTACGCGCGAAGAAATAGAAAAAAAAATCTGTTTACCGGCTAAACGCTTACTGGCGCGGGCGATAATGCAATGGTGTTTTACGTATATAGAAGTAAGATACTTCAATTAAGTTATAATGATTCTCGGGTAAATCGGTCGAACGCGAACGCACGCCGTTTGAAATGGAAACCTCTCTACGTGGGGAATTGTCGCTCGCACTAGTAAACTCCTCATTACAGTCGGCATTATAATTTACGCCCGTGACGTGACTTGGTTCAGATTTTCGGCAATGGAAATATTTGCTCTGGTCGCTAATAAGCCGTAGTACGATGAGCTCCCTACCCACGCGTTTCGAACAGAACTGCAAGCGCTGCTGCAGTTCCGTGCACGTATTAAACCTAATAAAATGTCTTGGCCCACGACGTAGACATTTTTCCATACAGCAGCACGATTAGATACGCGATACCTCGCGATGTCGGACAAGTAAGTCTAGTCCTAATACGTGGACCGTACCGTGCACTAGTACGTGTCCGTTCGAGGTATCTACCGAAAAGGTTAAAAAGTTTTACACCGCATTTTTGCCGGGCATGCATTTTATGTCGAAGAAGTCACTTTCCCAAATGTTATCGAAACTTAGGTGGGGCAAAAACAAAAAAAAAACAGTTAAAAGAAAACGTTGAAGAAAATATACAAGTAAGCCTCTATTTTTAACTAAATCCAAATTCCTTCGGTTAAGTCTGGGTTCGTGCATAGTCGTTAAATTCATCGAATCCAATATGAATGCTGCAGTTCATCCTCCCTACGTATAGAACCCAATATAAAAAATATTTATCAGAATCTAATATTGTGCTGAATATGTTCTTTGTATTTCGATAGACATTTTTGTCATATTTTTTAACATATACCTACAGGGTGTCCCACCAAGGATTTATCCATGGCGGTATCCCCTGACATATTGAAAATATTAAAATTCTATTTTTTTATTAGACTCACAGGGACAACGACTAAATATATTTCATATTTTAATTTAATCCTATGTTGTGGCAAAACATTTAAGATACTATTTTTATTCATTTATTTTTTAAATTTTCTTCAAACTAAACAAAATATTAAAAACCATGAGGTTAAAACATTGAAACGTCAACATTTTTGGAAAAATAAACTCTATAAAATGACTAAATCAAATTTATATAAAATTAAAAAATTAAAAATAATGTTTTTAACTTTTCTTACCAAAACATTAAACTCATTAAAATGTGAAATATTTGTAGTCCATGTCCCTGTGAGTCTTATACAAGAAAAAACAGAATTTGAATACCTTCACTATCCTAGGAGATATGGCAATGGATAAAACCTCAGTGGAACACCCTGTATACTATATTATATACATTCCATACACAAGTTTCGACTAACATACTATGAATTCCATCGTCATATAAATATCAGGAATTATTGTCATAACTACTAGCTTTTGTAACTAATTTAATACGTGTTATGGATAATATCACATAATATGTCGGCACGCGCAGTGAACACCTAGATGAGTACAAAAATGATTCATTGAATCGATAGCAAAATGGTATCCATGTTGTTTGTGATATTATTTTGAAGTTCAAACACGGATGCACGCGAAAAGTAATACTTTACCTACTGGTGTTTAATGTATTTCAATAATCTCTTTACAAGATAAAAAATCTATGTATATATAAGTCAGCTATGACAAACACAAATAGACATTATGTTGCGATGAGTAATCACAATAACGTGTAACATTATAAATAATAATAATTACAAGATTAGGAACGATTTAGCTCTTCTTTTGAATAACAATAATACGAAAAATATAAGGTAATGATTTCGTAGCAATAAACCCATGGGAGGCCAATAATATAATATACATTCGAATAAATTCTTCGACAAAAACATGGCTGTTTGTATTCAGAGTATTTCATGAAAACATTGTTGCCGACAACTCGTCATTGGCATAACGATGAATTTTAGTTCAAACTACGCGTCTAAACTTTTTAAGCTCGTACCGTTATTTTAATATTTATATTCCGTATACATTCAACGAATAACTGCACTAAAATGCAATAGTTTAATGAAATATTTTGACACCAGAATGATACAAATATATCATAATGCAAATAAATCGTTTAAGGGATACACATATTTAGACTAAAATACAATTGAATTACATTTGATTGAAGTACGCAGCTATGATAGACTTTAAATAATTGATAAAATAGAATATATAAAACGTTACATAATGAAAATTTAAGGCGTATTTAATGATTAGATTACATACCATTGATGAATAATACAAAGGGTTGAATATCTAAAACTCTCAGAAATATTCAACACATTAAATTTTCTAAAAATATATGTTTACCGTTCAAAGAGAAATTATTTTCTCATAAAATGAATGCGGTGATAAAAAGTGGATATAACTTAAATATAAAAAAATAAATACTTTATTTATTTTTATAAATTTCAAAAAGTGTACGCCGCGAGGCATTATGATGCAATATTATGATAACAAATAATAATAAAATAAAATTAACTAGGAAAACAAATACAAACATGGAAAATGAAATTGCATGAAATACTACCGGAGACTACAGTGAATATGATAATACGAGTATGATTATTATGGTGATATTATATTATGTGTATGAGCGTGCAAAACCGTCCTTGATTGCGAGTATTATATGAAGGTATATTCAGAATGAGATACCTGAAATTATATATTTGAAAACATAAAATAGGCTATATATGAATATAAGACTATCGTATAATTTAATGTACTATGTATAAAATTATAGTATGATGGGTAACGATGAGTTGTAATATTTAATAAAGATCTTAGTCGGAACAAATGACTGTTAAATTGACAAGAAGTTTTAAGAAAACAGCTTGATTGAGAAAATCGCCAATTTTTTTTATGATTTACAGATTATTAAATTAAAAAACGTAAAACATAAACTACAAGCATTATCTCATATTATATAAAACACTACTGACGCAATGGACAAAGAGACAAAAAGATATGATCGAAGAAAATGACGGAAGGTTGTTTGTATAGGTTTTCACGGGAGTTTGTACATTTGAAAACTTTAAGTCTTTATTTTTAAGACCACTAAGTGTTCGAAAATATAATATTTGTCAGTCTATTTAAATAGTTTTCACCATGTTTTAAAAGTTTACCTGTTACCTAACGTAAATCATGTATTTGCAACAACAAGTTGAGAATAATTTAGTAGCCTCACTAGCATATACTTCACAGAAACCCTAAACCGTTAGGTTCTCATATATGACTATTACGTATAACTATTTAATGTTAAATTGATTAAAAATGTGTCAACAATTATAGTTCAACGGGTTATAAGGTTTTCGGGTTTTTCTTGCTTCAACAGACGCGCGATATTTACACGGCAAGTGAAGTGTTTTAACTGTTTTAAGTATACTTCACACCTTATATCTCGTACACATCGAGTGATTGTATCCTGAGAACAATTTTATTTTATCAGCTTTTTTTATTTAAGCTTCTTAACAGTGCTCTACAAGTTCAACTAAAACTTTAACTGTGCATCACCATAAGTTTGATTTAAATGCTGACGCGACCATAATACATTCACGAGTAGTTAATTGAAATTCTCACTACACAACGATATATCATTCCTCGTGTAGTCGTATATATATATACGTTCTAAATTATCAACAAGTCACTTTCAGCCTATACTTCCTTAGCTCAGTAAATTCAAATTAATCCGTTTGAAAATTTGTATTTAGGTTAACCAAACAAACTTGAAGCTCTCGCCGATCGTTCAAAGCAATTTCCGACCCCTGTATAATTTATTTTTGATGTGAATGGTAGGTCTAAAACTTATGTTACACTAGGGTTGGCCAATCGCTAATATGTTTTTTTTCCAAGTCTAGGTGAAATGTGACCACGTTCTTATTACTATTAGAATAATGTTGTAATAATGTATTATTATATCTGTATTATTTATTAATGAATTATTACACTCAACGCATAATTTAACAATTTACTAAATTGTATAATATAAATTTGACATACCAACAACAAAATGTATGTTGAAAAAGCTAATTATAAAAATATAATATCTTCTTCCCGAAAATATTGAATAGATAAGTGTTTTCACTTTTTCAGCATAGTTTAATCCGGATGTCGTATAAGTAAGCTAATGCAACGCATAGTCAAAACTGTTAATTTTAACTATTTACAAACACCCGCCGGTTTTCTAAGGATGTTTATGATAGTTAATCAAGAGCACGTTTTCAATAACCTAACTTTCAGCTGATTTTGATAGGTTAACGGACTTTTCATAGACTTCATCACTTCGAAGAGTTTGAACACCATGAGACTATGTGTCGGTAAAACTATCAACATTTGTCGAGAGCGATAACTATAATAATTCGTGTAGTTAAATGCTAACGCAAAAGTAACCGCTTGTAATTTGACTCGCAACAAAAATTATGGTTTTTAAAATACATATCATGTTATAAAATGATATAAAGTAACACAGTTATAATAAGTTTCACCAAAATTATCACTATACCAAATATAATTTTTATTTATTCAAAAGTACCTCCGGTTTCTATGGTGATATGGTAGATGTTGACAAAGTTCGTGAAATTGCTGTGAATTATTATTTTGGAGACGCATATAAGTGTAACGTACAAAAGGAGAACCTATAATACCATTTAGGTGCTATATTTTATTCCCTAGACCGTAGCCATTCTGAATAAGAAGGGTTAATATATATTTTATTTTATAAAATATTAAACCTTCTTTTAGGAAGTTTTATTAATGTCATAGAATGTGATCTTTTGGCAGAGTGTAATTTGTCTTGTCTTTATGCTATTTATTTATTTTTTTATAATAATTCTTGTACAAACCAAATAATAATTTATTATTTTATATACCTATTATGACTGAGCAAATGACAAAGTGCGTTTAACTGTACAAAAGCGTACTTATTAAACGGAATCTTCTATAGACATTATCAGTAATTATATTATCTTCTTCAAATAACCACGTATATTATGAAAAAAATGAAATGTAATAATATGTTTTATCTTTGATATCTTATTATCAAATAATTATAAAGTTATGAAAACTGACAAAAATGTATTCGTAATATAACTATTGAATTATTCATTTAATACAATATTAGTTGAAAAATATATCTTTTTTTTCTACATTTTATGTAAATACATATTTCTCTTTCCAAATGCATTATTGTATGAACAAGTACAACGTACAGAGATAATGATGTATGTCTTCTAACCTACAGATAAAATGATTTATGTGGTTTTCAGGTATTTCTACCAACAGTTGTATCTGCTAGCTTATTATGCTGTTATCAAGTTGGCTCACACACTATAGACATTATTATGGTTTATACAACACAAATTAACCTGTAGAGGCTACTTAAAAATATATTAATATTCCACCTATGATCTTAAAGCTTTTATTATTTATATAACATATACATAGAATAAAAATCTTTACTTAGATTAAAATATTATAATCAGATTCACAATTAAACATTTCTTAAATTCGACTAACTTTATACTTGTTTAACACACATTCAACGTTAACCAATCATTTTAACCAAGATAAAAATTAACTATCTTAATTAATATTCAAATATACAGAATCTTACACGCAATAATTATATTTTATTTACACTAGAAATTAGTTCCAGTTTATACGATCGATTTTGTAAAGTATATTGGGTAAAAATAAATATTTTCATTAAACAAGAGTCAGGCATTTCACTTCATCTTCCATTCTTAAAATTACTGAAATTTACACACTTTAATAAATATGGAGTTTGTTCAAATTTTTATAACGTACAAATAAAATATATACATATCAACTACATATGCACAACTATTCGTTCGTATCGATTTAATATTATTATTAAATTACGCGGATTGTTTGAATTAATCAATTTATAGTCACCATATGACATAATCTTGCTTATCTAACCGAGCATAATCGTGTTCGAACGTTCGAATTAATATAAAACGTTTAATCACTATCGATCACTGTCTTGTTATCGAGTGCCTTAGTTGACACCCATGGTGTTATAATAACAAAGAAAGAAAAAATAGAAAAAAAGAGCAAAACTATCAACAGGTGTCAAGTGTTTTTCAGGCACTACTACTCTGTACAACATATTTTCAAAATCATACTTACGAACGGGTCTTAAGGTTCTCTTCGGATATGACGCAAATGTATTATTTACATACATATTTTTTTCAAAAAATAAACTACACGCTGCCGGTGATAATTAATAATTCGTTTAAAAACAATGTACGAAGCGTAAAATTGTTCACAGCGTAAAATTCAATCAACTTATATAATTAAATTAATAATAAAAACAGCTGTTGGTTTTAATTTTCATTCGAAAACATTTGGAGCGTAAAATACGGTTATTGCACGGGCAATAGACCCCAGCTGAAAGGTTAACCCTTTGGACAATTTATTTCAAAATACATTTTAATTAATGAGCTGATGTATACAAGTCACAACAATAAATATCATAATGATATAACGGTTTCGCTTTGAAAAGGATCAAACATTCATAATTTTATTGTTGATGAACGACGACGATGATAAAGAGTAAACTGAATATTAAAGAAATTTCAGACTGCTTTTTGCATTATGTTTATGTATATTGTGTTTGACGAGCGACCCGAAAAATAATAATTTTACCGCCGAACAAGACTAAGCAAAACCCGGTCGTAGTAAACCAATGGTAATTGCTAGTCGTGGAATGCGTTTCTATTTCATAATGTATGTTCATCCAGTCCATCGGAAACCCATCGGGCATAATACGAGTATACTCCTACAGTTATTTGTTTATGTATTTGTGTATTATTGTAACTAGATAACATTATTGTGTTTGGAAATCGTCCGAAAACATGTCTTTATACATTTTCTATTCTTCATGTTTTTACGCGCTTGTTTACTCGATTATTATGATAAACCCTCATCTGGTATGCTGTTTCCATGGTACGCTCGTACATCATACGGTTTCAAAAATGTGACTGAAATGAAAATTAGGCCGGGTATAATATATCCTAATAAAACATCATAAATTATATGAACACGATATGTATGCTTTTAGTGCTAATTATTTTTAATTGCGCATATCTTGTGTACAGCAAATTTACATTCATACATTTATTACCGTATATTAATGTATATAAATTATGTATAAAACAAAAAAAAAAGGTTTTGACAATTATTAGTTGATTCGATGACCATTTTTTTTTTCATAAATAATCGAATAAACTGATAAGAGCTTCCTTTATATAAAAACTTTAATTTAATGCATGTATGATATATATGTGATATGTGTGTGTTGTTATAATAATATTAGAGCTAAAATATAGAAAAATATAATTGAGATGTTTTTCAGTGTTAAAAAAAATGAGTTTCTCGGCTTTTGAAGCTGAAGACTGAAAAAAACGGAATTTTATAGAAGAGGTGCGAAGTAAAAAGTAATAAAAAAAAATATTGTCTCGTGGAAGTGGGTATAGAGTAGTCTGGATACAAAAGACTGATAAAGATAAACTTTTAATGATTATGCATAAATAAGGAATTAAAGATATTATTCAAAGGTTTTGGTACGGTTTTGCACTGTTTAGCTATTACATTGTACATCAGCTGTATTTCGGATAATTTTTTTTTTTTTTTATCTCACGTATCGAACTATTAAATATAAATATGCATTTTGCATACCTTTTGCGCAGTTGAAATACAACATTGGTTAGTGTTTTAACTGCGTCGTATCACGAAAATATATCAGTGTGAAATTATTGTATCTCGTTTAAAACATAATTCTTAAAAGGAGCAATAAGATAATAATAACATAATACATAACTATTATTATGTTTAAATGTCAGATTACATTTTATGAATTAATTAAATGTTTAGAAGATATTTTTTTTTTTTTTTACAATTCTACGAGGAAACAAAAACTATATAAAGATTTTTATGTTCTAGGTCCTTATCAAAATTCCAAAAAAACAATTCAAAGTGTTATATTTCCAAAAACACTTAACCTTCATTATTTATGATACACTCGAAAGTTTTATAAAAACGTACAACGTGAATATAGTCCCAAACGTTAAACTACATTTCATGAACAATACTCGTAGGATTGTAGTGCCTAGCTACATTATACTTGTGTGCTAACTATATTGGTACACTTTATAAGACTTTATTCGGGTATCCTTTTCCTAACGTTTATCAACATTTGGTGGTAATTTGTTAATTCCGACGATACTATCGTTTAACGTTTACTCTACTAATCGTAATGAAATTGTATTGATGGTGATTCATTTATTTATTTTTTTCTTTGTTCTCGTATGGATTCACCAACAGCAGATCATATCCTAGCACGTTGATTATTAAATAAATAAATATTTTATTTGAATACTAGGCCGAATATATTATGTTCAAACCAATCATAAAATGCTATAGTTTTACAACTTGAAAAATTTCGAAAATTATGTACGAGTACGTGTGATTCGGACGGTCTGAATGAAGCGCAATATTGAAAACATTTCGTCAATAAACAATGATACAATGTAGTAACGAATTTATTCCCCAAAATTGTGACTTTTTAAAAAAAAAACTCAGCAATCGACACTATTTAAGTTATTATCTCAATGGTCAGGATGAGTTTAACGTAAAATATTACACGAACCATGACAGATATTAATTATAAGTTTGGAACGACGTCGTAGTGAAACCAGAATATTGCAACGATATTAGAATGAAAAGTTCACTATATATAACGACCGCAACGGCCCTTAGTAAGACGATGATTTCATCTCTGACTTTTTTTTAATTGTTATTTTCTGTCGAACCGTTCCTGAATAAAGATAATCGATACATTAGACCGTCTTAGAAACAGTGAAAAGTACAGACGGTTGACTAAAGAAATAAAAAACGACGTGAGTAATCAAAAAAAAAAAAAAAACATTCCGGTTGAAATCGATTGTGTCCGTTAGATTTTTTGAAATGGTTTATAGAATATAATTTTGGTACAAATCGGTCAAAATCTACCTATGTTTAAAAATAGAAAAATCCGTCCTTTTATTTTTTACAAACGGCAACGGGTTGAACAATTCAGCAGAAAGGGTACAATGTACAACATTATTTTCGCGTGTTTTGATCAATTTCTGTTTACATTTTTTATCATTTCCTTTTGAATTCGAAACAATACCACGAAGAAAGAAAAAATGTTTGGGAAAAACTTTTCTCACGGAATGTAATCGGTAAAACATCGATGCGCGACCCCTACGCAATATAATACCCAAATATCGACATTTTCCCTTCGTTAACCAAAACCTTAACGTTCAGGCTATTTATACATTGAACAACACAGCGTTGTCTGTATTATATTTTCCCGTGTACTGTACAGAATTACAAAATACAGACGAGTGCATATTATTATTTATTTTTACGATGTAAATATCGCGTTAAAATTACGGCCTGACAAGGATAGAGTTTTTTTCCGGGAGGACGGGAGTTTTATGTATAATGTCCTATCTCATTTGGACAACAATTTATTGGTAGGCGCAACGTTTCGTGTACATATTTTATTTTTCATATATACCTATAGTTTAAAAAAAAGCCTCACTCTTAATCTATCCGCAATTCCATTCGGCCTCATGTGGATTTAGTTTTAATTGAAACCGCAATCGGACTCGCCCGACGGCGAATACTTTCGACGTACTATTATACTATAATATGATATTTACTGTACGATTGTCATAATATATCGTTAGATTTCATCGTTGGATACGCACATCCAACAATAGAACACCGTTGACAGCATTTATTCATACTATACCATGGGGCATGGGTTGATGTGAGAATTGAAATACAAAAAAAAATCGATTTTAAATCGAACCCGATTGAATTTTAACTATAATAATTATAATACATATATTATTTCAATATTTGTTTGTAAAATGTTCTTATTATTTAACTATTAATATGGAACTGAAACAGTGCAGTATAAAAGAAACAATCGAAATGAAAATCACGAACAGCGCATTACGATACGATTGTTTTTTAGAATTTCACAAAAAAGTGAAGTCACAAACACGGAATTGATACAATTTTAATTTTCTCTTGTATAATTTAATATAGAGTTTTTCTTTTTTTACAGTGATACCGTACTGTCAATAAACGAATAACTTTTTAATGGTGTAGGTATACATGAAAAAATTATTATAGCATAATTCTACATTGTTCATCATGGATTCAATTTAATACCCGTATGTATGACTTATTCAAATAGCATTCATTTTTGAATTTCAAAAAGTGACAAATAATATTTATTTTTTTAAAACAACGTTCTTTTAAAATTAATTTTGATAAATATTTAAAGTGCGAATTTGAAGTGTGAGTATACATGAATATTCATAAAGTATTCATAAATGTAAGTGGTTATGTTCTAATCGAACATACAGCATACATTAATACTTCAACCCTATATTCGATTAACCTGAATACCCAAAATATTATTATGAGTCTTGAATAATTTATCCGATGTATTAAAAACCTCTGTCGATAACTATACCCAGAACTTGATATGTACTCTTCCAAGTTTTTATTTTTTTGTGCGTGTGACGTACATACATTACAGTTATAATTTTAATAATTATTTTCGGCATATTATAAAAGATGGACTATTATAATCGTAAGAACGTGTAGTAAGGATTTGGTAGTAAAGAATTTAACAAAATTGTTCAATATAAATAAAAGGTGGACTGTAACACACCACACAGATAATAATAATAAACATGTTATACAAAGAGAATACTGTGTGGGTGTCATGAAATATTTAACAACAATAGATAATATAACTAATATATCATATATAACAATAGATATATCATATATAACATAATTTTTTTTGTTATTTAATTTATTCATCTACATTGCAGTCGTCTTTGAAACAGTTTGAAACAACGTACATTTGGAGATTTTCAATTTTAAATGTGCGGCGGTTAGGTCTTAAAATTGTTTTGTATCGGCTGAAAGAGTTCCACGTCAACCGATGGGGCATATTTCATATTTGATGGAGCAAATTCAATATCCATAGATGGGTTTTCATTTGTATTCAGAAGAATATTTCTAATAGTTTTTACGTTTTGTAAACCAACATTTTTTGCTAGTACGTAATTTAATTTATTTTTTATTATCACTCCAGATTTTCCTTGGACATCATTTAGTGTATTTGCTGCGTTTTCCACAGTTGCTAGGCTTTCAATTATTGTGAGATTCAATGTTTCTAATTTTTTTTATGACTTCAACCAAAAAACAAAAATTTGCTGAAATATATGCTAAATTATTTTTCAGCTCGTTATTTTGCATGATAAAATTTCCAATATGAATAAATGGTTATTTTTAACATTTCTGGAAATTTAATAAGTACCTACATTTATTAAATATGTACTTATTAGTAAAAATATTTGAAAATATGTATTTACATCCAAATATGTGAAAATATGTAACATAAAAAAGTGTCATTTTATTCAAGGTGTTATGAAACGTACTTATTTTTAATCAGAACGAAGATATCTGCATTCAATAAAAATATGTATGTACATAAAAATCCACGCCCTAGTGATTACACTTTAGTCTATTACTTTGTGTTTTATTTAATATCAACATAATTTATGTTTTGTGTCATTCGGTTTGCTATCAATACGATATGACGGTAGGTACATTTAATCGTATCGTATTCACGTGGACTTATAATAAACAAAACCGAATTCGTTATTATCTTTTAATCTTATATTTTAAATAGACATTTTGGCTCACCATATATTATAGCCTGCCGTGATGGCAATCAATTTTTTATTGCCTCCTCATAAATCCTACAAGAGTAAAAAGAAGAAGGAAAGTTAGGGACTAACTAGTTGTCTTATGAAAACGAGTCATCAATCATCGTCTTATGTCGATTTCCGTAGAAAAATCCTCGAGGTTTTTTTTATTTTATTTTTTATCTTCAGATTCCCCAGTTGATCGATAGTATAACAGTCACTTTGGAAAAATGGATTGACAGACTAAACGGGTTAAAGGAATAAGACAAGGCTATCCTTCTAATGATACTGCTTATCTTAATAACGAAATACACGAAAATAAAATAAGCAAAACTATTTTAAACATTTCCGATGATTATAAAACATTGTGCGACGATTGTATAGTATTTGTTACCGACAGATTTTCAGAGTGACCATGGGACGTAAATATGTTGTTACAACCTGTTGGTATAGCTTAGACTTTAGAGTATAATGTGAAAATATTATATTTGCGTATAACAATTAACACAGCCATCGTATATTTTCTCCGAATCGTTTTTAAGAATCACGAACAAGCCAGCAAAGTTAAATTTGTAATGTACTTCAAATAACATATAGTAAGAAAAAAACAATAATTTAATTTAACCTTATACGACTCCAAGTATTAATTTAATTTTTTTTTACTCCAATGGTCGTACCGGTAAAAGAAAATTATATTTAATAATTTTACATAGGATTTACTTCTTTATGGAATAGATTTCTATTGCATTACTTTTCAGACATCTAACAGTTTCATTTCATAATCACTCAAAACTTACATCACGTAATCCTATTTGAGAACATCTAGAACATGAATACACGTCATTCCCCGTGTTAAACCTATTACTAATCATCTTAATATTCTCTTCGTGTCTTCCTCAACAATATTATTATATAGCCCAAAATAATCCAGTGTATATCTTATTATCAAAACGTATTCACATCCAAGTCTCTTGTACGGCCACGTTTATTGCGGTGGAAAAAAAACATCGAATATACCTCACCCTGCATGGTAATATTATTATGGCCCATGCACACTCTTCGTGCGTAGGAGATTATCATATGTCTAACTTGGAAAGAATTCAAGAATACAGGGTTCAATCAATACTCATAAATTCTTACTTGTATACAATATTTGTAAGACCCTGAATTACAGTCTGAACAGAATTGCTATCATGTACGCCATAAAATAAATATTAAAATTTAAATTTGTTAGGCCAACTAATACTAATAAATTACAAACTCTATAAAATAAATGCTTAAGAAGATTCTAAAAAGCTTTTTATATCATGAGCCATAAATAATAACGTAACGATTCTTGGACCCCAACCGTTTGTTTGGATTAAAAAACAAATTTGAGAAGAAACTAAAAACGAAAAAGGATCTCTCAATTTCTAAATTGAACCGAAGTAAGTATGCATCTGCGTTGGGTAGCAATGCAAAATGTATCTGTGTCGTCCTAATCATATTTTCCTAACATGAAACAACCAAATATAATATAAATATATTAATATAATTTGTAATAATAAAAGTAAAAAATAATGTAGCATATGATAATCCCTGTGAAGAGTGACAATAGTTAAATTGTTGTTCTGTGACAGTATATATATATATATATATATATATATAAATTGTGTGCGCTAAAACAAATAATTGGTTAAAACATTAAAAATTCAATACCAAGTTACTGCTAACAACAGCTACACAAAAAGGTTCGTGAAAAGATAAACAAATAATTAATAATATTTGAAAACGCATTGTGGTTTTAATCATGTTAATGGAGTTGGAGGAGCTTACCAGTAATTGAAACGCAGTGGAACAATATTCTGTTAAAATGGAATTAAGGAAACCCCGTGTCGAGGGTAACATTATATTTATGCTGTATCGGAAGTATAACGAACATGGATGTTTTATTGTTCGACCTATTATTAGAAAATGAAGATATTGTCTATCTAAAATAAACGGTATTGATTCGTAACGGCATACGGACCACGGTTTTTGGAAATAATCAAAAATACACCTTAAATAAAAAAACCAAGTGTTGCGTGTACGGTCGCAGCGTTTTGGAACTCGCTACACGTAGTACTGCAGTGCAGTGGTGAAAAGTTTTGCCTTGGCTTTTCATCGATATATATATATATTAAGAGTTTAAAAGAGCTAAAAGGTTTGACATATAGGTAACTACTGATTTCTTTGACAATAGATGCGCGCGTTCTCCGACTTCGATCGGTTAACACACAATGTATAGTACATTTTTATCGAATACGAATATTATTTCTGAAATGTATCGTCGCGTATAAAATAGGTAGACGGTTTGAGGCGGCCATTTGTCCGGTACTTATCCACTGTAGTGTTGCCGTGCTCAAAAATATAATACAAAACAAACGATTATTATGTTTACAGACGGTACTAACCGAGCACGAATGGTGGGGGAGGGGAGGGGAGGTGATCGAAAAAACTACAGTAAAAGTCCAATACCTTGAACCGTGTTTGGAAGCCCCATTGTTTCTGGAGGGTTAATTAAAAGCAAATATCCGACAACCCCTATGTTGTTTACACTGCATACGGCGGACATACCGCTACTTTGTGTATACAGTGTACATAAAATAACGCAGTGCCGAATTCATGGGTACACGCTCCATAACTCACCCGACTTCCATCGAGCACGAGGCCCAGAGAACATGTTCCGCAGTGCACGCCGGACGAGAACGTTATATTTCTATTATTTGTCCTCGTGTGTAGAATACGCACGTCTTACTTGTTTTCCACTCGAACGTTGTACGTGCACGTAAGTGAATGCAATTCAATTTTTTTTTTTTTTTGGGAGGGGGTCCATAAAATATAATATCATTATCTCCACCCGAAATTTTAGAACCTTTTACAATGATAAAACATTTTTAATTAAATTTTCATACCTGCGTTATTCAAGGTAAAAATGCCTTTTTTTTTAATAATTTTACCTTTCAAATTAAGAGTATTCTATGTACATTTTAATCATAATGGATCACATAAATTATGGGTGGGTGCGAAAAAATTTCAAGAGGATGTGGTTCCAGACCCATGCCATCCTTTCAAGGATACCTGCAGAAAGGCTGCAAGTTTGTACAGCATAATATAAAAGTTATCGGCTTTGTATGATTAAGGATTTGCATTGTGTGTGTGTGTGTGTGTGTGTGTCGAAGTGATATGTCCAGCAATACATCAGTTTAAGAATTTAAATGATTATGTTGTAAAGTACGCAAAAGGTTTAAGTCGGTTCACATGAGAATGTAAACTGATACACGGGTGGTTGACGTGGTGAGCAACTATCGTAACGACCGTAAGAAAGAAATATGATTCGATTCGCGTAGAAGGAATAGTTTATGCATATTTTAATATCAGTAGTATAATAATACAAGATTCTATATGAAATGTGGAACGTTGGTAATTAATATTTAACCCCTGTTCGTGGCTGTGAAATCCGCAGCAGCAAAAATAGTCAATACTAATGTCTAGGCGCTCGGATGTTATAGGAGCTAAATATGGCAAAATATGCAAAAAAAAAAAATCGTAGAATATTGTTAAATATGTAAAAACAATGAAATTATATACATGCAAAACATTTATAAAAAATAATGTAAGAAAAAGGAAAATATGCGAAACAAAAAATTTGTAAATTGATATTTGAACTGAAAAAATTGATAGAAAAATATATTTTTAGTAGTTGTGAAGTTAAATACAAAATAAAAATATGTTTCATAATACTTTTAAGTGTAAACATTGATCCATCAATATTTCCTTAAGATATTAAATTTAAAATAACTGAAAATTATTTGATTGGAGAAAATTTAATTTTTTTTAGAAACATCATATATGCATAATATTTGTATGAAATTTGTGAAATATGCACTTTTTAGCTAAATTTGATGAAATAATATGCAAAATATGCATTTTAAATTATCGATTGTTAAACGCACCATAGTACATATTGGATTTTTAGATTGGTCTGCAATAGATCGAGAGAATATAGAATAATATGCTATTTCTACAACTTCTGAGCCCTATTAATGATATATATGATAATTGATACGAAGTTAGTGTCAACTTTTATTGCTGTAACGATAATAATAATAAAAATAATAATATTAAGAAGAATAAAAATAATAATACATAATGATAATAATAATAATAATAATAATGATAAAACTATATACGTGTTAGGACCGATCTACTCTTGCCACTTTTTCAACCTTTACCCACTACTACAAGTAGTACGGAAATAATAATACATAATAGAATATCCTTCTACGATGGCTACCACGAGCTACTAAATATAAACTACCCAGTATACGGACTAATTTTAGAATTACAACAAAGAACTGCCTAGTGTCTACTATTAACACTATAGACTTATGCAGCTAGAACCGAGTACTATATCATTAGATCGCTATTATCACCACAATTACCTAATAGAATTTCCTACGCAGTGATAAAATGTAATGCACTTAAAAATGACACAATATGATTAACTAAAGTGAATGTGTTTTCATAGTAAGCCACATAAAATTTGATTATTATTATTATTGTATACATCTATAAAAGATAAGGTTCAAGTTATTGAATATTCATGTTCTAGATTTTCTAATTTTTAGGTTGTCAGTCTTGAGCCTGATAAAAAACTGGGATAGAAATTTGAATTTGTTATAGCTATTTATTTGCATAAGAATATGTCTCTAATATTATATTAAATGTATTTTGTTCATGTCGGAACTTACGTAATTGCTTATTTTTTCGTTATCACAACTTACGAATGCCTACCAATGGGTCTTTTACCTGCCTTATCTCGTTTGGGAACTTACATTCCCACTATTTTTTAATTAAGAATCTAATTCTTTTGAATTCAAATTAATTTCACGGCTTGTGATAAAAATTGTAATAAAAACTTCTGCTTTAACATTCAATATTTGTGTGTATAGTATAATATATTATTTTATCAACAATTAAAATATTTTAACATGTCTGGGTACCGGATTCAATAATAAAAAATCGTTTAAAATTGTGGCCAATTCCCGGGCGTCCAACAAGATAACTAGATTTTTAAAGATGGCTAACGTACTGACATTCTTAAAATACCACCAAACAATATTGTTATTGTTTCGAAACATTTGAACAACTTTAAAGGACTTTGCCTTGTAAATTACCATGTCTTGCAGTACAAAGTAGTGACTTTTGAATATTTAATGGATACCTACTGTTATTTTCGAGAGTGCATTATATTGTTCAGCTACTATCATTGTCTCTCTATACATCAAAACTCAACAAATAACAAATCCCCTACAATTTATACAACACACGTACACACACGTGAACACACTATTCTCCGTGTGTGAGTGTGTGTGTTGTAAGTATTTACGTGGGTGTACAACCATCATATTGTTTGATAATTATTAGCCTGGAAGTTTGTAATGAACACTACTACACCATAACAAAAAATTATAAATTATTGAATTATATTTAAATTATATGAAATGGTATGAAGTCCATATTTCTGTATAAACTGTAATCTATATATTATATCATCGTATACATGAACAAGGAACTCTAAATATTTTATTATAAACGGGGCAGCATAATATATTGTTCACTGTCGTTTAATCATTTCTCACAGTTATTTATGAAACATTATTTTAGGGAGGCAAATTATTGTCATACTTTAACAATTTAAAAAAAAATAACCCAAAAAGAAAGGAATGTAAGTAAAAGTAATACTTTAAATTTAGCAAAATGTTTTTTTTTTCAAAGATAATTATTCTTTGATACCAAAATATAGAATATGCTAAAATGTTCATACATACATTTTTTTTTTTTGTTTACCGAAATATCGTTTTTTTTTTTTCAAAGAAGAAACGTGAAAGGAAACCATTTATATAGCATTTATAGATAAATTGGCAGCCAAATCTAATTAGCCCCACTTTGCCCATACATTTCACCAATACGTTCACTATTATACATACAATACAATGATTCATGGTTTACGATTGGTATTTTATAATTTACAATTTCGTATTTACTTATTGATTACCTTTGTAATAAATCCAAGTATACATAAATTTTTTAACCACTAAATAAAACTGTGAATGAATTTATTTTTGGTACACAGTGACCACTTTTCGAATGATAACTTTTTAGGTCTTGCCAGAAATAAAAAATTACTATTCTATCGAATACTATCTAAGAAGCCGTTCTTTAATTCAACATTTTATTGCTTCATTATGACTTTTGGATTAATTTTTTCAACTTTAAATGTTAAGATACAATTATTTACACTAATCTAAATGTAATAAAAATCTCAAATTGGTTCTAAAAATTTAAGAAATTTATAATATTTCAAAATGCATTCGATAATAACTGGGGATGAAATTTAAAACTTGTAAAATCACATGTTTAACGTTAATTGATATATTGTGATTCATTACGATCTGTCAGTGTTTTAGTAATATTGTGATTCTATGAAACTTTTAAATCTTCTATTCTTCTAGAAATTGATATGATATTTAATTTAACAATATCTGCGAAAAATCTATTAGTTTACATTCCTTAGAAAAAATAAAACCTAATCTAATCATGTTCTTATTTTTAACATTGTTTATTTTTATCAAGTTCTAACATTTTTTTGACAGTATTTTATTTTTAAATATGACGGGCACTATGATGAATAAAAAACGTTATAATTTGAACATTAATGATAATAGGTATGTCAAATTTAAACTAAAGATTTATCGTAACTTTACTTTTAAAGTACCATTACATTTTTGAAAAGTTTTTCATTTCCAGGAGCTTTATGAACTTTATTTTTACTACAAAATAGTTGGCAATATTTAACTAAAGAATTATGAGTTGAAATTTTAACAAGAGTTTACCCAAGTTATCAAAATTTTAAGTCGACATTTTTTTATGGTGTTCAGTTCTTATTAACACAAAGTTAGGTTTTTTTTCGGTACAAGTTTGAAGTTGATAATAATGTATATAATATATTTCGAATTTCCTTTTTTTTATTATAAAATATAAAATAAAACAACAAATTTTTCGTATGATTTAATTAATATTTTTAAACATTAATACATTTTACTCTAAATAAAAATCACACATAAGATTATAACTTAAGACCTGTTTTTGATGTATAATAGATATTTATACATATTTTTAGACTGCCAATGTACTAAGTTGTGCTCTTAAAATGTGCATAAGTACGATATACAAATATATATTATGAATAAAATCTCATTCATAACTATTGTTTTAATGTATATAACACTATAATACACCGTGTTACATACATAGTTACATCATGCAATCGTTTATACTTGCAATACGGTGAAGTGTACAAAAATGAGGCAATGCTGGTTTTTAATGTGAACAATGAAGCAGAATGATTGCTATATAAGTATGCAGTTATCTGATTGACTATTATATTTTAAGAAAAACAATATCAGTGATAATTAAATTAAGAAAAACGTTGCACCTGAAATGTTATTTAATGAAATAGTTATGTTAGTGTATTTTTCATGTGCATTTATTAAATCAATATCTATAATGTGCTATTTCTCTTTTAAGTTTTTCAAGGTTTCAATTGAAAAAAATTGACATTGTTGAACTGATGGATTTTGATTTAGTTATTATTGTAATTTAATGGAAATATGTGCATTGTGCATACAAATTTCATTTTCGAAGATATCAAATAAATCCAAGAAAAATGAATAAAAAACTGTATTACTCATGTATTTAGCAAAATGAGGAAGTACCTAATTTCTACATTACACCGATAATTAAAATTGTAGTCAATAAATAAGATTAAGTGAATAAACATCATTTTATATGTAAAATAGAATTAGAATCGGGTATATTTTGTTGTTAAACTTGAAAAAGTTAAAATGTCTGCAATATCGAAGTATTAATTTATACTGTCGTTATAGGAAAACTTTGCATATAATATTCTACTAGCTTCAAGTCCATAATTTATAATTTTGATAATATATAGGATAATCTATATTATACATTTTACTGACGAATATACGTTTAAAATTAAAAATTATATTACGTACACAAACATTTTGATCTGTTTCTCGTTTGTAGTTTTTATAAGACCCACATTTTTTTTATTATGATCGTTTAATATTAGTTAAACTTTCCATGAAAACAGTAGTACAACAAGATAATTTTTCCATTACTTCTACCCACGGTTTTACATTTATTTTTAAAAAGATTTAAATTGTTTTGTGTTTATTATATTTATGTTTATACAGTGCTTGTACATATTTTGTTGTACAATTAATAATACATACTAATATCCCTCATGATACTCGCACCAAGATGTGTTAAGGTACCCTTAAATTGTTTTTTTTTTTTTAGGAAATTATTAGTGTTCAAAACCTGCAGAAATATAATATTTTACTCACTAGTTTTTAAATTATACTTTAAATATTTTTGATAATTGTTATCTTGTTCAATAATCATTTGGTATTGTAAATTTAAAGTTGATAGTCATGACTCATGATTAATAATCGATATTATGAACATTGATTTAAATCCTCAATATCGACATTCTATAAACGGTATTTCAATTAAATTAGGTTTGGCGATTTTTTCGTCAAGAGTATTCAAAATTGAAAAAAAAAAAACACGAGGAATTAATTTCATGGAATAATTCTATAGCTAAATCATAACTTCATATTTATAATTAAAACTTACTGTAAGATGAACGTTCGTAACTCGTCTTGTAAATCCATCTTAAGTTATTAATTTTGGGTAATATTACACTTTGTGACACACTGTGTAATGACGAAGATTATATTCATTGGCTTACTTCAGGTCGGGGCAACAATAGCATTGTTATTGAGAAGTGCGCAGTGAATGCAGCGTATTTTTAGGCATATTAATTGTGATTGTTTTACAATTAACTGTCATGGTTTAAAACTTTAAGCTTACTGGAACTTATTGGAATTACCTGCTGCGAAGCTTAACTATCGATAATGATACGTCACTTAACTGCTTTAAATCATATAATAAATACATTTACGAATACAATCCCAATATTGTACGCACACTTAATATTTCCGTGCAACATTGAGTAATGCTATCGCCGAATTCTTCGAAGACTACATCCATCGGCCTTTAATTAGTCAAACATCAATCGGATCGATTGTTAAGCAAACCGTTATTTATAGTTTTAAGCTTCAACACATGTTTACTCGTGTCTACAACAACCGTACTGCGGACAGTAAACACCGCGCGTTCACGTGTTAGAAAATAATGGTACAGTCGACGGTATAATCACGACCGTTACCAGGTTTCCGATTCCTGTCACCGAACAACGTGCAAGATATTTTTGTCGACAGTGAATCGTATTGCATTAAGCGAATAGTGTTTACGCTACGGTTATCCACGGATGTCACGTGATGTTCGACGGCGAAAGACGGCACAGAAGATCCAACCCGTCGCAACCCTGCACGAGACGATTTTTCAGTAAGTTTATGACGATACACGGTTCGTTTCCGGTTACGATTGTTCGCAAGCGTCGATTTGTGTTGATAACAATCAACTTTAACGCTGTGTTCACCGGACATTTTTTATTCGCACCACATGTTTTGTTAACGGCACCCGCTGGTATCACATTGAATAATTCTGGTGTAATATCCATTTAATATTCATATTTCACAAGTGTATAACGTGAGCATAAAACGTTTTGTAAAACTATAACAATTACGCAATTATACACTGTAACCGTTCGATATGGGAACGTAGTACGATCTCGTTTGCAGAACAGTACACAATATCGAAATGCATTACGAAGGAGCACCTTTCAAGTGTACTCGGAATACCTGCTTTACCTGCTGTTTCCGTATTAACAGCGTACGTGCGAAATAAATATTGGACCCTCATCATTTGAAGCCTGGTGTTTCAACTACATTGCAATAATGCTATGGCGTATACAATTAATGGAATGTAACAATTATTGCTATACCAGAGAGTTGTGAGAATCCCTCTAGGGATGGGTATTGGATAGGTATAGTCCATGGACACTTATATTTTTTTCTAAAGAGGATCTTCAACACATTCACATTTGAGAAATGAACACCCGTAACGTCCTTATATTATTATGCCACTAGAGAAATTATGCGGCTTCTGAACGATCTTTCTGCCCAACAGTTTTGGTGTTATACTGTGTCGACGAAGTAAATGCGTGTTTATGAAAATAACCATATCATTTGAATACAAAATGATCTATACGCGATTTCCGTGTCAGATATTATTTTTTACCAAAACAAAATAAATTCAATTATTCGTTTTTAATCACCGCATAATTTCTTTTGTAAAAACCTTGTGAATTTATTAATATTTAACTCTAAAACCTTCTCCAGAAGCATTAAATTGATCGTTTTGATACATTCTTATAAAACATAACACGGTTTAAACAAGTTAGCATTTTATTCTAGATTCATTTTGTTTAATAACATTAGTTACACGTAAATAAATATTTAATATTTGTTTAATACCTAACCCTATTCCTTAATAAATACATGTACAATGTACATAGAACAATGTTTATTGTTTGCAGCACTATATTGTATTTAATTTTCTCGAATTCAAAACTTATTTGCTTTCATAAGCTTAACATGTGCAAAAGGCAATAGAATTGACGAATAATTATAATTGATCAGAATACCCATCTATGATAATGCGATTTTTAATTGATATTATAATCTTCCAATAATTTTTCATAACTAATTATTAAAATTTGTTTACATAGAGATTATGTTTCCTAGGAAGTTATGCGAAATTAGGCATTTCAAAAGAATACGTATTTTAATTATAACAGTGTATTAACTAACACAATATAAGACTCATATGTAACCTCTTGGTATTATATGGTTTATATACAAAACTAATAAAAATTCGAGCTTTTATTAATCTTCGTATCTGTAAAAGAATGATTACTATAAAATAAATATCATCAATTCATCCATGCCTCAGATAACGATTATGCCGTTAAATATTTCCTAGGTCAAGTGAACTGCGAATATTTATAAACGAACCTTAATTAAAAACAAAACGTGTAAATATAAACTTTAAAGTTAAGACAAAAACTTAAATTCACCAAAAAACATCAGGAACGAATCAAAAGAATGATAATAATTTAAAAATATATTGTACCACTTGTTTGATGTTACTTTAATAAACTAATTTTACTAACATTGTACACAGATATGAGAATTCATATGGAAATCAAATTTGTCAACACTTTGGATATATATTATTTAAGTAAAATTCTATCCATCGTTATAACACACGTGTTATAGTATAAAGATGGCACTGTATTTATTTATTTTTAATTTTTCATATTATATTTTTATTTTATTATCATGAACCTAACGCAGTGCTATTGTGATCATAAATACATTTTAAATATCGATTATTCATAAACATAATATTTTCTAATTTCTTCATCATTTAAAATCAAAAAGTTTTAAAAGTAAAATAATACGCATATTGATCTGCTAAGTATAAAATATATTAATTTTTTGATTTACTTTTTTATATGCGTGGTGTGTTTTAATGTGCACGACCATAAAACGATCGTTCATTTGTTCAATACATTGCTAGAAACTAAGAATTATAATTCAATTATTTGAAATTATAATATAATAATTTTCTGTATATTGTCTGTACTTGGTTATCAGTATACCAATACTACCTATGCTGAACTCAATGAGTTTTATAATATGATTGACTATCAAATTATCTACGTGTCACAGAATATAATTGAAAAGTGCATTAATTGATCAAATAATTAGTTTGTCACAAATAATAATAATAAATATATTATAAGCCAATATACTAGGTACTTAATTCAATTATTATTCGGCAAACAAAATTTGTATAAAACGTAATTTTAATATGTTAAGACTTAAGATTTGAGTTATAGAATATGAACATGCAGCAATTTAATTATATTTTAAAATCGTCTTCCTCAATTTAATTACTATAATTAAAACATTTAATACAAATTAAATGTATTGAATGAGTCGATAAAATATTTAATGCGAATTATAACGATCCTTACATAATATTTGATAATTCACATTCAATACCTATTCACTATTAATAACTTTAATATTTCATTACAATTCTGAGATTTGATTGAAATGACCTAACTATATTTACTTTTCATAAAAAGATTGAATATAGGTAATATAAATAATACTTATAATAACTAATTAATTAAATTCAGTGAGCTTATCTAAGAATCTACTAAAATATTTGAACATTAATTAAGTTGTCTCATTTGTGATACTTAAAACCTAATATATAGAATATAATGTTGACATCAAAAAGAAATGTGCAAAATAATATGGACTCTATTTAGTGAAAAATAGCGTTTAATTAGATTACAAGTGAATTAAATAAAATACAATATTCTGTTTACAGTTCTCATTTGAAAACTATATGATATGGTTTAATCTAATGGCTACATTCTCACCTATTATTACCTTAAAACGCTTGGTTAATTTAATGTGAGAAATAACAATATCTTAAATTATGAATCATGTATATTATTTTTATCACATAATCAGTTAATTATTTAATCTACACTGAAATTCTTGTTAAAACTTTGTTTAGAAAATAGTTGGACAAAAAAATGTGTTTCAAAAGTTTCTTGTTACGGTTTAATCAAATAATAAATGGTGAGCAAGTCATTATAATAATTATAACCTAATGAAATAGTTTTTAATGTTAATTTAATGTTGTACAAACTTTCAGCCAACAATGTTAAAATAAGATTATTAAAAAATGTACATGTTACATCTTAGAAAAATGCAGTCCAAGTGAGTTCCGAGGGTAGAAAATTTAAGTTTGTCATGAACATGTTAATAACTTATCCTTTTATAATGGAAAAAACAATACGTAAAGCTGCGTAATACGCTGCCTTAAGGTTTTTGTTTTCGTAGGTAGGTAGGTACTCCAATAAATAGCTTAACGCCTAGTTATGTGTCACATATATAATTTCTTTACATTTGTATAAAAGATACATTACTCGCTGTCTTTTACATGAATATGAAGCTGAAGCAGTTTATACTAAAAAAATATAATGCCATTTTCAAATACCTTAATAGTATTTTCCTTTAAATCCCTATGTTTTTAAAATGTTGTTTTATTCATTTTTGAGAAATATTTTAGAATATTTATAAACTGAAATAACTGTCAATAATTTAACTCCTGGGTCTTCACACGAATTTTCACTCAGTGAAGCTCAGTAATCTATTCTTTGATCAAAAATTGTTATGAATCTTTAAGTATAATTCGTGTCACTTATATAAAGCAAAATATATCAATTTTCAAAATGAGTTTCCTTATTTAACTTTTGGTCTAAGATAAATATAATTAATAGTTAAGTTTTTAAGAAAAAATTTAGTGATTCAGTTTCAAACAATTTTATGATACAAATCATTTTAATTTTTCGTGCTAATAATGTACAAAGTTAATTATATAAAATAATTTATACACTCTAATATTATAATAGAAAATTATCAAGTTTAAATCAGTAGGTAGTGACTTTTTACCTTACAGAGTTGGTCTAACACTATTGTATTGACTCATGTATTATGTTTTGACCCATTTATAAACTTTTTTTTCCAATACAAATAAGACGACTACCTACGTGTTTATAAAACTAATACATCAAGTAAAAAAATTGGAAATACATTTTTCTTATTTTTTTGTAAGCCCATTGTATTTACAGATTTTGTTATTTTTATTTAAAAGAAGAATATAACAATCTGTGCTATATATACAATAAGCAAATATGATACAATTAGACAAATAAATAACACTGAGGAAGGAGACCATACACTGATGTAACCCTCAAATATTATAGCTAAAGGAAATTTATAGAACTATAAATTAACTAAGCCACATCCTTTATAATATAAATCCTTTTATAAGCTTGTCTGTGTACAGAGTTCTCGGATTCAACATGTTTATTTTGTTTATTTAGGCTACTCCTAGGAATGATGCATACGTTTCCATGGCTAACACAGATGAACAATAAATATATATAGGATGGTAGCCAACCGACTTTACCATATTCATTATAACAAACAAAGCGTTAAATATAAACCAATAATACACATATTACTGATTATTATTGCTAATATTGGTATTAATATAATTTATTCTAGTTAAAAAAAAAATCAAAATTAAAAATAAAGAAATAAAATCAGAAATTAATTATGGAATGTATTGGTTAAGAATGTACAAAAAGCTGATAGAATAAAATAAAATTGTAAAATATATTGCAGTGTCTGTTTTTATTTTATTTTAGCATTTAAATATTTGATTTAGATATGTGAATATAATATAAGGTTAGGCCAATAATATTAAAATATGGTTCCAATTTTTTGAATTTTTGACCATAAAAAATCTAACTAAATAGCATAACATAACTAAATTAAAATGAGTATGTTATCCTCTACTTACAAAATATAAGAATGATAAAAGTATTATAAACAAAAGAAGATATCAAAAATATTGGATCTAATAGAATAGAACTAATTATTAAAAAAAGAAGAAAATTATATTTATTAATTTACTTGATAACTACCTTTAATATTTAGGTTACCAAGTCAAATCTAAAACAACCACAAATTCAGTGACTCATTATGCGCCTCCTGAGCCGTATTGTTTGATAGTTGTCAAATGATTTTTTTTCTTTCAGTAGTGCCACACAAAATCATTTTGAAATATTTACTATAAAAAAAAAATATTTGAATAAAGAACATATTTTAATATGTATAAATATTTACCACGTTCACATGTTAATAAATGTTAACAGATAAGTATGTAGATTTTCAGTGCAAGTTAGATAGTGAAAAACGTATATCTTTGCAAATATTTTACTCATATAATAACTTTCAATACATAAATAAAATATAATTTGAAGGTATCGTAATCAATAAGACTTGAACAAGTCTAAATTGCAATTTTAGTCACGCATTTACAATTTTACATTTAACGAATTATCGAATTAATTAAAAAACTTAAACGAAAACAAAAATGTATAAAACGTTTTGGGTTTATTGAGTGATATCACAGTGGATGTTGCAGATTTTAAAATTGAAACTAGTAATGCGACAACATTTTTAAAAAAGAAAACTTTACTAAATTTATCCTATTTCTGAAGACATTGAAATTATAATACCTATTTGGTTTTGCTTTTATACACTTATACTATATGTGGGCTGCAAGAAGTGGTCCATACCGAAATCATTGCATGTTACTGTATAAGTATTTACCTATAGGATATAGTTATTTTAAATGTATGAAAAATATTAAAATAATAATGTTAAGATTATATGAACACAACTCTTAAAACTGTGAGTCTTGGATAGGAATAAATTATTCACTATGCAAGTATACAGACGTACTTACGAAATGTTATGTGTTCTACTCGTATTGTTCTAATATAAAATCTTGAATATAAAAACCGTTTTAATTTGAATTTACATTTCGCAAATTAATCGAATTTCAGCGATAGAAGTACAATCCATGCAAGTCGAGCTAATAATATAATTTTTACCACGTCTAAAGCGATATTGAAAGAGATCATAAATAAAAAAATATAGAACATTGAATGTTAATATGGTACGAGAGTTTGGTACGTATGTGCGTTCAAGTTAATTTTTTCACCGTTTTCTGGCTTCTAATCCAACTTGTTTAAACCACGATGCGTCCGATTGCAACCTATTATGCAGTGGACGCCGTTTATAAGACTCATTTTGGTACTAGCACAAAATGAGTCTTACAACTGATGGAACCATATAAGAGAAGTATGGGAAAAACGAAAAAGCAATTGAAATGAACTATAGGTTTTCATTAATTATAGTAATCTAACAAATTGTACTGATTTACAAAACTTGTTATTCATGTTTATTTTTTATTACTTTTGACCATTTTGCCAATATATACTGCTCGTACATATATTGGCTATTGAAAAAAACAATTACAATTACGATAATGGCGGTAAATGTGATATCGTATAACGATTTGTGTTTACTAATATAAAGCATGAATTGAAATCTTAAAATGTATTTCTAAATTTTTTCTAAAACGTCCAAATTCAATATACAATTTTCTCGAAATCGGAATGGTCTTTGAGCAAAATTAAAACCTTATAACCGAATTGTTTTTTTTATATATATATATATATATATATATATATATATATGTATTAGAACACGTCTAGATTGGAACTGTTTCGGGTACTTAATGAATTATATAATCGAATAAACCTTAAAACCGCGAGTTTTATAAGTAGCTTCCATTATATTAATATCACTTGCATTCATACATAGAGCACTGCGCGTAGCTGTTTGAAGTATTCAACGGCGAAAAATCTAAACAAAATTGACGCAAAAAATATCGCGACGCTGGGGAATTCTCAAGAAGTCGAATCGCGGGGTAAATGACGTGAGAAAATTCGCCTTTTGAACGGTTGTCACGGGTGAGCGGGTGGTAGCGCGGCCTGGCGCGGCTGCTGCGGTAAAAATCTCCCACATATATATACATGTAATATAAATACATCACTCGTCTGCATGCACAACGGATGTTTGCCAAACCGCAGAATTACGACTGTAGTACAGCCGATGGTGAAAGAAAAAAGAAGAAAATTATAACAAATGTAATCGTTGTCTCGTAACGTCGTCGTACTACGGTATACTTTCGGTCGAAAAACCGCCTCCTCGTGGTCCCCGTGCGGTGTTCCGTCCCCCGCGGACATGCTTCGCCGATTACAATTTATATCTGTACGACTTTCGTGACCCTCAGAAACGATTTCCGGAAGCGAGAGAATTGGACTGAAGCCACCTGACCAGGGAGAGTGCACGCCATGCTTCCGCGGCCTACCCCTCTGGGGTCCATCGTCTTGCACTTGGCATGCCGTGTATCGTAAACTCGCGTTTTCTCGTGCACGTTTGCGAATACCACGACGAAAACCACGTACCTACCGCACGGCCATCAAACGCAAGTTATCTAATGATTGAGCGCGAACTACGATGCATAAAAAGCTTTCTATGTGAAAAAAAATAACCATAATAATAGCCGAATCCGTATGTGTGCTACCCGAAATCCGGAGGGGACGAAAACAAAATTACAGAGCACTGGACGGACGCCAGACCGGCTGAAAAGAAGTAAAAAAAAAAATCAAAAAATAACCTCGTTAAGAGCGGACCGTAAAAAAAAAAACATGGTAAAAAAAAGGAGACCACGGTGAATGTATGCGCAATATATTATATACACCTAACCTTGGGTGTCAATTAGCCTTTCAGCCACCCCTCTGTCCGTCCGTCCGTCCATCGCGTTCGCCCCCGATAATATTACAGTTTTTGCCTATCTTACACGTAATACATTTTTAACCTACTCGCGTGAGGAGGTCTAATGTCTGCGCTCGGGATAATTGTTCTTCTCCAAGCCCTACCCCCTCACCATCACCCGACATTCGTCGGTTCGTAAAAATTGTAATAATTTTTTTGGTTTTCCCCTCGCTCTCCCCGCTCGCGCCTAGCACTGTGCAAAGAACGATGACAATTACCTGGGTATACTCGGGATGACGGCGGCGCGTGCGTGTTGTGACGGGCCCGACTGTGCGACCGCGGGGCACACACCGAGTTGGTCGCGTGAGATGCGTGCAGGTCGCGACGAGGACGTGTGGCGAGACGATTGCGGAACGGTCGGCGTCGACGGTAACACGCGATTCCCGCGGGGACCGGCGGCTGCGGCGACGGGCGGCGTGCGGACGGGGCGCGCGCGATATCCCACGGCGCAGGACGCCGGACGACTGACTCACTCTCCCCGTGGCCTCTGCGTGCGTGCCGAACGGCCCTGAGAAAAAGGCCGCCGCCGCCAACATACCCCGCGCACCCTCGTGGTCCGCGCGTCCAGGCGGGATTCTGCGGCGTGGAGGCACGCAAGCGCGACGCCACGCACCCCCGGCCGAAAGTCCGCCTCCCCATCGTCCATCCCTGCGACACTCCTGCTCACCCGAACACCACTCGCTTGCCTCCCATCCGCGCGCCCACGTCTTTTCTCGATCACCCCCCCACCATCTGTCTCGACCGCTCTTCTGCAATGTCGCCGACGACGCGCCACACGCGCCACATTCACACGAACACACAACACACACATTATACCTGAATCCCGCGTGCACTCCGTCCCCCCCCGTTGCCCAATTATAGGGGTGCAACGTTGACGGTAGCAAATTCACGGACCAGATTCAGAATCTTCACGGCCCTGGGCCGGTTTCTTAGTGGTGGCCTTTTCAACAGTATATCTTAAATAATTTATTGTTACTAGTGCGTATTTAACGTAAAAAAAAATTTTTTTAAAACTTATGGCAAAGCTATTTTTTGTTTAAAATATTATATGGTCGTAAAATTTCAAATTTCTGATTAAGGATTTGAGTTGTTCAACGAATTAAAACGCACTGCTATATTATATTCTTAGTTTAGTTTGTGAAAAGAATCGCAATTCGTTGATTTCTGGTCATCGTACTTACCCGTAAAGTAAGCTGCTGTGCATGTATATATATAATATATGTATACATAAATAATGACGTATTTTTCTCGTATCGGTACGGACTCGGCAAATTAGGGCGCGTGCGACCGAGGACAATTTCCACCGAGTTCCTAAGGTTTCTTGGCGCGGCGAGCGCGACAATTGACTTCTCGCCCTACAGCCAAGTAGCACCCACGTCCCTGCAGTTCGACGGCTTACGAGGAAAACTTTGGAACCACGCGTGCGTCGAACACGTGTGCTTCTTGCGCGTAGACAGACGCGTGCGTTACTGCATCGGCAAAAATCCTTACATTACTTGTTCACATTACTAGCGTGCCATCGATTTCCATCCAGACTCTTGGTTTCGGCCGTATAAAGATGTTAAAGAGATGTGAATTTTTGATGAAACTTTCCCCGGATATCCACAACACACCACCGTGTAAGCTGGAGTAACCATTTAAGTCCCGTATTTCAACCTTGTGTCCCAGAAAAATTTGTACAGGACACATCGTGTCTTATAACTTCAATGCCACGTCAATGTCGATTTTTCAAAACCACTATTAATGTATACCGTTTAGTTCATAAAAATCTTTACATTGCAAATGTATTTTTGGGGATATTGTTCAGATCGGTCGAGCGGATGTAATGCACTATTTTTGCATATAAACTTCCATTGTATGTAGTCATAAATTATTGATCATAGTTTGTTGTTTGAGTTGGGAAAAAAAAAAAAAAAGTCTGTCTCGTATCTTTTTTATTTTTTAAACGTAGTGTTCTGCGCGATATCAGTATATCTTATTTACCCAAGATGGTTGGTGAAAACCACGCGGAGTTACATTTTATTTATACTTTTTCGCTTTCACTACACCGATTGCTGGACCACCTTGCCGGTATCGCGAATAACGCTCGGCGGACCAACAACTAATCCGTCGGCCGCGCAACCGCGTACACGGTGCAGGCGATAACGTCCGCAGCCGAGTTCGACGGAGGGATAACGTCACTCTCGGATCGAACACGCGCACTTGACCGGACGATTTCGGTGACGCGGACGGCAGACATACGGCCGGCAAGCTCGAGCGGTTACGAGATTGATACGTGTCTCGATTCGTACCACAATCTTATCGAACCGAAACACGCGACACCCGGGCGACACAGCCCGAGCAAATCGTCCGACGGAACCGGGTTAGGAAACGCTAAGTTCTCGTCTTTAACTCGACGGAGGAGCGTACCGCGAAAGAAAAACGCGCGGAGGATGCGGACGGTTGAACTCGACGGAGTCTCCATTAACAATCGCCGACATGACGATAACAATAATATGGTAAAATCGAGGGGCGTGGTTATGACAGCACGAGTTACGTACAATACAATTGTGCAACACACGAGCGCACGGATGACGCGGTAGTACAGCGAAGCGTTTTCGATTATCCGGCCGCCTCGTGAAACCAACACGTGTCGGTGCGATTTTATTCGTTTTCGGAAATCATGCGTCATACGACGAGGCCACACGTACGATGCGGTCGATCGGAAATCGTCAAACACAAAAGTACAATATTGTGTAGTACTTTAAACGTATACAAATTCTCATCGGTTTGCGATAAAATGGAAAATCTGTTACGTTTATGTTCGTATATCACATATAAACATCTCTGAGTTACGGTCGGAAATATTTTTATTTTTTTTTTAATATCTTGATTGATAGCTTCCAGAGCTTAAGAGAAAGCTAGCTCCCAAGTGACCCGTCACAAAATGGATTCTTCCAATCCAAAAACGCTGCCGGACGAACGGAACGTGCTAATAGTGTAACACAGATATGTATTGGAGTATAATCTCTCAATAAAATGAAAACAATTAAACTATTTGACTAGATCACTTTGATTTTAGTTATTATTATTCACAACGTATAAATGCAAGATATAGAACCATGTAATTTATTGTTATTCTTAATTGTCTTCATACATAAAGTTAGGTTCTTTTTAAACTACTTAAGAAACAACTCAAAAAATATAAACTTGTACAATATCAGCAACTATCAACAAACTCAAATTAATTGTATGCCTTAAATTTATTTCATTACTTAGAAATTAATAGCCTTTGATACAAATATTACAAAATCTTGTAGCTTCATGTTTTTGTTCGAATTTTAAGTAACATTGATATTTTTATCTGGATGGTAATATTATGTTAAACATATTTTCTGCATAACGCTAAAACATAAAATAAAACAACTGCTACAGCATTTGAGTGAGGAAAAAAAATAACTTAATATTTTTACACCTAGATAATCATAACTTTTAATTAATCACATTGTAGTCTAAACTTCTACTCTAAGCTAATAATAAAAGTAATACCAAGTAATTTTACATAATATTATACTTCCAACATCCTTTGATCATTATCTTAATCTTTAACACTACGGAATTTGAATATAAATACCGATAAGATGAAAATATTTTAAGTGTTAAAAAATTCATATTTTTTCGCAATATGTTACTTAAAAAAAACGTTTTCATTTAAGTTTACATTTTTCTTAAAATAATGCGTTCCAAATATGACTTAACATTGGGAAACTAATTGAAGGACGTAATATCAAAAATTTTAAGACAAAAATCAATTATAGAACTGCAAAAGTCTTTTGAAAAAACCTGTATTGACATTGCTGCGGATCCGGTACCGAGTAACGGCTGTCAAATGGAGGGGGGAGAATGAATAAATACAACACAGACGGAGACAATGACAAACACAGCCAGTTTTATCTCTTTAGTAAATGAGCAGATGGAATAAATTGTCGGAAGCGGAGAATATAAACAGTATTGTTCATCGTAACAGACTGATCTACCATTTACAACAATGATAAGCCATCTTAGCAGTAAAATCTAATCGTTTTGTCGGAAAAATCATAGACCATGCTTAATGTGACAATGTTGAACAAATTGGAGAACAAAATAGAACGATGGGTTTGTTGTGAACCGTGACTGTTAGTCGAACAATACATTCAATAAAAATAGATATTGGTATCTAAATAATAACAATATTATAATATAAACGTTTTCGAAATGAAATAAAAATAAATGTAGAGAAAAATATAGATTATGTAATGTACTATCTCCGAATACGTACATGTACTAATATTGCCGATACGAGACGCCGTCATACACATTTTCAATCGGAACATTGTAATTCAACGAAATGTTATGTTACGTTTCCCGAAATATTTATTTATTTATTTTTAAACTATTGTTTTACATGTGATTCTTAAATATTTTACATTCACAGGAAAGTATAGATACGGAAACATTTAGCAGAATTGTAACCAATGCATTATAAATATTTATTACCCTAAAAATGAAAAGTCATTTTTTCTTGTTATTTTAGAACATCGTGCTGTCATGTTTAATTGATATTGATCAAATAGTTACGTTTATTATTTTATCTTTCTTTTTTTGAAACAAAGAATATGTATTGAACATTCTTACAATAAAATATAACATCGAGAAAGAATTAATAATACACATTTCAACATACTTGATTATTTTACTAAAATATTGCTGGAAATATTGAAATCACTCCGAGCTGGACTTCAATATATGAAATAATATTAATTAATAGCTGATTCTTACCACATTAGATTTATAAATGGTAATATTTTCTATGGTGGAGTGTACGGTGGTTTGTTTGATTTATGTGAGTTCCTTGCAAACGATTTCTAGCGTCGAGGATTTTTATAAATATTTGAATAAACACATAAAGCTCAGTTTTAATGAAACCAAAACCATAAAAAATCTGTAACGGAACATATATACAGCGTGATTTTTTAGACGTGTTCACCTCCTTTTTGGCTATTAAAATGCTTTAGTAAAAAATGATTTTTTTTTCAATGATCAAGTTACGATTAAAACTATGTGTTTCAAAATGTTTTTTTGTCATGCCATCTTATGTATGTGCTGTGAAGATAAAAAGTTTAGTTTTTCAAACGGGAACACCCAATTTTCACTACGGTTTTTTATTGGGATCATTTTCCTTTGCATTTTAATGTCTGGAAAACAAAACTCGAACAACTAGTTTTTTAATTATTTTAATTTTAGTTTTAAAGAAAATACCTAATATTATGATATAATTTGTAATTTCATGGCTTTGCTAATTGCTACTAATTTAAGATCACACGAATTATAAACTTTTCATGCTCAATTTTAAAATAGAATAACTCCAAAAGCATTAGATCGAATATTGACAACGTTACATAAAAAATTCCAGAAAAAAAATTAAAGAGTACTTCGCATATAAAATATGATGTTCCCATATGAAAAACAAAAGATTGTATCGCCACAGGACATACTTGAAATAATAAAAAGTATTGTTTTAGATTCTGTGCGATTCAAATATTTGTTATTTATTCTCAAATACATAGTTCATATGCGTTTTATTACACTTTATTATTACTATACGCATACAAAATATTTTCAAATAATTAAAATTAAAATTAGATATTTATAAAAATGAAAGATCAAAGGTTTTCAAACTTGATTACTGTGATTAGGAAATAGGAAACCAAATAAATATTGATTTTTTTCAATAACATATTAAATAGAAATTTATCTGCGTTAAATCAATCCAAACAGCGATTAGCTAAATTCTGATTTCATTTGAAAAATCTAAAACCTATACACCACAGCGTATAAAAGATTAAGACCGCGCGCCGTTTATCACCCTTAATTATTTCAACAGAACCAGTGACACCAAAAAATGATTGATGATCTAACTGCTTATGGTAAAATTCGTTATGAAACTATAGGCCGTTATTCTGTATTTGATGATGGAGCTCATACTACTCAATGTATGTATGAAAAATGCAAATTAAAATGTATAAAATAAAACGTACATTTATGTATGACAAAACAGCTTAACTGCCTTTTCAAATATCATCATTCATCATAGACAATATGTATACCATAATATAACTGTAATTAATATCATTAGTATTTGTTGTTTTTTTATTTCACTATAGGGTTGCATCAAATACAAGTTAAAAGTTTATTACAAAATTGCTGATTGTTAGGGCTGTTATTATTATTTATATTTTATCTTTATTTTAATTTAAAAAAATAAATATTTAAATTCATATAAATATAACAAAAAACTTTCTAGGTGAATATCATCAACCGTTTCCGAAATATATAAATACATTTTTTTCTAAAAAAAATCAGTTTTCGGAGCAAAAGTAATTGATAGTGTAAAATAATGTACAAACGTGAACTGAAAGTGTGTAGTTATGTTACAAAACTAATGACGACATGAAGACGTTTAAAAGACGAATTGTGTCTAGGAAGTTTCAATACACTATTAGTAAAACGGTTAAATATTGATTAGGTAATAAAAATATTTTAATAATTATTATTAGACGATAAGTGAATATAGTAATACAATAAATAGTGTATATAAATATTTATAGCTGAGAGACTCGCACATAAATAATAGTATACAACAATAATAATATTTACTGAAGTACCAATTCTGCCAATAAAAAAAAAAAATAAAGACTCATGCAACCGTATAAAGCAGTCTGGTAATAAAATGTCGGTTTTAACTTACCGATATATGTTATGTAAGAAATCGAAACTATTTATAAATAAATGATAACAATTCAAAAGACAAAAATATGATTTCGTTTAACTATATCCATTCCCCACATGATTTGTAAAATATTTTATGGTTTTTTTATCGTTTGTTATTTCAAACTTTTTTCTTCGACTTTAACACTCTCTAAAACGCAATATCAATAAACTAAAGTGGACAGTTAATCTTGAGTCGAACACTTGCATGCTCGTTCACCTTTTCCAAAATAGTATATTATATTGATTTCAATTGAAACGTAAAGGTTATCGCATTAAATAAATAATTCTCAATGGGTGTGTGTTTATCTAAATATGGTTGATGCTTTCTCGAAAAAGGAGTGGATTTTTTTATTCGCTGTTTTCAAATACTTAAATACTTTTCAAGAAAGTGCTCGAGATAATGTTGTTCTTGATAAACAATTACTGAACAAATATTTTTTTGATTTAAAACCATATGAGTAAAAAAACAGAAATAATATACCAAAAGAATAACATCATCGATTTTTGCTTAAAAAATTTACTTAGGTCCCAAAGGCTTATTAAGAGGAACAGTTAAAAGCAAATGAATTAAATAAATAAAAACCAAGATTCCATTATAACAATGGTATACACACGCGTACATTTTGTATTTATTGTTGTGACTCACATATTTCATACATAACGTGTATTAATTTAACACACGTCCTACTTTAAATTATTTATTTATAATAGTTGAACACGGAGGTGTATACTTCAACAAAGGGCATTTCATGTATTATGACTATATTGTTATTTATTACATTTTGTCGAGTGCAAACACCATCTGTGGCCGTACGTCTTGATTAAACAAAATCTTTTGATCACC
Organism: Periphyllus acericola; assembly: GCA_949715065.1. Lineage (NCBI taxonomy): Eukaryota > Metazoa > Arthropoda > Insecta > Hemiptera > Aphididae > Periphyllus > Periphyllus acericola. The sequence goes on from OX454266.1 coordinate 12,635,667, forward strand.
CCAAATAAACTATTTGGGCGAATTTAATCAAATAAAGTTACGTAATTTCATATGTATTAATCACCTCGTTCTAACACTTGTGTATTTTTTTAATGAAATGAGAGGATAAAAAAGTACACATGTTATAAAGACCAGTAAAGTGTTTGCATATCGTTGTATGAAGGGAAAAACAGAATAGTATAATAGTTATTCGATTCACGTTCAAAGTTTCCTACAATGAAATGTTAAACCTTTCAATAACTATTTAATATTTCTCTATAAAATTCACCAGGTAAACATAAATTCTTCAAACCGTACAGTCACTTTATCGACTTTAAATTCAACATGTAGTTTGTCCTCGATTTAGGATAAAGAGTGATATTAAATTTTAAATTAATTTTTTTCACTGATTGTATCATTTTAGGGTCTTCAGCATAAACGTGGGTGAAAACCATAAAGACCAATCTTAAATCATATACTATGTGGAACTCGGTTGTTTGTTTGTGTTAAATTTTATCGAGTATTACAAATAGAAAACTTTGGCACGAAACAAAAACATTTCCGACTCCATTCAGTGCAATATAATATTATTATCAAATAATCATACCTTTCTCGTTTTGTTCACCGACCATAATAAAATGCGTGTGGTCACTGCTTTGAACAGTTTTGTTGTACGTCAATTAGAACACAATTTCAATAGCGAGCGTGAACCCGTACTTTTCATTTTAAGCAACGCTACGAGATTAAATTCATTATATTTGCATAAAATATAGAATATATGAATTTCACAATTCAATTGAAAAATACTGCGAAAACGATATGCACATTATACGATAACCTAATACTATTCGTAGATACCAATTATGCTTACCATAATAAAATTTGATAATTTGAATAATAAAAAACTGATATTACGGATAAAAATCAAACCTCTTCCGTTGTTTGTAAGTTTAATGAATTTATTATCAAAACGTTCGTATTGTTATCATAGTCGGCGTGTGAAGTTGCCGTGAATAATGTACCACGGTTATTTCCGACAACGATAATCGACAATTTTTATTAAACGATTGTTTTCATAATGAAAAAAGATTTTTTTGATCGTTTGACGGAAAGAATAAATTGCACATTCTTGCTCTCTGACTCACGAGCGGCACGACTAAACACTATGCTGAATAGATCGTAGGAATAACAATTATTACATTATTCAAATGCTCAAGTCACTTAAAATATTTCTCTTGGGCTCTTTTCATTTCCATAGACAAACGATTTTCGCCGGGAATCGAATGCACTTTTACCGAAAAGGCGCACATCTGTCGAAACCAATGGATTTTACGCTGCTAATGCCGGGTCACTAAAAGCAGATCCTTTTAAAACTTTGGTATGAATGGCATTATTTTATGTATATCAATCGTAACACCAGTAACTTTTCTCTGTTTTACTCTTCGTAATCTACTTTGCTGTCAGGAGTATTTGATGTCCATTGTTGTTTTTATTGTCCCGTAAGGGCTTAAATGTACCTTTAGTATTTTATCATCATATAAACAAATCCCCTAAAATGTATTAGTCTCTTAATCAATTAGCGACAATACAGTTGAACAAGTCTACAGTATAATGAATATACATTTATACATCAAGGTCTCTACTCCATATCGGTTCGATTCAACAACATATATACGATTTGTTCATACTTTATTAATTACTATTAATCGAAAATAACAACAAATCTGATAAATGAATATATGTTAAAATAATTGTACGAAATAATAAGTATAATAAATATTAAGAAAAAATATGCCGTCTCCACGTACGTACGTGCGTGCGTGCGGGTATAGACGCGTGTGCACACGCGTGATCTCGTATGGAAATAATACTAGCTGCTTCAGTTATAGGTAACAGACCGTAGTAAATGTCGTTCTATTCGCCGTTTCTTTGTGCATTACTAAAGCGGTTCGATAAGCAAGTCGATCGAAAACGAGCGAAGCGAATTTTCGTTTGAAACAAACCAAATATAATTTGTACGCAACCTGTACGCAAGCAAATAAATATGTATATATATTAGGCAGATATTTATAGGTCGAATGTGCTGCCGTTTGATAAACGCAGTATCGACGAATCGTTCACGACGAGACAGACCGAAAGAAATGCAAATCAGCGGTTCTTCGTGAGACCAATATGGGTCTGCCGCTCTCAACACACGATGCGTTCAAGAGGGAGGGAGGGGTGAGGGAGTGAATAAAACTAAGTAAGTACTTGACCCATAAACAAATACGAACAAACACACCACGCGAGCACACACTCTCGTGCACGCGTCGTTTACAACGATCGTGCGGTATAGATACTGCTCTGTCAATTAATATATCCGCTCCGACAGGATAATGCGAATTCGGCAGTGCTGATTGCGAAGATAATTCGTTTGGAATTCACCATCCTTTCGCGGAAAGTCCGACGACACGGCGGCGATTCAGTGACAATTTTTGTCAGAACGCTGCACAATAAATGGACATGGTTACGGATACATTTTGTTTTTATTGACACCATTTCAATTTATATAAATGCGCGAGTTAGACTTGCACAATTACCACCGACCGGGAGTCGTGTGAGTCGCTTGCACACTAACTGCAGTCAATTCACAACGTTCCAGCTATGAATTGAAATTGGGAGCTTCAGTCTTATACCGACTGAAAATGTTTTTGATTTTCATAGCGATATGCTGCTACAATAACACCTGCAGTAGTTAGAACTACATATTACTTTCGTTTAAACTGATTCGGTAAAATTGTATAAATAATAGATGCGAGAGTACGCTCACAACGCGCGCACAGGTCAAGCTATTACGATTTTTAATTAATTTTGGATTCATGATTACGTTTCGAATCACATCACGAAGGAGCGAGTTTAATATGGTTAACAAAATCCTCGGTAAAAGTGATTGTTATTATTATTTTTTTTTTCTTATCGCCGTCGACAGCAACAGTCAATTATTTAACGAAAACGCCGAGGCACATATAGCCCCCATAAAATCCGCATAAAGTCTCAATGGATGTCGACATATTTCATCACCGAGTGTTTTGTTACGACCACCGACTGGGACGAAACACGTGTAAGTACTATTCTATGTACTCATGGATTAACCGATTTGTCGGACTCTACGTCTTGATAACACGGAAATGAAAACATATCCAAGACGCTGCCGGATCAGAGAGTTTGTCGTATTTTAACTGCGTGTATGGTTACGAAAGCAATTGTTCATCGCATTCGAAAAAAGATTTTGTACTTAAATCAGTTTAATTATATTGCTAAAAAATGTTTTATAGAATTAACTATAAAAGCTCCAAAATGTGCAGTTCGTGACCTTACCGCCCTTAATCATAAACCATAGAGAGCAAACAAGTATCAATCATTAAAATATATTATTATTTTTAATAGCTAATATTATATAATATGTATAATGCAATATATGTATGTAATAAAATATAAATAAACATTTTTTAAACAATTTTTTTCGGCCTCCCTTCTATCCCTAATTCAAGTCATGAGCAGCAATTTTATTCCTGATAAATCCTCACGTAGATTAAAAATAAATCAGACACTGACTCGTCGTATAAATAACTGTGACCTGTGTACAGATTTTTTTTTAAATTAATCGAGAATAATAAAAAATAATTTTCTTATAACAGAAACCGCTTAATAACGAAAATATCAGTTTGTCCTGGGCTATTCCGTGATGAGGAGGTTATATACGTGTATTGAATATGTAATTATAGGTAATATTGTATTACTCGTGTATTGCATTGCATAATAAAGTCGTTTAATATATGCTTAAAGTCATATCTTGGTATCCAACGTATCATACTTAATTGGCCACAAACATTTTTGTAATGGAAATCACACTCAATGATTAAATATAAAAATCAATCGTTCTTATTTTGAAAACGATTGGTTATGCAGTTCTTCAAACTTTAAAATTGTATTTTTTTTAAAAAAAAAACGTTGTCCAATCCTAACTTTCAACACGAAATAAAATTATAAATGCAATTATTATCGTATCAGATTTTCATAGCTCAAATGACTTGTCTTATCAAAAACGCATTGTGCATAATGTTCAACGAGAAAAAGTTATTTTCGCTGTTTTTGTTAATTTTGGGAATACTACTGAGACATTACAAAAAGTGATTTATTTGAAATTTTTATTGCGTTTTTCATTTTTGATATTTCAAGTTAATGTATGATATTTTCGGTACTACAATATAATACTCGTATATCTTAAAAAGTGACAAGTGCCGAACGGAAACAAATCTCAAAATTGAAATTTGGAAAGAATACACATTTTACACATTGGTAAGGTTGTATATATTTTGATAAAATAGATCGTTTTTTAAGTTCGTATCTACCGTATCCACTAACACATGGTCCATATGTTACGTAACAAATCTTACTCCGCGCAACTACTTGGAGTTAAAAACAATGTTATCGAATTAGCTTCTCGGACAATGTCTAAACGTTTTCATAGAAATTTAAATACGTACTACAAACCTAATAATATCTCTTACATTGCCACTCTCCTAAAGAAAGAAAAAACCCGTTACACATCACCTAATAGATGGTTGCATCTAATCGTATAGAGACCAACGACATTAATTTAAAAAACATGTGTTACCAATGGGCGCGACCTCATTATGTTATTTATGCTTCATTGTGATTGTAATTTTTTTCGTGTTCTCAAATGGACTTTTTGCTATTACAATTTGCACAGCTTGTGAATTATCACCATTTAGATCCGAAACTACAATACTATAATACTCAGATACGTAGTTACCGTATTTCAGGGATATCAATGTACCCGTGGATTACAATACAATACCTATGATACTAAACATCTGTGATGCTTTATAAAGTCTATGGTTTCAACAGTGTTAGTTGACGCAATGAAAACCCCTGAAATTCTAAATACAGTGTAACCTCCATGAACGGAAACTCCAAATAGTGGACATATTTTTGGGTACCCGGATATTCTCACTGAATTTTCATAGGAAAATCTCTTAATACAGGATACTCTAAAAAACGGACACTTTTAAGGCGCTGTAATTTTTGATTTTGATGATTTTTTTTCGTAAATTCAGAATAACGGTGAAATGTCTGCACACAAGTCTGAAACCTTAAACTATATTTTATGACTATTATATATTATATTACATATTTACCATTAAACTATTATAGTTAATGTTAATGCAGTAAGACATCATTAGACCCTCAAAATTATCTTTGAATTTGCAGTATCTACAAAAATATCACCGAATACGACAAATAATAAGACGAATGAGTAGTTGATGCGGGTGTTCTATCCTAGAAGAAAACGCGCAGTATGTCATGCTACTGCTTCTATAGTAAATTAATTTGGGCGTTTGCATAATGCGTATATTTAAACCTAAACCAACCGATCAACAGATAGCTGAAGACTGTGTTCTATTGAGAGTTTCTTGAATCGGTTAGTGTCGTGATAGTTTCATTACGAATAATTTAATAAACAAATTTTTAAAATGCCAAAAATTGGGTCAAGTCTGAAAAAATTTTGAAATGTATAACATTGTAAATTTTAACTCAATAAAGAAATACATTTTTTAATTATTAGTTACTCATTAGTTTTTTGCTAATCCTGTAATAGTGTAAAAAACTGGATAAATAAAGTATAATTTAAGCGTTTAAATCAATGTACTTTGAATGTTTACAGAATTTTGGTAAGTTTTAAGCGATTTTGGGCAAAAAATACATTATTGCACGATTTAGGCACTTAACTGCATGTTTTTGAAATTTTTAAGTTATTAACTGCATGTTTTTTTAATTATTGCTGCATGAAAATCCGGTCACTAGTTATGAGCAATTGAAAAAAGACGTATGACGTCACTGGGCCTTAGTCATCGTAATTGCCTATCTTATACGTGTAAAAGTTCCTTGCTTCACACAACGATTTGTCAACCTAAACATTTTATTTTTGCAATTCAATTTACATGTAAATCTGTGGTTTTATGTGTTTAATACGATGCAAGTATCAGAATTGCAATACGATGTTTAGTTTTTTAAATATTAAAAATCTTAAAAGAGACATTTTGGTTAAACCGCACGTCATGGCGAGCGGCGCGTGGCGTTCGAACAACGGGTCCGCCGACCGCTATCTTATCTAATTCTACGTGTTTTACACAGTACAAACCACGATTAAAGATATACACACGACAATACGACATACATTCGACCAAAATTTAAAAATATAACGTAATAATAAATAAATGTCTGTGTGGGTGTGTATGTAGCATATGAGTATATATCTTTAATCGTGGTGTGTAGTGTGTAAAATACGTAGAATTAGACAAGATAGGGGCGCGCGGCGGTCTAGGTTAGACCGTAGTCCGAACGCCGCGCGCTGCTCGCCGTGACGTGCCGTTTAACCAACATGTCTGTTTTAAGATTTTTAATACTTAAAAAAACTAAACGTCATATTGAAATTCTGATTCTTGCATCGTCTTAAACACATAAAACCACACATTTATACGTCAATTAAATTTTAAAAAGAAAATGTTTAGGTTGATAAATCGTTGTGTGAAGCAAGGCACTTTTACACGTATAAGATAGGCAAATACGAGGACTCCGGCCCAGTGACGTCACGCGGCTATTCTACATCTCTTAATATCTCTTGATTTGGACATCGATATTTACTACACATTACAAATAATCGTGTTAATCCTACATCGGAGACAGGTGGATTGGTCGATTTGTCGAACACTCGTTGAGTTCGTTCCTCGCGTTCTTGATCATGTGCTCGCGGTGGTTGCTCACCTGTTTAAGAGCTTCGACTTCATTATCGATCGCCACCAGTCTTAGATGATTTATGGTTTTCTGGTCTTCAATCAGTTTGGTCTCTACGTCGATTTTTGCCTGCTGCACTGCCTGTAACGAGCGATTTTGGTACGCCAGCCGTTTCAAACGGTTCCTTTCAGTTTTCAAAACTTCCAGCTGAGTGGTCTTTGTTTTCACACAAGCTAACAACTTCTGACTGTCGCATTGGGCAGCCGCTAACCTGGTCGACGTTTCCGACAGCTGGCTGGTCAACCGGTCAAGTTCACTGCCGAGATCTTTGAGCAGGGTCTTAGCTTGCGAAATCTCCTCGCAGTTGTTCTCTTGCAATTCTCGGTGCTCTTCTTCCGCATACTCGCACTTGGCTTTCCAATCCGATGCCATGGCACACACATCGGTCAGTTCAATGTTAATCGTCTCCAAGGACTGCTTGGCTTCATTTAACTTCACCGGGCCAATTTCCTTGAAGGATGATAGTTTTGCCTCTTGTTCCCAACACACGGATGTCAACTCCAAGATTGTCTGGTCATATTCAGCGTTCCGCCGCTGCATCTCTTGCAGCTTGATGTTTTCACAACAAATGGTTTTTTCAACGTCGGCCAACTTGCAACGTAGTTTGTCCACTTCCGTCGTTTTGAAAAAGTTCGCTTTTTTCAAAATACACAGTTGTCGTTTCAATGACTCAACACATTCCTTTAAAAAAATCACCAAAATATGAAATATTTTATATTTAAATATTTATATTTTATATAATGTACCTCCCGGAAAAAAAATGTATATATTAATATTTACTTTTTCCTTCTGATTTTTATTTTGAAGAATCTCATTGCATTCCACATTTTTTTTCATGAAAAATTGCAATTCTTCGATTTGTTTAACCATTTCGGCTTCTTTCTGTATTTTTGAATTAATGGTGCATCGCATGTCATTGTTATGTTTTTTTACCTCTACTATATTATCCAACATTTGCTTATAATTTATTGATAATTCATCGTATTCTCGAGTAAGACTATTATAACTCTGTATATGACTTTTTTCTACATCTGAAATGGTCTCCTGAAGATTTTCTAATTGGATATTTAGATTCATTACCTCTTTTTCTAATGAATTGTCATCCCCACACGTTTTTTCCCGTGTTTGTTTTTTATCAATTGCAAAGCAGTCATCTAGTTTTTCGGTACATGGACAGTCACATGTATCTGGGTTACCATTCAAAAAATTTTGATTTGAAAGTTGAGAATTCATTTTGATAAAAGAACGTATCTAAATTTCTAGACTTCTGAAATACACGACCGCACAATAAAATGGTTTTAAAACGTATAAACTTTTACTACTTACCAAATAGTACTATGCGGTACTAAAATAAAGTCTTCAAATTTAAAGTTCCAAGTTTTTAAAAAAATTTTGAATTATTTTGAGTTTAAAAATATTGTCTACTTGTTTATTATACTTCCAATGGTACTATGTGTTGAAATGATTAGTTACCTATAAAAATGTATTTTTTTCTTGTATTCCTAGTAACTATGGTTCCTATATTTATATTTTTTGAATAAAATGTAATTTACATAAAATATGTTTTAGAAATACAACCTGTATAAGCAAAATGGTGATATTATTTTTAGTGTCTTAAATCACGATCATGCCAAGGATGATATAAATATTTTAACTCGACAAAAAGTTAGCAACAAATTAAAACGTAAAGCTCTGGATGATCCGTATGAAAAACCGTGTAAAATTTTACAAAAAGAATTACGCCAAGGAGACATATCCAGTTTGACTACTGCAGATACGACGCTGATAAGAAAAAATATTCATTATGCGCGGTCAAGCATGATTCCAAAGTTGCCTACAAATTTAGAAGAACTACATTTGGCTCTTACAAATTTCGGTGAGATTAAAACAAATCGAGATGAAATATTATTATTCATAAATAATTCAGTAAAAAATATTGTAGCATTTTCAACACAGTCCAACTTAAAACATTTAACTGAATGTGATGTTTTATATGTTGATGGGACGTTTAAAAGCTGTCCCAGACCATTTTACCAATTATTCATAATTCGTGGAGCTAAAAATGCAAATTATACACCGTTAGTATTTTTTTTATTAACGGGAAAAACTAAAGAAATATATAAAGATGCGTTTTCCGAGTTAATAGAAAAAATGGTTGAATTGAATTTAAATTTTACACCAGGTATAATTTACGCTGATTTTGAACAAGCAATACACACAGCAATTTCAGAAATTTTCCCCGAAGTAGTTCGCAAAGGCTGTCGTTTTCACTTAGGCCAGTCATATTCAATCACTTGGTCTTTGTAAGAATTTTTAAAATAAATCAGAAGTGGGAAAATTTTAAAAATTATTCATTGGATTATCTTTTTTAAAACCTGAGGATGTTCACAAATGTTTTGCTGAAGACCTCATGGCCATAAAACCAAATAATCAGCAATTGAATGATTTTTGTAATTTTTTCAAAAGAAATTATGTTTCACCAAATTCTAAATTTCCACCGTCATTATGGGCTGTGTTTTCTAACTCATTGCAGCGCACTACTAATTCATGCGAGTCATTCCATTCGAAACTAAACAGTATGTTTTACTCTGCGTATTCGAAATTAAAAGAATTTCATAGTATAATAAAATTGTATAGATAAAGTCCCAAGGCGAAAATAATTTAACAAAAACATAAGCTTATGAGCAATTTCACGTAGGTATTCTAAAATACCAATCATTATTTCAGAGTTATACAGTGACTAAACCGAAATGTAATTTAATTTTTAAACGAAATTTATATCTGGAACAGTTCTAACATTTAGGACATTTATAATATAACATATTTTTATAATCGATTCTCACGAAGAAAAATAGCTGCAATTTATATCTATGTAAACGTTTAGTAAAGATACAACTGCGACATATTTTATATACTTAATCACAAAGTTCAATTTATTGTCCTAGCTGAATATAGTTCAACTCTGTTTTCATTGTTTGTATCGATTTTCGCTGAACCCAAAAGAACTAAATCACTATTTCAAACGGTTGATTCACGGGAAAAAAATTCAATTTTTGAACCACAGCATAACGGTTACATAGATTTGCCGTTGTCGATCAACTCCGGTTGAAAATTAATATCGATCACAACGCAAGTGGCGACATGTTATTACTATGCGAGTGCGATGCAAAAACTAGTGGAACACTAAATAGATGACCGTGCACCAAACGACGAACGGTTATGTATGCGCCTTGACGACAAGCTGTACTCAATCGAGCGTACGTTACTTCACACAGTGTTGTGTTTATGTATATATTGTGCCCGAACACGTTTGAGCGCGAAACGCATATAACACGGACACATATGTATTTTTTAGAGTCACGGTTAATGCGTATTTTTTTCGACTTTGTATTTCCCCCGCGAAAGATTTTAAACGATTCTCGGGATTCGCTCACGCGTCGCGAAATGCATTTGCGCTTTTCCGAGACGTGAAACAAAACTACCGCTCGTATACATGCAGTGTATCGTTTTAAGCACGTACGTTATATGCACGGGGGTGTTGTACAAGCGTGTACAATAATATTAATCACTTTGAGTATTATGCATTGCAAATATGAATGCATTTATCCAACAAAGTACACGCGTGGCAGTTGCAGACGACTATCGCGTGCAACATATAGTATAGTTTCTCTGAAATTAACTTTAGATCGATTGGGACACTCATTCGCCATCACACACACACACACATACATATTGTTTGTTATACTAGCGCAGTATCTATTTCACTGTATCCTGTGCCAATATATTAAAAACCACACTACTCGCATTACTATGTTCTAAATCCTTGTGCCGATTTATAGGATATCAAAAATTTAATAGTGAAGGTCGCTTTTTATTCATACTCATTCCTTTTTTATCTTTTATCTTTTCAATAATTATAAGCCGTTCAGTTACTTTTTCTGGAATGTTTTATGCACAATAGTCGCAATATTTTAACTAGTAATTGCTAAGTTTTTCAAATCAATTTATGAAAGTGATCTTTGAAGTTCTTTGAGATTAATTGTCACATCTAAATCATGTGTAAGCAAAATATTTCTTAGTAAAATTCATCAAATTAAGCTAAAAACTAAAATAGATTTTATCTTTAAAACGTACTATTATACTACTTCTTATGTAATTACATTATTTCGTAGATAAAAGTATAATCACAGTTGGAAAAATGACCGTCTATATTATCTATTTTACTCTGTATATTTTCCCTTTCCTTTTTCTTTCTTTTTTAAGGAACTGCAAATTTTCAATCACATAATCGGCGTATTAATGACCATTCACCACTGCTTCAAAATAATGCGTTACATGTAGATAGTCCTAGAAAAAATATATGAATAGTTATTTGAAAAACAAAATTTGATATTACCGCAGGACACTTTTTAATGGGCATAATTAATTCATGTATTAAAATGTATAGACCTTATCTACCTAAACAAATTCAATAAATCAGATATTGAAAAAATATATGCATCAAAATAGGATGAGTATCTTACGAGGTACTACGCAAGTATTATACGAGCCCCAATATCTTGCGACTAGACGCCAACGTGTGTGGAACTATTGTCTATTGCCATAATTAAACGTTCACCAAATCGTACGTTTATGTAGTTACGTTCGCGTTTGTTATTGTTCGCAAAAATTTATTCGACCAAAGTCTTATGTTATTACCGTCCTGGATATCGTCGCAACATGAAGTTACGATTTTTATAATATGATAACGCATCAATATATGTATCAATACTTAACATTATCCAGTTCATAATCATGGAAACACTGATTACTATCCATATCGTTGACGTATTATACCTATATACATAACAGTATAAGTTTTACTTCGATTATTTCGAAAACCGTTTCAAACTAAAACTTTATCAATATCAGCGATACGACGCTTTGTTTGAATTGTTTAATCAAAAGAGTGCAATTACTAATTTCGAAATACATAATTTTACCATCAAACAATATTCTTTAAAAATTGGCATAAATCAAATGCGAAGAAAAAAAAGTTGTTGTACATTATCGTCAACGCCTGCTGATAATTTGATTTATCGTTGAAAGCACTACGTCAATCAAATAATACGTGATACGTTAACGCGGTATGAAAATACATATAAAATAGTTTCTTTGAAACAGGCTTTTGAATCTTGTACAACCGTTAAATATAACTCTGGAAGTGATTTCAGAAAATGATTAAAATTGATTACGTATTATTTAAGTATTGTACATTTACAGGCAAATGTATGCAAGTACATATTTCATTGGTACTGAAACACCCTGAATAGATTATTTATAGGCCATCATATAATAACGTATACATACTATTCGAGGACACGAGTAACAGCGATTTAAACTGAATACGTGTTACAAGCGTTGGAATATAATATAATATTCTGATGTGCAAATGCAATTCTACGAAAGGAAGTACACGAATAGGGTGTGTATGACGTAATCAAGAAAACATTTAATTGAAACTGTAATACAATCAAGGATTAATTTAAATTAGGAAACACACCTACTCAACACTCTACGATATGCAATATGTGATTTGACTTGATTAAAATGTATACGAGTACAAACTTCGAAGCCCTACAAAATGCAATGTACAAATTTTGTTAAAATATTTTGAAATGGATAAATATAATAATGTTTACATATTATGAACAACAGCGTTGTATATAAATAAGGAAATATATAATATCGACAGTTAATTAATGAATCATTAAGTTTTATCGAATTTGATGGATAAATTTGTAAATAATTGAAATGTTTTATGCATAATATAATATAATTTATTCATCTTATTGAAAAACCAACAATTTATCGTAATAAACTAATAAATAAGTATAACAAAATGTTACTTATCATTCAATTACAAAGTTCTATATCCACTTAAATAGGCTTAATCACTTGATAGAACTTTCTTAATCGTTTCCTAGAGTTTAAATGTTGAAAGTTGCAATCGAAGATTTCGAAATTAGCTGAATATATTTAAAATTAATAGGGAAACGCAGTTTATTTCCTCGGGGATTTTAGCCCAAACAGTTTTCAATCAAGAAATATCTTACATTCTTCAAAAACAACTTTTACGTGTTTTATATATTGTACGCTATGAAATGAAATCACATTCAATTTAATCGAGACTGGGTTCGGAAATTCTATTACGTTCCGTTGATAAATAAATCGCATAAAATACTGCCCACTAGAGCTCGACTTTATTCTTGTTTTTTATTACTTCTGTGGACGGATTTATCGAATTCCACATAAATATGATGTCTGTAATGACAAGTTTGAGTTTTATTCGCAAACTGTGAACAAATAGTTTTCACGCATCGTATGGTCGACTGACAATACTAACTGTAAACGGAGCTAAATACCTTTTTCATCGATAAAACATTGACAAATACTATAACTTTATAATCTAAAATTATATAATGAATAATATAAAAAAGTAAATGCCGGAAAAGATAAGAAAGAAACATTGAGAAAAATATTTTGATTTTAATACAGTCCTTCTTGAAAAATTAGAAAAATAAATAAAAGGAGGGATGCTCTTACTAATGTTAGTTGTTTATTTGGAAATATTGTTTAATTCAATATAGTTCAAATATCAGCGATACCAAATAAACTGCAAAGAATGCATTAATCTGATATACGTCACCTGTGCACATAGAGTCAATACAAATTTTTGGAGTACCTTATGTCTATGAAGAACAAAAAAAAAAGAAGGAAACTAATGAATTCAGTGAACATCAAAACAAATAATACAACAAAATAGAATTTCTTTGAGGAAATGGTGTAAAAAATAAAAAAAAATTATGAGTGGATCTGTGATAAAACGAAAGTTTATCAAACGTTTTGGAAAGTGATGGTATCAAATAATATGCCAAGAGGCGGGTCGGCTACACCCAGCATTTTTTTCGAGAGGGCGAAGGACACGCATGAACTGGTACGTTTTTCCACCCTGATTTGTTCGACAATTTTCTTCAAGATGAACGAACACGACTAAGGGCTTATGATAAACCGAACAGCTCTTTTATTTGGACCACTTCCTTTGAAATGACCTAAACTGGCTGAAGTATCTCGGATACGAAATACCGAATCATGTTATCAGAACCGTTTACATCTAAAACGTCATTACTCATTAGTAATGAGTCATTACAATGGATCTGCGTGTGTCGAGCTTCCGTGATTAATATATTTTTAGACGACAAAATAACTAACACCTTTTGATCGAATCTCTTATGAATATTCGAACAATTCGACGTGATTTAAGCTTTGCGCAGCCCTACTCTCTCGTTAAACTAATTTTAAAGAGTTTCGATATTTTTAAATTATAAAACAACCAACTTGTGTGGGATCTTGTATAATACTTTCAAGCGTTAAAGCAGTTAATTCTAAATACTGTCAAACTATAATTAAATAAAAAAACCAAAAATAGTTGAGCATTTCATGTACAAAGTTTATACACAAATATTAATGTTAAAATATTTTGAAAACCATGCGCTCTTCGGCAGTCGGGATATTAGCATTCAGAGAGCATTTCGAATCGTTCAAATCTATACGAATATTAAACCTTGATTTTGTCAAAAACCTGTATGCCGTAAATGTTGCAGTTATTTGATAGTTTATTTTCGTCAGTGTTTCTCAATTTTTCGGAAAGCTGTTGAGAAATTAAAATATTGATTTCACCAATTGGACAATGTTTGCAATCAGAAAATGGGATCAATTGATCATCGGAGTAGCAATTCTTCTGGGCAAAATCGAGTTAATCGACAGAAAAAAATAATAAACTCGCGCACACATCAAGGTCAAACCAATATTTTTCGTGCTCCGCTCATAACTTTAAATAGTTGTTTTCTAGGAATTTGGGTCAGCGAAATATAAAATAAAAAATATCGTAACTCAAGTTAGAAAGCTTCAGTCAGCTAAAATTAACATCAATTTATACGTGGTTTGACCATCATAACGACGAGAAACTCTTTTAAAATGCATGTCTTTAACGAAACACTGATCGAGTACATCCCCTACTCAACTCCGTTATTGCTTTCCACGTCTAAAAACTGCCATCGATAATCATTTCACGTACGTGAAAACGTGAAGCGTATTAGATTTCGGTCTAAATACGTTATATTAGGTTACTACAATTATATGTGTACGCATGATTACTATTCCGTCCGAGCGTATACGCGTCTGTACTCCGAAAGCTGGCTCGAAACCGAATAGCGTAGGACCGAAAATATATTATATTCT
Source organism: Periphyllus acericola (assembly GCA_949715065.1). Lineage (NCBI taxonomy): Eukaryota > Metazoa > Arthropoda > Insecta > Hemiptera > Aphididae > Periphyllus > Periphyllus acericola. The sequence continues at coordinate 12,650,784 of OX454266.1, forward strand.
GTTTTAGATAAGCCACCGACTCAGGGATTTCTGTCCGAATTTCCACCAAATACACGTTGACGGAAATTCAGAGAATCGCAGTGCATTATTAATAATACGATTCGATTGCCTACACGCGCATACGTTAGTACTTTATATATTATGAACTCCCGTTCTAGGTACATAATATAGGAAGCGAATACGTAGGTCTACCACCTGCAGTTTACAATAATTGAAGTCCCTGTTTTATTCAGTTTTATGACCATTGGTTTCTTAGAAGTTGGACGGTTGCAATTTCCAGTGATTACTGAGAGTTATCAAACCTCTACAGTTGTGACAAAATAAATAGACTTATGACGCTAAAATGCATAATACAAAAACTTCATCTAGTCAACAATCTGTAACTTTAAAAATATATACAGGTCCAAAATTTTAGTTTAATAAATATAAATTTATAAAAAGTTATTCCAAAACCAAAAAATGCAAAATACATTGCGATAAATTGGTTTCTCGATATCAAATAATATACACGATTAATTTTTAAGAAAATTATATTTTCAGTGAACGTTTGTTCAAAAAAAAAAATCTATGCAAACTATAATCTTGATAAAATTATAAGTAACCATAAAAGTGCTCCATATATTAACTTTTTGTTTTCATAAAATATTATTTATTTAATATAACTAAAAATACAAATTAAAGATGTTCAATTTAATATATAAATATATGCTAAAATATATTGTCCAATTACATACAATAAGCACTTTAATAATATTGCTTGTAATTAGATACTAATATAAATTTTCTACTTTCAACACAAGCTACGTTTAAATACGTAGGTAAATGAAAATAAAATTGTATACAAATACATTTGATTTTAAATAAATACAAAATAAACCGTAATTTTTGCAAAAAAGTTCAGTTGGAAATCTGAATTGAACACATTAGACGTCCGGTCATCAACTATAATAATAATACAGTCATCATCGTGGCCAAATATAATATATGATAGTGCGCAGTTCCTTCGCAGTGGTTCCCTCTTCTCGTATGTATTATTGTTCTCCGTACAAAACGCGTTCGTCAAAATAAAACGCTGACTACGGTGGTCGTGCACATTAATAAAACTCATCCGTGTGTGTGTTTATGTATGCGTGTAAGTGTATGTGTGTACACTCGTTTTCCACCGCGAGACCATATGATTTATGGTGCACACGTAAAAGTGTAAAAAAAAGAGAAAATACTAAATAAATAAAAAATGTGTGGCACATGACTGCCGTGTCGGAATCAATTACACACACACACACAAACACATGCTACGAAATCGTGGTGAAGAACTTATTTTTACGGTGGAATATGTAAGCCAAGTTTCTGGAGTTTTCCACAGTATTTCGCACGTATATGAATATGATATAAATATTTATGTTACCTCTCTTTCTTTATCGTGCCAACCTATCAGTTTTCCGATCAAAAGTTCGTGATGATGTAATAACTATTAAGTATAGTCTATGACGGTAAAACATACAACGTAATTAATCGCGTTGAAAGTTGTAATCACGTAATCACACGATGTCTGTGACACGATAAAATTATATTTTTAGCGAAACTCTCACGTAAACTATAACGTGAACGGCAATTCGTCGAACGCCTAAAAAAGAAAACGGTGTGAGCGAAAATCGAGATCGCATGCACACGTAAAAAAAGGTTGAAGTCCGTAGTGAGGGGGGGGAGGGGGGTTGGAGAAAAATGTATATATATTTTTATGAACGGGGTGAAGGTGGTGGATTTTCTATGATATACGGACGTGGCCATATCAAACGTCACGTTATCTTCGTCGTCGGTTGTCATCCCTCTTTTTTCCCCCCCCCCCCGGTTTAATAACCCGAGCGACCGTGTCGGGGAAAAATGGCTGCAAAAATGGCAAAATGACCAATCTGACATTTATCAAAATACTCACGCGCGCCGCAACGTCCCGGCGCGGCGGCGGTGTGACCCATTTTCGCGGGCGCAACGATGTGTTTACGACAGCCCACTCGGTGCAAAGCACGTGACCGAACGCGTTCGCGCGCGAGTGCTGCGTGCGTGCGCGCGCCGCCGCGGCCGTAGGATTAAGTGAAAAGTTCCCGAGTCCGCCCACACAGCGTGACATCTCGTCACACAACGCGTTCGTTCACCGCCGGGCGCCGCCGGGCCGACGACCGCGGCAGCCTCCGCACGGCCAAACGACGGTGGCAATCGATGCGGACGGTTTAACCTGTTTCGCCGCAAACGACGTCTGCAGTGCCGACGAGCGTACACGTTGCGTATACATGTATAAATGAATGTACGTGTATACGTTTGCGTGTGTCGTGTATGCGTGCGTGTGTGTGTAAGTTTGCCGTGTGCGAGCGTCAGCGTGTGTGTATCTCTCCGATGCCATTTTCTCGACCACCCCCCCCCCCCCACGGAACCGCGTCGCACGTCGATCCTTCGCCAAAACGACTGACGACCGCAGCGTGTGTTATACCACATGTTTGGTTGTAGGTATCCACAAAACCGCTTTAAGCACGGTGTATAATCTCACACACACAGCAATTTATTTCTGTTGAAATTGGGGAAATCACTGTTCTCTTGGCTGCATCCGAGTTCCGTCCCATATATAAAAATTGAAATTAAAGGTATACCAGTTCCGTCCCAGCTTTTTTTAATGAACATACTAATTCCGTCCCAGGTTTTTCTTAATGGATAATATACTGATTCTGTCTTGTATCAAGTCTTTTAGAAATAAAGATGATATTTATTTCAGTTATTGCACCAAATAAAGGAAAAAATAAAGGAATTATCCTTTAAATTCAATCCAATTTCAAATTTTTAAAAATGTTTAATATTTATTGATTTTTATTATTTATATTATTACGATTAATTATAATTAAATTATGAAGATGTATTAATATTATGAATACCTTTATTTTTTTGTAAATATTTTATAACAACAATACTATACATATTATATTTTATTATTATTTTAATTCTTCTTTTTTTTTTAACCGGGACGGAATTGGTATGTGTCTTTTTTTTAACCGGGACGGAATTGGTATGTATCTTTTTTTTAACCGGGACGGAATTGGTATAAAAATAGGTTCTCGGGACGGAACTCGGATGCATCCGTTCTCTTCACGAGGCATCATAGAATATTTACGTATGGAATACAAATAATAATATTATATTATTAGATATCGACTCAATATGCAAGCAGTTTCTGCTTTAATACCTCGGAAAATGGCACGATAATACGTTATACTCGTATATTTGTCATGTGATAATAATATATTATTCATACATGATTAATGGCTGGTGCGTACAAGAATGCAGGGTGGCGCGGTAAATTTAAAACGCTGATTATTTTAAACCAAAATATTATGTTCGCTTATTTTATCACGAGATTTTTTTTTCAACACCGTGACTCTTACTATAAGAATAATATTACATCAGCCATCTAATTATTATTAATTTATTCTCGATTAACATTGTTTGTATAGTGTATAACTTCCATCAGCATTTTCAAACACAATTTCTTGTCGTGATGTATTTTATTAATTCGGGTACATCATAACTAAATCATAATTAATTACTGCGTACATTATGCATTCAAATTTCGCTAAATTATGTATGGATGTATAAATAAGCTAGAAGTACATAATACAATTTATATTTGTATTCATTTATAGTACAAAAGGTCCAGAAAATGTATTTTTTTATTTTTCGTTTCCAAATATCGCATATAATATTTAAACTTTTTTTTCAACTTGTGATGGACCCTATTCTTTTGAAAATATTGTTGTACTTATATTATGTGCTCGTATTATACCGAACAAAGGGCTTATATTAAGAATAATAATAATCATGCACTGTGTGATAGAATGAAGGTAAGACGGCTAAAAATTTACGTTTATAAACTTTTTCATCTTTCGACTTTTCAGGATTAAACTTTAAACTGTCATAGTTTTGGAACAATTTGTATAATATAAGATTTATGCAAGTTACTATTTTCATAGTATTTGATACTATAAAAGTTTTTTTTATTATTTTCCAAAAATCAATTACATCAAATATAATGTAAATCTAATAAATTAATAAAACATTAATATACAGTAAACTCAATTCTGTCTTGTTTCTCAAATGTCAAATTATCATAAAAACTATTATAATACAACCGCTATTATCATTCCGCAGATAACATAACGATTCGTACTACCAGAATGTGCTATATAAAAGTAACCTTTCAATATAGAACATAATGAGGAACATAATGAGAATAAAACACGAGTCGGTGTATAATTAAGAAATTCCCCGGTGTGGTAAAAAATTAGCAGTTTCCACGCATTCCTGTTGATTGTATTTGTTAGATTTAACAACCCAACAAGGTATACTGTTTTCTATATACGGTCGATTACCATACTTATCGGATTGACTTAACAATAAGAACCCAACGACGGCGATGACCGTGTTTCTTTTCCGTTATTATTTCATTATATTATAGTTTACTAGACACCCTATCCCTAATCACTTGGTCACCGTGCAGTTACAACAATAATGTTGTTGTTATAACTTACAAGTAGGCTAACTACAACATTTTATATATCAATGTTCTACAGGATTACGTCACAGACCAGAAGAAAGGAATTCCACCAACTTTATTCTTCATAACGTTCAGATAAATGTGCTTATTCTTATGAAATACGTATATATTGCGTTTGATTTCATATGTTTAAAAATATAACACAATTGTTATGTAAATTGTATTCCTATTAGTATTTGGTTTATCTCTTTTCAATAAATCTCAGAAAAATCTACTGAAATAAAAATGATGTAACCTTCAAAATCAAAATTATTACCGTGTAAAATTGTATTTGTGTTTACCGTAGGTACAATTTAAGTTTTAAATAATTTATGATAGGCTACGGTAAACAATGAAAACTAACGTTGATAATGAAAACATGTAATCATAAATTAGAGGTATAATAATATTTTCGTTGTAGGTAGTTGAAAGTTTTCAAAACTATTTGGTACTTTCTATGACGAACTATTGTAATATTACAAAGTGGTTGAAAAGTACTTAATTGGTAATTTTAAACATAACGCAAGTGTTACCAACAGATAAGATGCACACTTTAGATCAGTGGTTCCCAACCTTTTTTATTCCACGCCCCCTTGTAGAATTTCAAAACTCTCGCGCCCCCCCCCCCTTCTATAACATGAAAAATATATCACTTTTTTGTGTACTTTACAAAGAAATTATAAAATATCCGAGATGAATTCAATTTTATTAATGATAATAATTATAAAATATAAATCATAGTAAAATAGTAAGTATTATAATTTAATGAAATTTACAATTTATTAATGTGAAGGCTGGCAACACTTTTCTTTATACAATTTTTTTATGTCTGGCTCAATGTTTGTTTATTAATACTTTATCAATATCATTATTGATTATATTTATGTCTCTTTATCAATACTCAATAACCGGTCGTCATTAATTTTTCATATTTTCAGTATATTTTAAAATAAAAACGGTACTTTGTAATGACTGCTTACGCCCCCCGAGAAATGTCTACACGCCCCCAATTTGGGAAACAGTGCTTTAGATCAACTCGATTAAAACTCAATAATCAAATAAGGAGCTCCGTTTTATATTTTTTAGAGTATCAATCACCGTACTATAAGATATTATAGGGGTATAACTTGAAATCTTTAAATAAAAAGTGTATAACCATTGACCACAATCAAGTTTGTACAAAGTTATTTTTTACTACATTCACCAAACTATTCGCTCAAATACGATAATATTTATGACGTTCGTGTGACATGATCTCCGATTAGAATATTATCATCGGAATTATTAAAGATTATAGTTTAAAAAAAAATTTATTTTCATAAAATATATCACAATAGAGTAGAAAATAAATAGTTGAGTACTGAAATGTTAAGTTACTTTTTTCTCATCCCGATATTGTGTTTCTCAATTTCACCGTGACTAAAATAACAAGCACATGCAAATTAAATTCAATCGAACACCAAAACTCATGAATTAATTTATAAATTCACGAAAACAAATATTATACGAGTATAACAGTATAATTGAAACATATAAATTGAAAAAAAAAAAGTAATTTTTTCAGTATTTTCAACTCGTCCCAAATTATTTAAAAAAAAAAAAAAGCAAACGCTCAGAGCTCCACGCGTATATGGTCAATCACAATATTTAGTAATAAAATAATTATTTTTTAACCCCACAAACAATAATGGTTTTAAATTCGATTAAAAAATGTATCATATAATTAAATAATACGTCCTTTTGTTTGAACACTGTAAAAAAATCCCCGGATTTTAATGATAATTACAATACCACCATATAACTTTCTACTTCCGTGGCTCTAATCCACGTATTATTCACGTACCTAGTCGTATTTTATTCGAACGGACATCACCGCTTCTGACATGCTATACGTACAAATTTGACCCGAAAATAGTAATATTATTGAAATACACCTCCACCAGGGTTATAATAATAAATAAAAGTATGTCGTCGGATAGCAAAAATATTTTTAAACTCGGTTGAATCGACTTGTCAACATTGCTCAACATTGTCACTGTGCACAAACGATCTACGTTTTTGCTAACTTCGATACGGTTAATTGATTAAAGATATGTCAGCAATTGGATATAATTATAAGTTGAAAACAGAAAATATCTTATGCAATTATAATATTATGAATATCATTTCACAAACGTGTATAAGACACGTCACGAATAAATGGGGGAAAAAAATAATATTTATTGAACCATATTAGGTATATAATAAGGTATTTACGTGAATTTAACAATTATAGTTCATGGAATATGATATATACTAATCTTAAAATAATATCACAATTTTACTATATTACCTTATATTGTTTTATTTTATACATTATTTTCTCTCACATATTTTAGTTTTAAATATAATTTCTGTATTTATACATATATATATATATATATATATATATATATATATATATATATATATATATATATAAATATATATTAAAATTATATTTATAAATCTAAAACTTTTTTTAACAACTGTTGTAACTCTTTATCCCCAAAATAAGTGACGTTTAAAGAAGATAGATTTAATCACTGAATGTGTATATATAAATAATTTTTTCTTGTAAAAATATTTTTCTGAGTTGATATAAAAACAAAAAAAAAAATATTAATTTTTTAATTATTTGACTGTAATCATTTAAATTGTTTTAATTCTTGTCCATGAAATATAATGTATACAAATCAATTAACTGGAATTACACACAATTTAGATTCTCAGTTAAATCGAACATTTTAAAATTATTCAATCAGAAACATTTTGAATCAACATTTGATACAAATGATACCTAAGATTGATTGATATTGATTCTTTGTAGTATTTGAAAAAGTTCGTAGAACTTAAAACCCTAATTAGAAGTTTGAACCTACTAAATGACACAAACTATATTGTTGGAAAATTATACTCCAGCACTTTTATGGAAATATTTTATTTGTTATTTCAATATTTCCCGTTATTTAAAAACGATTAGTTAACTATTTTTTAATAGTGGCCGAAAATATTAATTGATGTTCAAAATAAAAAAAAATGTATATAACGTTTGCAGTAAAAACATACATTTTCAACACCGACAACTGTACAATAATTTAATTTGATGTAAGTTATTACCTTCTGAAGATATATTATATATGATTACGAGATTCACATCATTATTAAGTAATAACGAGTAAGTATTTACTACCAAGCATATTAAGCTTTTTGACATTCCGGTGCCCGAATGCATTTCTTGTGAGAGCAAACACAAGATAAAAGATCAATCCCTTTCACGTGTTATAATATATTTACATACAAAAAGAACGATATTGTTTTTATAAAGCGTTCGGGCACATGACGAATAACAAATACAGATGATGTATGCCTTAATTTCGCTGCGATGATGGCAATCGAAAGTCTAGAAATAGTAAATACCTGTTGTTCCCACCAAAAAAAAAATAAAAAACGACGATACAATATCGATTTTCTACAAAGCTATTGTTATATATTTTCAACGACGAAAACTGTCACTTGCTATGTATAGTACGTGTACCACGAGGCCGAAAATCCTTATCACCTGCGATACACTAAACGTGCGTTTCGAAATTGTCGTCGTTGAGAAAACGATTTGGGCTAAGGAGCAATGAAAGTACAAGAGAACAATAACAATAAATAGCCCGCGTGTTGCAACCTTTATCATCCGTGACTAGTCATCCGACGGCGGCGTGTGTGTAGTCATGGCAACAACGGATACCAGGTCGATAAGGTGTGCAGTGGTATAATGGTGAGTCGTTTGAAATTAATACGGTTAGTGTTCTAAATTTTTATCACCGGCGTGTCTCCACACCGTCGTTATAGGCCCGAATACTCAGAGACTGCAAATCGGGTGACGTTTTCGAACAGGTGCACCTGCCTGTCGTGCAATCTCGAGGCCCATGAGATATGACCACAGACGTTGAAAAAAATTATTGAAATCTATGACGATAATTCGCAAGTGATTTGCAACAGTTTTCAAGTGCGGTATTAAAATGTTCAAGTTCTCCGTTCGTCAACTCATAGGCCAACTTCTGACAGTCTATAAAATAACTACGAAACCTGTGCTAAACGATTCGGTATGATTCGAAAATATTTGCAAGTGCAATTTTATAATTTGCAAGTCATTGCACTTACTCGTACCACCTCAAGATTAAACGATTTCAAAGTTGGCCCACACAAAATTTTGAAGATCTTACTGCGTACGGATGTATGCATAGTTAGGAAGTAAAATGGTTTTGCAGAGCGCCTGCCATTTCTAATTTTAGATGGTTGGGAATTAATATTTAAAATACATGCATACAATATACTATAAAAATAAGAAAGGATAATTATAAATAAAACAAAAGTAATCAACGAGATAACCTGATTAATAAATGTATTAATGCGATTAAAATCGATACATTATCCTTCGAATAATCATTAAATTTAAATAAACATAATATAAATAAAAATAATATAATCAAAGGTTCAACTGCTGAAGTATAATAAATATTTTTGTATATGATAGTTATGTGTAGGTCAAATATTTGTATCAAATAACCGTCGTGGAACGAGGTAAGGACACGAGCATTTCGCGCAATCGGTAGATATTTTGCGCACGGTAGCTATACGTTTTACAAGACATTTCCGTTCCTCACCCACATTTTACCGCACTAACGATCGTGTGAAAACCGTTTGTTTGAGGTAGAAAAAAAGAGAAGGTATTTATTAAATGTCATTGCACCAACAGATTACATATAGATTTTCGTCCGTTTGCTTTTGCAACTAAACCAATAAGGGTGTACGTACTTTGCGGTGCTTTTCGCGGGATCGCATTGTCTTCGGTTATGTATCAACGTATACTGTACGACTGTATGCGTTACCGTATGACATATCCAGCCGTTTTGGAAGGTTGCCGACCACAAATGTCGAGTTCAAGAATCTGGCAGAACGGAACAACATAGGTTTGGTGTTCAACCGTAATTTGAAAACATTGTGAATATAAATGATCCTTCGAGCAGGAATAGAAATCAACTTTAAAGGTGTTCGGTAAAAAATAATTGACTTCGAAAATATTTTTAATCTAAGGGAATATCTTTAAAAACAACATCTCGAGGCACAAAACTTTGAATTAAGTCATAGAATAAATATAAAGAAAAGAACAATAATAATATAGGTAAATGAATACTAATACGGCTGCTAATAGTAATATGTAAAGCTGGAAATGAAATGTTCATAGAAAAATGTTTTATGCCCCGAAATTTTTAAATAATGCACTCAAGAAATTCAGTTAATTTTAACAATTTTGGTATACATTTTAAATGACATTTGATAAAATTACTTAAATTGTAAAAAATGTAATTCAAAAAAGGTTGAAATACCAAGTTTTAAATATGAAAAAAAAACAATTATTTATTATTTCCGTAAGTATAATTTTAACTTTTTCAATAGGTTTGAATCATATATTTATATGTACACTTTAAATTTTTTGTTAAACTGAATTAGGAGAGATTCATATTTTTGAACAAAAATTATTTTCTGTTATCCTGCACCAGAGTATAATATGGTTACCTATACTTTATGGTTTGATATCTTTTTATAAAAATCACGTATGCGTGTAAAATTTTAAAATTAAATTTGAATTTTGGATCCAAAAACTCTGAAAATTCTGTAAGAAATTAAAATTCAAATCAAAAGAATGATCAAAAACAAACGTCTTCTTCTCTGTCAGAAGTACATGTGTTCGATTTGTGACCATACGAGCGTCGCACTATAAAATTTGGAAGAAAATTCAAAGTTCATTGACATCCCAGCCCCATTGATATGTGCACCGACGGTACCCTAAAAGTGACATCCACCCATAATGATTCATCATCGAGAATCGCGATGTATAAATAATACACGACGCGGTTCGCCGAACTATTAGTGAAACGTTGGCGCCCAAAGCATCGGCCAGCGGTCGACCTAGATTAAATTCAACCCAACTCAAGTTCGTCACCACCGCACATGTGTCGTTGAATCGTCGAAGTGTTGTTTTCGGCGAAGTAACGAAAACGTAAAAAAAATGAATATATATATATATATATATATATATATATCAAGGGATCATCGTTCGACGTCACCGGTTAAGCCTCAACGGTCGTCGCGAGCGTCATTTTTATTTCCATCAGACCGCTCCGATGCACGACAGCACCGTAATAATAATAATCATTTACCGAGGTAACTATGGTTACCGTTCAACCGTGGCGCGCGCGTAAGATGACGACGATATCTCAATGACCGAGCGTGAATAATGAGATGAAAGCCGAATTTTCTTAAAAGATGTTTTTAAGTGCTCTTGACACGGTTCATTTGGCAAGAATCGTTTATAAATCCGACGACGTAACGCCGCTGCTCTTTATATACGTATAATATATATATATACCTAATACAAGTAAATTAAATGTATAACGGTTACGCCGTAGCAGCAACGAAATCGGATTGATTGAGCTTTTTCGTTTACTTGAAAATTTCCCTTTCACGCAAAGCGCAATAATTAGAAACACTACCGTATCACACCTTTGAAACGGCAAGCTCGCCGTCTTGGTCGTACGTACCGCGTTTAGGGAGGATGGTCCGCGTGTCATTTTTTCTCCCCTCTTTCTCGCGTTTCTACACGGTATCGCGACGGTAAACGATTTGTCCTCTTCCGCGGCAACCGCAGGAACGATACGATCTAAATTAATCATTATTTAAATCGTTATAGAAAAAACCACTCGAGTAAAGCCGTTTCATCTAGAAAAAAAAATCTTCCACGCGCTGTACATTTCGTAAGCAGTACGCCTAACCTGCACAATATTCTACCGCATATTATAATAATTCTCGTGGCGGTCTTATTAAAAGCGATTTATTATCTCATCCAAACGCGACAGCGGTTACGTAAGATTTTATCTCGAAACGGAAAATAACATTATCCGCGTCAGACCGTAAAAATCATGAAGTACATGGTACGTTTCCTTTTTCTTTTTTTTTATGTACGCTAGTTCGTATCGATTGTTCCATTATGACGTCCAGCTTGTTCGCTCGATACATGTTTAAGGTATACCTACATATGTATACGTGGAAATCTAGAAAAACTTTCAAACTGTAAGGATGAGTAGCCACTATAATGTTCTTAAAAAGTTTTCGATTTTCTTTGGTTTCGTTTTGATACACTAAACAATAAGTTTCGATAAGTATACAGTTTGTTCACACCACTATCGTTAACATTAAAATTGAAGATAAAACAATAGCTTGTTGAGTTTGTGTTTGAATTGATGTGAAAAGGTGTGTCTGTAATTAGTGGAAGAAATGGTTTATAGGTGTTTCAAATCAAAAATTACGGATATAATAATGAACGAAAATTTATTTGAAAACTGATGACATTTTTAGTACGTGATTATTTTACTTTTTATTAATCGTGGACTATTTTTAATTATTATTTTTTGTCGTATCACGGTTTTTTATTTGTTTTATATGAAATCGTTAGGACCACGCATGTATGGTTTGAACAAGTCAAGCTTATTCAAAAAAAAAAATTACATCTGTTTTTGAGTGTTTTAAATTTTTAACCATGCAAACACATTTTAATTGTATTATGTTTACAATTATTTTTAACGAGTTTTTCGTATTCTGTTACTGTTTTATTGTACAAATGAATATTTCTAATTTGTTTATGTTCATAGTACTCGCAGTATATATACCTTTTCATTTTTACATTTATTTTTCGTAATAGGAATGTATTACAGCGGTAAAATTGCAATATTCTTTTACAAAGATAATAATAGTAAAAAATAATTATAAGGTAGATAATCTAGACAAAATTACCTTTTTTACACTATATGGCATGGATCAAAATATTTTTACGTACCTACTTCTTGGGCCTAGACTTGAGAGTTTTCCAATACAAAAGTTATCGTGCTAAACCGGCAAGCTCCGTCGTCGGTAAATGGAATGAGACAATTGGGCATCACTGTACGATTTATAAGTTATAGAAATTTCATTATATGAATAATATATAGAATATATGCTAATAGATTTAAAAAATCCGTCAGAGATATGTTACAATTTTAGATAAGAGCAATTATTACTTCAAATTTAGGTTGAAAAAAGCACACAATCGTCTAATGATATTTGTTTACATTTCAAAGTACATATTAATTTACTTTTACTGTAAACCTCAATCAGTAACTATTCATATCGACGTATTAAAAGATATAACATTTTTCCTAGATAACCGAAAGGTGGGAAATTGTATACGTCTAGCCTGGAGTCCAAAATTATTCTTACCAAAAATCCTTTCTTAGCCAAAACCAAAAATATAATAGTTATCTGCATTCCAAATTCTAGCCCAACCCATACAGTTTTTTGAGATGTCTGACAATGAATCACTCAATCTGTCAGTCAGGACCTATTATTTTATATAATATTATGCAGCTTATATTATTTATTTGCACATCGTTGAGGACCATGACAAAGACTATTGCACTTGATTTGAATTTAAACATGCACAAAAAAAATAAAAGATTTAGTATAAAACAGAGTATTGCAAATGATCATACTATCTGTACAATAATTAACAATTATTTGATAACATTTTATCTTCAAATAATGTACTGTTACTATTTGTGTACTTAAAAAAACTTTAATTTGAATTTTAAACTTTTACCACACAATCATCAAAAACCAAATGATACCCAGACAATTTCATAAAAACCAAGTACTTATCTTATTCGGACACAGTGATGAGGCTGTTACACACAGCGGACCATCAGCGTTTGGCTTTCAAGCGAGTGGTGGAAGCCATTATGGGGAAAAATGAGACACTGGTGCGGGTACACCAACATAGGGGGATTCTAGAACTTGAGGGCCTTAAAAGCTTTATATTTTTACTATATCACACAGTACGAAGAACGACCAGATGGGGCAAGTTCCATGTGTCCTCTCAACAATAATGTTTTTTAATGTTAAATAAAACTGTAAAAAAATGATAAAATAAAAAACTTAAGATAATAAAAAAAAAATTATCATATATTGTTTCATTTCATATAAAATTCATAATTTGTATAAAATTAATATATTCACTTAATGAAAAAATTCAAAAAATTGTCCATGTATATAAAAACGTGATTTGCACTAAATTGATAACTGAGATAAGTAGACTTCATGAAATAAGTGATTTCACAAAATGAATGTGACATAATATGTACTAATTAAGTAATTGCATGTAATTTTCACCCACTTATTTTACAGTACCTACTTATTTTTAACGAGCTTCGCTAAAATTATTCGTTTAAGAGATAATGTGTAAACAGCACAATACACGATGTGCGCAAATAATTCGAAAGTAGTTCATTCGTCTTCTCCCGAGAATAATACAGCGTATAATTTCGATTTTTTTTTATTATTATCTTATATCCCCCGTGCCCTTATAACTAACCGATGTTATAACTTTTGTTATTTAAAACCAGTGTTAGTAGCGGATGACAAAAAATGTATGTGTTAAGAGAAACATATGTTTTACGACTTTTATAAATAAATATAAATATATATGTTTATATATATATATATATATGTTAGGTTAAATAATAGATAAGTCCTAACACCATCCAAACGCACTCCTCACATCGGTTACGTCTACGACCCGCCCCGCCATTTACCCGATATTCATTTGCGTCAATTCTAGTTGATCATATTTTATTCAAAACGTTTAAGTACGTATCAAAAATGTCTTCTTTACGGAATTTATGAATATTTAAATAGAATATAGGACGACACCGCATCACCCCGTCGACTTCGATAGTAATGATAATAATACGCTTTGGTTTATGTGAGAGCGTGCACCGTTTGACGCCTCGTTAACTGCTCCCGATTCTAAAACAAATAACTTTATCGCCGGCGGTAATTGTTGTTGTGCGGTAATAATTCAGTAGACGTTATGCGCGAAAGCAAACGCCTAATAAAGTCCTCCGGGACAAAATCGTCAAAACGTTGACAACAGCATACCGTCTGTGACATCAATTATGTTATGTGTACGCAATCCGTGCACGATAAATCGTTGACTAAATGAGAATTGAAAACATCATGAATTAATATAATATACTAGATAAATTACCCGCGGACTTAGTACGAAACACTCTTGGCCAGAACCAAAATGTTTTTTTATTTTTATATCCATTCTTATAAAACTTCTATAGAGTTTTAGGAAAACCACTATAACAAATATTAAGCTGTTACGTTTTGTTGTTTTTTATACTTAGCGATTGGTGAGTAAGTGATTGGTACTACAATTTAATATATAGACCTATTTACATATACTTTTATTACATCAACTCGACCAGCAGAGACATTAAACTATTTTTGATTAGAAAAAATACCATTTCGGTGCTTAGAAAAAAATTAAGTTGATAAAACCAAACACTGGTTATATATTCTAATGATACTTACTTATTTTAAAATAATTTACTTATACCTCGAACGATAATTTTACCGTTATTGTTATTATAAATGTTTTACCATATTATTGAATAAAATATATTTCATAGGTTATCAATAAATAAAAAAGCATAGAAATGATTCAATCATAAAAAATACGATTTTCATAATTTGTGTTTTATTTCACATAGAGAGTATTACGAACTACCATGTCAGAGTTCATATAAGTTTTGTTCAGATGTAACGATCGGTGAGTGAGTGGTATTTGAATTGTATATATAGTGTTCCGGAATTGAATGTATTATTTTTAATTTTAAAGCTAACTATATAATATTATAGTGGTACGGTTTGCAACAAAGTGCTGAGGTCATAGTTATTATTATTTATTACTACAATTGTATTCATGACCGCGTTTGCCAGCAAAAGGACTAATCCAAAAATATTATACAGACATATATCATAATACAGTTTCAAACCTATAATGTCATCTAGTTATAGTGGATAAAAAAAGTTGAAAAAGCTTCGTTCACGCTAACGTAGTTGACGATAAATTTCTCTACGACAAGTTAATAAACATAACTGTCAATACATTTGTATTGTTATCTTTTTAAATTTTAAAACGATAAACTTTATTATTATTTGCAATGATATTTTTAGAGCTGATTAATTAAATTATAAATTGAATCGATAATATAACATAAGACATGATTTAGAAACAACGAAACCATTATTATAACTAGAATGATGTTATATACGATCCCAATACTTTTCATAAGCTTAACGATGAAACACAAGGTCATACACAACATTTTTATTACACTTTTAAAATATTATTATAAACCGATACTAAGACTGTAATAAGTATTATAATTTATGTAGGTTTGCATTGCAGAATTATTTTTAAATAGTATTACGCTTTCATTATTATAAATATTTGTTATTTGTGTTATTTGTGTCATAGCTTGTACAATGTACATACTTGACTACAGTTTCATCACTACATTATTGCAATCTTTGGGACTCCTAAAAATGATCGGTTTTCTTGTTAAAATTTTAAATGCAGTAACTTTAAAAATACGACAGTGTTGTTATTTTTAGATATTTCAATTTAGTTTTTGGCATTTTCGAGATTTATTAAATTCTACTTTAATGACCTATAACAAGTTTGCAGATCAAAACGGATTTTTAACGTTTTCGATAAAATTCCTTCCTAAATTACTAAAAAACTAGGTTTTCTGATTAAAACCTCTAACGAAAGAATCTTTTGGAAATTACGAATGACTATTATTTATCGATTAGTTTTTTAGGTATCCTAAATGTAAACGTGGTAATTTCAGACGTCGTTGTCGTTTTACGCCAACGAAAAGTTTATATTTTTCCGAGATCCCGTTTAAACTTTGAAGTGGTTTTTATTTCGTGCACATTTTATTTTTATTCAATACAGAATATTATTACTTGCTATTTTATTATAAAGTTTTCGGCAATCAATACATTTTCGAGTGCGAATTTTTAAATATGTTGTATGACGGCGCATTGAGTAGGCAAGATGGATACATCGATGGTTTGCGTAATAACTATATAGTATTCATCGGTTAGGAAGTTACAATAATGTAATGAAATAAAATAATATTGCCAAAACGGGTCATTATTATTTATCTTTCAAGTTGTTATTTTTTTTTATTTTTTTGTTTTTTTGAGAAATATTCTTTTGAAAACCTTTGTATTGAGAAAAAACATTCGTTTAACTAATAAACATTAATTTCTCAAAGATTTTCTCTTTACATGTTGTGTGGCTTACCGATACGACACACTGTTCAAGACAAATTATTTTAACTAAACGAAACACAGTTTGTAAACATTTAAATAACTCATAATTAAGGAGTAACACGCATTGGATTATTTTTTTTTCGCAAAATGCATCAATTTAAATTTAATTTTGTACGACAAACGCGATACGTTGAAAAATGTTATGAACAATTTTACGAGAAGTTTATAACGTTGGAAATTTTTTACTATAGAGTTCACTTAAATAATAATCGCAGCAATGAATATTAAATATAAATACCGACACCGATTCAATAGTCTCTACCGATAAACCATTATTTATAATTCACAGAATGTTGGTTTTCACTTAATTTTACCGACAACTCGTTTCTCCCCGCAATCACTTGGTCTCCGTTGTACACCACCGTCACTCGGGGTCAATCGAGTAGTTCACAAGAATACTACAAAATTTCACTCATCAACCTCGACGTGGCGTCTAATTAACGTTTGTTAAAATTGTTTAAGCGCGGTTGTTCATTAATAATATACCGACCAAAACAAGTTTCCATCAGTTGTAATTTATACACTTGACCGGCAGTGAATCTATATAGTTCTGTACGCATCCGTATAAACTGACCGGTAAACGGTCTTTACGTGTTGTGGTCGTGTCAGTTTTATTGACATTTGAAGTATACAAAACGACGATACTGACTCATTTCAATTATAACTTTGTCGTAATTTAAACTAACAATTCAGTTCGTACAAATAAATTTTAAGTGAAACCGTCCTGATCGCACGTATTCGTTTCTCAATCACAACGAATAATATTAAATTATTATACTGTATTAGGTTTTTTTTTCAAATATAAATCACAATGTTACAAAATTAAAATCCTTAAAGAAAAAAAATCTTAACATATTATAAACATTTTAAGAGACGTATTTATAAAATTCATAGTTTATTCCACTAAATTTCAACTACTGTGTAATAATTTAAAGAATTGTTCATTAAGTTAAAATTCAAAACCTCCATCAGACGAAATATCCCTGTTATCGGAAATTAAAATAATGTATTTTTGTTTGTTTATCTATTTATTTTTTAGTATTTATCGGTAGATTTACTAATTACGGAAGTGCATTTTTTTCCTCCTCATTATTATTATTATTATTAAATATAACAATAATCACAAATCCATCCCATAATACAGTATTCCCATTTTACAATAATTCCACTGCGATACAAACGAAACCGTATTTCATATAGCATAAATGTGGAAAAAAATATTGAATAAAGTATATTTATTTTAAGTCTTTTATAATCTGTTGTAGATTTAATGTGAACCCAGAACGCATATCATGAGGTGAATACAATTTTGTAAACAATTGCTTTTTATATGAGCACATGTATTGTTATAAATATTTAGTACGAAATAAATATTGAAAGTTTCAGATTTCAAAGGAGTATTTTTTTATTCATACGATTTTTTTCTCTGGACATACACTCGCATATACACGTTTGTAAAATTACCAAAGGTAAAGTTATATTTCATTGAACCGATCTAAAAAATCAAAAACAATTATTATCTGATACTCCACGACCTTTGGTGCCCATACTATATTTTTTTAAATGTTCTCAATCTGTAAGTAGTAATCTTAACTAAGTATTATCGTTTAACGTTCTGTAATGGTTATATTATTCTGTACCACGTACAACGCGTAATATGGCTATATTGAACAGGATCGACTAAGATAAAACGAAAGTGGAGTGGTGGTTTTCTTACGAGATAACATATCAAGCAGTTTTCAGCAGACTTTATAGAATCGATGACCACATTTGTTGCAAATCGAAACACTATCCCTCCCTCCCTCATCTATATCTATCACACTTTCTCTCTACGACCTTCACGCGAGTGCACATATACTCGTACATGTACACACACACACACACACACACACACACCCACACATATGAGCAATGACGGCTTATCTGAGAGATTGGTCCCGTCCGATGCGATATACGATAATTCTCATTTTCAATGTGAATATTGGCACTTTGGAAGTTTCCCCTTTCAATGTTGTTTTCCTCATACATTTTCCATCAGTTCTTTTCACGATTTTCCCGTTATATGAAGAAGTTTGTTTAGAATACATTTCTCGGAATGTGTAAAAAAAAACTTCCAACGGTTCCATTTCAATAGCTGGACGTTCGTCGTGTCCTCCGTTTGGACGAATGGTACTTTATTACGTCTTCGCTAGACTATGTCGAGATTTTCATTATGTTCCAGACAACCCACTCCGGTCGGTTTCTTTATTGATGATGCACATTTGCAAGAAGATAGCGGAAAGTTTCTACAACCGGGAATGTCTTCCCTTCTGAAAATTATGTCGTAATGGGCTAGCTGCATACCATCTCACTAATTATAATTTACGTCAGTGTTCCTTTATTTTTTTATGCATCATGATTTTTAACAGTGTAAAATTTTCAATCACCTGATGTTAAACCACTCTCGGTGGCTCTGACGCATACACTTTAACACCAATATCTTAAAGGTCTCTTTGGTTTTGTTGAACGGACATGAATGACGGTCGTGTATCAAGGTGAATCAAATCATAAGTAGTCTTTTTTGAATTATTAAATATACTGAAAATATACCTTAGTACTTGGTGCCTGATTTCGAGACTCTTGTAGTATAAAAGTTTTAGATATGTATAGTTTTCATATATTTTAAAACCTATGCTGTATACACCAAATTTATAAGTATATGCGTGTCTTATGAATTATGATCACCCAAGTTCGGTACATTTGCATAATATAACATATAATGTAACATGTAACTGTATACATACAGCGTCATTTTTGTCGTCTATTTTTGTTGTCATTTACTTTTTAGCAGCATACCTTTAAATTAATATTTACTTAATTTTTCAACAACTGTTATTATCTGTTAATTACATTTTTAATTGACCTTTAAACCCGGTAAACTGAAAAATAGTTCAAACATTCAAATGTACGTAAAATAGTTTTCATCTGTTATGACTATAGAACCGAGGCGTTAAAAGAATCATTAATTGATTTTGAAATCTATTTTTCTAAAATATTTCTATTGTTTCTATACTTTATATTGTATCGATAATATCTTGAGGGTAGTATATGATTTTTGTTCGGTCGTATTATATTATTCCTAACTGTTTAAAATCAATAAAATGTGTATTATCTACACAAAGTCATAACGGTTCCAAATGTGATTTCATCTGATTTATGTATAACTATATCATTGGCTTTTTATCATAAAAACAGCAGCTTTCATCGCTTTCTTAATATTTCTGAATAATTTGTATTCAAAGTTTGGATTCTAAGCATCTGTACATTGTAGAGCCTATCATTTTGAATCTTAATTGAAGCTTTACACAACCCAGGTACTATAAAGATAATATCATTAAACACAGTTGTTTCACTAATGAAGTATTCCTTCAACAATTTATATCGTTCACATCATATGCTAAAATAGAAGGAATTCGAAGGAAATCGAAATAATGTTTCTAAAGTTATTTAATCCCCGATGAGATTATCAAAACTTACCTCATGTAATCGGGTAATGTAGTTTGCCATATTATAACACGAGACCGATATAAATTGCCGAATAATCGGAACAAACTAATCCAACTACATACGAGATGAAGACAAATTTCTGGTGTATACGGGCCGATTAGTATCATAAAACATGGTGTGTGGTATATAGTAAGTGAAACCGTTTACCGATTGAATGATAAATCACGGAAATCAACAAGTAAAATAATATATTTCTTTATCAGAAACTAGAAGTTGAGTAACATTTTCATTAAAGTGATTAAATATTTGCTATCGTTGTGTTACAAAATTTGATACAAACATCAGTCAGAAAAAATAAAACACTATTTACTCGGGCTCGAAAGTTTATAAAAAAATGTTTTTCTTTTCTTTCTTAATCTATTTTTTCAATAACATTTGACATGAAACTCCTATAAATGAACGTAGTAATTTATTGTCATAATAAATAGTCGACTATTAATTCAACGACAACGTTGTACATGATTGACATTAGTTACTATAATTATAATAAATTTATACTTCCATATTTTACAATTTTTTTAGGGAACAATATTAAAAACAATAATTAACAACAAAGAATGTTTTTTGTTCGTAATTTTGAAAAAAATATCATGCATATTTTATAATTTTTTCTTGTATATTTGACGCGTATTTTACCATTTATAGAACCTTAACTTCCGGGCATTGTAAATGAAAATTAAAACGCATTTGTCGTGAATGACAATTGAACATTTACGTGAACACGGTTCGCGTTAAAGTACTGTGATATGATGCAAAAAATTAACAATGCAGCCGTCGTGGACCCTTAGGAGGAAACACCGTCTCTCTTGAAATAATAATATTATTCGACAATTACCACCCGTGAGCAACACTAAAGCCACTTGGATGACCTACTAAACTCACTAAAACTGGTAAACAAATTATAAGTCTACAAGCTAGACGAAATGTCATTACTACCATGAAAACGGACAGCTGTAAATATTCAAACGTGGAAGAAATTACGCTTTTAAAACGTTGTATATTATTATTTATTATACACATAACGATATACTTGGGAGCTGCATTGAAAACGCTTTAAAGTATTCGCATCACATCTCTATGAATTGAAAGTCTTCAACAGCGAGATTAAACTTTGTGGGTAGTTATACAGAAGAACATTAAAATGTAGATCTTAAATAAAATTCAAGAAATGCAAAAGAAATAACTTATTATTTATAACATGATACTCATAGCCATACATTGTAGTTTAATATGATATTAAATAGTTAAAAACATGAGCGGGTTATAAAAAATCGAAAGATAAATCAAATCTCCTAAGTCTTATGATTCGCGTATCAGTAGACGGATTGTGTAAGTAAACATAAAAAAGTACAGCTAAGTGATAGTCGTTCATTTACATTTACGAAAAAAATTAGATAGCACTATCGGCGTGCATCTAAAATATTTTGTAATTGAATAAAACGGTACTGAAAATACTGATTAAACATTTGAAAAAATATATTTTCTACGAACTACTAAAAAGTACATATTTGCAATAAAAAAACAAGTATTTTATAATATGCACGATATTCTCAAGTTCTTTGTTTTTGTAAAAAATCAAGCATAAAAAACGGACGAAACTCCTAGCTTGTGTGAGATACAGGGATGGCTATTTTTAAACTTAAAACCAATATACCATTGTTTTTAAAAATAACAGTTTTTAGTAAAAGAGGTCGGGTGGACTTTTGTAATTATTTCTGTTCTTCTCAATTATGGCAAACTGACGAGAAATTCGGAAAAATACCATCTCAAAATACCAACTCACCGACAATTTCTATCAGAGAAGTACCTACAAAATACCAAAACTTGTGTCGGCTGACGAGGAATTGCAAATGGGTCGGAACTTTTACGCCGTAGTGATTTGAAGTTTGAAGAGCATAAGACTTTTATCCGGGCCGACACAATTAAAATACCGGCTGACCATTGGCGCTCCCACCATCCGCGTGTAAGGATATAATGTAAATAATGTAAATAATTATGCTCAAGTGCAAAACCGTCTACGGGATCGGACCACGCGAGTATACCTTCTAAATTATATTCCGTTTTAGATTAGTTTCTGACTTATTCGGGGTCCTTATTGGTCAAGTTCCGACGTGTATATATAGTCATACATTTTATCTCATCCTATGTCGTTCGAAAAATGTCCATGCCGTGTATGCGGTGTCGTGACCGATTTTAATAAAATAGAAAACGCGTGACGAATTCATCCCTAATTCATAGAAAACGCGTGTTCCGTTGATCGTCGTTATACACCGCACTGTTAAATATATGATTCCGAATATTGATTTCAAGAGGCCATATGAAAACTCCAAAATTCCACAAATCCTTCTGGATCTCATCTCCATTTATATTCAATATTTTTTCCCCGACCCGGCGCGACCATAATCCAATTCAAGACGGGAAAACAACGTTGGAAAAATGAACAAATATGAATAAATAAATTCAAAAGTTTGCCGTGTATGATAATAACTTATTGTACGCCCTCCGAACCCAGAGGTATAAACAGGTAAAATTATAATTTCGGAACAATATAATATTATAAATTATTATTGTCGTCGGTTTCGAGCGCCAAACGCTGTTCAGAAATCAACCGAGAACCCACCGCACGCACCGATTTCGATTAGATTCACCTCGAGCTGCACGTGCACAGAACCCCGAGCGGAAGTCGTATTTCAAACGGTTAATTTTCTACCGGTGCGCGTTCATCAATTCACGCGTAACCGTTTGTGGGAATAAAAAGAGTTCAATGCGGAGCAAAAAAACATAATTTCCTGTGATAACTGTAAAGTAGTTTTTTTTTTGTTTTATCGTTTTTCACCGAAAATCTACAAGGTTTATTGTGCCACGCTTTATTTATACCATGTAGATAAACCGATTTGTTTACTTTGTAGGCAATGTATCGTTGTACGGAAAACCCGGTCTCTCCCACTCACTCATCATAAGTTATTGTTGAAGTATGTTGAGAAAACTTTCCGCAGCACAACATAACGTGTGTTATAGAGAATCTTGAAGATTGTCTTTCAAATTTCCGTCTTTAGATTTTCAATTTTAAGACAGCTCTGTAGAAAAAATATTATTATCCGACAAATCGGCCGGTGATCTTGAAAGGCGTGAGACTATACAATGACCTGGTTTCGCGAAATCATCCGGTTGGGTAAACGTATTCATCCTTACACAAGATCCTTGCTATAATTAAATGAAAGTAATTTTATAAGTGTTATAACGAATAAATCGTTAATGGTCGCACGTACATTTATACGTATGCTGTGTTAAGCTTATAATCCACTTGCCATAGCTGCTACGGCAATAACCAAAATGTCCCGTTTCTCTGGATTCCCTGTAAATTACAGTAGGTATATTGTTTAATGTACCAGATACCAAGTTAACCCCACCGGGTACCTGCTCAGTGGAAGTGGTCACACTAGTACTCGTGTGGTCATAGTTTCGGTCGGTCTATGGTATGTGAGTATTTGTGCGTGTGTACAGGTCACCGCGTTGACTAACTTTCA
Source organism: Periphyllus acericola (assembly GCA_949715065.1). Classification (NCBI taxonomy): domain Eukaryota; kingdom Metazoa; phylum Arthropoda; class Insecta; order Hemiptera; family Aphididae; genus Periphyllus; species Periphyllus acericola. The sequence continues at coordinate 12,674,727 of OX454266.1, forward strand.
AACGTGAGCAATTGTCGTATTTAAAAATAATAAAAATTATTGGTGTTCCGAGTTAAAATCTTTTGTTGCGTTAGCCATATTTGTTTATCTACATCGTAAGATAACGATAAATCATCAGTCATAACTCATATGCGACATCGCACTCAGAAAATGATTATATGCGAAAATCAGTACAACAATTTGTATTATTAAATATCATGTAGTACACATAGGTATTGAGTTAAATGATTTAGTTATGAACATACTCATAAATTATAACTCTAGAATTAAACAAAAAAGTCATAATATTTATTTAATCTATATAGATTTTAAAAAAAAAACACGTTCTAGCATGAAAAAAACCATCACTAGTGGTATACTCGTATTATGTAAATACACAGTTTATTAAAAATATAAATCACAATATTTAGTTGAGTAAAATGTTAAACATTTTCAGTTAATGGTATTTATTTAGAGTCTTAAAACAAAAATAACTTTTTTACGGAATGAATTACAAATTTCCAATCGAAACATTACGATAAAAGTATTTTCAAGGTTTAACTTAGTCACCCATGCATTTAGAAAAATTATTGAGAAAATCGACAAAACAGATTTTCTATTAAATTTGCTACATCAATTTCTGTAATGTTCGTTTCTTGTCGTGCTGATGCTTTTATTACATTTGGCACATATTAACTTCTTGAAGTTTAACAGCGGAAAAATAAAACATCATTGGAGAAAACCAATAACACTTTCATATAATCGATCGAGATCCACGTAATCGACAATCGACGAACAAGTCTATTCGAAAAGTGCTATTCGAAACGTCCACAATTCTGCGATAACATATAAATAACGATGATAATAACAACATTGTTGGCGAGCGGGTAAGTACCGTTTCCTTTGGACCGCGCGGGAATTTATATTATTATTATTGTACGACGAACGCATCGGACTTGGAGGCTAAAGCGCGCTTATCGCGGGGGCGGAAAAAACAAAAACGCTCGTTGTCGTGCAAACCCTAGTCTTCGTTCGAAATCTAAAACGATTGTAAAGCCAACACGGTACCTATATTCGGCGAAACGCGTGTAATCCGCCGCGTCTCGTCGTTGGCGTGGACGTGCGGCGGAGGAAAATCCAGCGACGAATTATAATAATAATGCTAATGCTTCCGACCCGGATCGCATTCGATACACGATGGAGGGGGTCGGGGGTGGCTGTTTTATCGCCGAGGGTCGCCGAGTGCTGCGCGTGCATTAAAGCCGTTCTATTAATAGATTACTGCAGTGACCTATTATTGGGACGCGATAAGAAAACGAAATCGATTTGATCGTACGGATAAGCTAATAAAAGCCGATTCACAGCGCACTGCAGTAGTTTTACATATCACGTGGTCGTCTGTGTCAGCGGTTTCCACCCTGCGGTGTGCGTAACGTTACCGGCGGGCGCACGTGATGATCTGAAGGGGTGCGCAGAAAATAAAATGATCGATGGTGGGACAGTGCAGAATTTTGATTTATTCAAAACAGTTTGTTTCGGAAATATGCATTATTTGTGAGCAAACATTTTGTCACACAAATCGAAACCATTATAACTTATAATATGTAATTATATGTTATTAGACTAATATATAATATTATAAGTGGTTGCTTCACATTGGACTTTGGACATATTATGGTCAATTGGATTCAATATTGTCCGTTTCGAATTGAACGTATACTAAGCCACAGAAAAAAAAATCATCAAATTAAACTCATTATATTAAAAGATTGATTTTTTATCAAAAACAGTAATTAGGTATAATTATTATAGCTATCGATTAAGCGAGGTTTAGGCACTACGGAGCAAATGCTCGGTGAAAAAGATTAATTTTTTGTCAGCGATAGACAGGTCCAAAATTGTTCTATTTTTCTATTTAACTCGTACATTATTTTGTTATTGTGCAATTTTTTATTTTTATTCAAAGCATATAATATTTTATCAGTATACATAATATATATATATATATATATATATATATATATATATATATATATATATATGATGTATACTAATATATATATTATATTACATAATATGTGCATTTGTTTTACTAAGTTGAAATATCAATAATATTTTTAAAAAATAATGAGTTTATTAATAGTCTTTCATCTTATTATTACTCATCGTCTCATTCGGTTAATTAATCAGCAACAGCATCTGTATAGTATGATTTATTTAAATAAGTCGTTAAAAATGTCTCAAATGAAACCTGCAGTGTTATATTGTAACACATATTGCTAAATCTAATAACAAATTATCATGCGAACTGATGGGCAAACGGGCTCCCATCTATAGCGGTTGGCCCGAATGACTTAGTGGAAGGGTAGTGTGGGTCACACAACCAAAAATAAATGTGTAACAAGAAGACGTGTGAATAGGAGTGCCAAGCACATCCGAATAATTATAATACACTAAAAACTTGATATTTCATAATAATAATAATAAAGATAATGTGATGGGTGCCCAACATGCGAATGACAGAATAATTGTAATTATTACAGACAACGCACAGCGTACCGCAGAATCGGATACGATGATAGTAAAAATGTTGGTTATAAATTATAATATATATTCGCCCGGCGGCGATCACGAATGCAGACCGACCTGAATTCCAGAAGGCGATGATGGCGGCCGCAGCAAGAATCTTCGACGTTTGATGGACAATATAATATTATACACTTCGATGTATAAAAAGCGATTACACAACAAATGTCGTTGAACGGCCGACACCGTCGATGGCCTAAACAGTTCCCGAACGCGCTCGACCGACGACTCGACTTATGTTTTCGTCGCATTACCATCGCCGCGTACGGTCAAAGGCCGTTGCTGATTGTGCCGTTTGACATCGGTACGAAAGGGAGAAGTGGTCTTGGGGTTTCACCTGTAAGCAGTGGCGGCTCGTGGGCTTTGAAAGTGGGAGGGCGATTAATTTTTTTATTTTTTGAAAATTAATAGAGTACAAATATATATATAAATTTAAAAGATTATCGAACCAAAATTAATACTATATAGAAAAATAAAATTCTAAACACATTTTAACATTTTACATTTTTATTGCAAAAAAAAAATAAGAAAGTCATTAATAATTTACAATAGTTTTCAAACATTTTTATACTTAAAATCTAAATATGAAACAGAATTGTTATCCATAATAATAAAATATATTGTCATATACCTTCAAATATTGTAATGTTAAAGCGTCATAAACTCAAGAACTCGGAACGAACGACGGAACAAGCAGTAAAAACTAAAAACTAAAATATACCTTTGTCTTTTAGTTCTTTTGACAGGACGAAGTCTGTCGGGTCAGCTAGTTATTTTATAAAAGTTTTTGACGGCCGATTGTTAGCGTCGCCCAGCGCCAATCGCCGCGCTGTACAGGGTGTCCCAGGTCTATTTGACTAATGCAATAACTTTTTTTCTATTCAATATTTTTAAGTTTTTTTTTTTGTAATGATTTGTAGAGCCCTGCGCTATAATTTGTATATCTTATACTTTATTTTATTTTTTTACAACAAAAATAAATAATTTAAATTTTGTATTTAATATTTTTCTAATAATCCAAGATAGCTATTTCATAAATAAGTATTTAAAAACCATTTTGGCGTTTAAAACTTTTAATTTGGTTAAGTCGTTAATTTTTAAACAATTTTCAAAGTGTGTTAAAATTCAAATTTATTTCTTGCTAATCACTGTTACTGCTGTAGTCGATTTTCAATTGTTTTCTTCCAAGAAACAATAAATTTGTTATCATTAAAGGTTGATAATCAATATTAAATACATACACATACTAATACGTATTTTGTCATAATTTAACATAATATGATTATAATTTATAACATGATGTACCTACTATTACTTATTTTAAATCATCATCATTCATCAATATTTTATTGTTCAATCATTTAAATACGTTTAAACAAATTTAGAACATTTTGATTTTGAATTATGAAACAAATGACATGTGGTTTGAATATTAATTATAGTTATTCTGTAAGTCCTTTTTAAATTTAAAGTTAGGTTAAGTTGATATTTTATGGATCAAACACATTTTGCCGTAATCACTAAAAACCTTAAGACTTGTCTTCTCATATTTTAAGACAATTCTATTGTATTAAATTTATGAGAAATACCTAGTAATACTATGGAATTATCAGATTGAACATAATTCGTAGAAAATATTTTTGGAAATGCCTTTGGACACAGGTACATATTATCATTAGTTTGCAAGTTAAAATTATTTTATTTTAATATCTTTATAAACTTTTGGTAACTAGATACAAAAAAATCAAAAATTAAACATACATATAATAACATTTTAAATTCTCAACACTTAAAATTACTATTATCAAGAAAAATATTCAAAATTAAATATTATGTAGATTACCTATACACAGTACTACAATTGAAGATTATAATTTAATTTGAATAGCAAAATAAGATTTTTGTTAAAATGTGAGTATCATTTGTATTAAATTAATTTATACTTCAACCTAACCATTTTAATATTAATATTAACATTTATTAATTTATTAATAAAATGAATTAAAATATTCTCACTGTTAACAAAAATATTCTAGGTGGATGTCAACATTAAAAGTATACATATTTGGTGAGAGTTCAAACAATTTCATTTTCAATCACATGCAGTTAGTTGTATAATTAATGCTTTGTACCTTGCTGTTTTAATACTACATTTGTATACTTACAATAGTTACTATTGTAACTAGTTGTATGTACCTATACATAAAACCATCAGAAGTTAAATTGTAACCAGTTCATCTTAAGTATAAAACAACATGAATCAAATGTTTCATTTTATTAAAAAAAAAATGTAAATGGTAAAATTGTAGATCATAAAAAATATTGTTAGCTGTAAGTAGATGAGTAGATATATAATATTAGTGTTTTACATTTAGTCATTTAGTTCATCAGGAACTTTATGTATTCAATATTAACCATATTTATAGCTCTGTTTATATATAAAAAAAAAATAATATTAATGTAAGAATTTAATAAATACCTATAACAACTAACATAACAGAAAAATAAGGGCATTCTGAAATAGTTTTGATTGGCTTGAAAGTGTGTAGATAATTGTTATGGATAAACACGTTACTACCTATTTCTTTAGTATTTCTCTGAATATTTCATAGTGTGTTAGTATGTTTACATAATTACTAAGAATAAAAAATAACCCATGAAATAATTAAGTTAATGATTTGAAATTGTTAGAATAGGTATTTAATGTCAACTTGTCATGTACTTTTTAAGACTAGGGACTTCAACCTTTGAGAATTTCAGAATAAAAGATAAAATAAATACTAATTTTCCTTAGTTTGTTATTCATTAATAAATAAAACATAAAAAAACATTTTCATACTATAAATTAAAAATATATCTAACATTATCTTGGTTTTTATATAAAATGTAAGTTGTAATTTATTATATCTATTTTTATTTTTACTATAAAAAATTATAGAAAAAATATAGTTGCAACACTTAATTGTTGTTTTATTGCAGATCTCTTTGTATTAGAAAATTAATACAAAGCTTAATTGAAATCCCTTTTAAGATTTATATATTGCCAGAGTTCATGTTAATAACAGATAAAATCAATAATTTTCTACATGACATAATATGTGACATTTAATATCCTTCTGATGGTTAAATTGTTTGAAACACTTAAGAGTGTATTGTTTTATACATGAATACTCTGCTAGTTGCAAACCGTTGCGTAATATTATAATTATACTTTTATTTGTTTTGAACATTTAGCCAACAAATTGTTAACTTATATTATAGGTGTCGGTCATTTTTTTTTCTTCAGCTAGCGTCACTAGTGAAAGAACCTTATACATACATGTATATCAGAGAATGTTATTGAATGTTATAAATCATTTTAGTTACCTGAATATCGTTCAGTTTTTTAATATCATCCGACAACTGACTATTGTTTAATTCTAATTCATTTTTTTTTAAGCACTCCAGTTCATATTGACGAGATAAATTTAAATTTTTCTAAAAGTAAAACCAAACTTTTGTGATTGTTTGAACTTAAAAACTGTTATAAATTATTTGTAACATCCTATGTATAAAAGTAGTTTTTACAGTTGCTAAATACTTGTTTAAGAGATATGTTATTCATACAATATTTTTTTTTAATAAATTTGTAAATAATTGTTTAATATATTACCTGTTGTAACTCTTCATTTTCTAAAACCAAATCCCTGCACATATCTTTATATTTTTTATATTTTTTAAAAATGTCTGTTTGGTCACTTGAGTGTGTAGAGCCCAAATCGGAGCGAGACAAATGATAACTACTCATGATGAAAGTATTTATTAGTTAATATGAAATACACTGTAGCTCATACAAAATGTAAACCTCGAATGATCAATTATAATATTATATGAATTGGGAATTACTGGTTTTATACATATTGTTTCATTAATTATTTACATACCTATTCTAAAACTTAACTATTTTAATGATCTTAATTGCATATTTGAATAATCTATAAATATTTTATAATTAAATGTGATGTTAATGGGTATTAAATGAACCAGTTTATGTATGATTTTTGAAATATAAAATTCAATATTTTTTATTTTTATCTTTCTTAAATATGCCTACTATTTATAGTAATTTAGAGTACCGTGATATGTTAAAAGTTTTTTATGAAAGTGGAGGAAAAAGTACAGTAAAAGCTTCTCGTCTGTATTTACAAAAATTTCCAGAAAGGAAACAGCTATCTAAAAAAACATTTTGTAATATAGAAACAAAATTACGTAATACAGGTAAATTTTTTATTATCAATAAAATTTCCTATAAAATTAATATAACAAATTATGTACCTAAAACCTAATACATACATGTATAATTCAGTTATTATTATACAAATTTTAAATTAAGATATACATTAAAAAATAGTCTTTTTAGGTCGTTTTCCAAATGGTTTCAAACCAAAAAAAATTTATGTTATTGATGAAGAACATACAGTGAATTATTCAGCAGTGATCCTCATGCATCTGTCAGGTCGGTAGCTAAAGAAACGGACATCAGTCGTAGCTCTATACATCGTATATTGAAGAAAAATGATTTCCATCCATACAAATTGCATTATGTACAAGGATTGAAACCCTCTGATCCAGATAGAAGGCTTCAATATATTTCAAAAATTATTTGCCTTCATGACCACAATAATATTTTGAAAAAAATATTATGGACCGATGAAAGCTGTTAATTGTAATAATAATGGTATTGTCAATCGGCATAATTCTCATTACTGGAATGAATCAAATCCATTTTGGACACATGAGTCCAATGCACAAGTTCGCTGGTCTACCAATGTGTGGTGTGGTGTAATAAGTGGTTATTTGATTGGACCTTATTTCTATCATGGCACACTAACTGGCCAACGTTATTTAGACTCTTTGACTAATACACTACCAATGTTATTAGAAAATATTCCATTAAATCTCCGAGTAAATATGTGGATTCAGCAAGACGGTGCTCTACCACATAACTCGAATATAGTCCGTGATTATTTAAATACAAATTTTCAATCGAGATGGATAGGAACTAGAGGTCCACTAAATTGGCCACCACGATCTCCAGATCTAACACCACTCAATTTCTTTTTGTGGGGTTACTTAAAGGACAAAGTATACTCCCAACAGTCAACGTCGTTAGATGATTTAAAACAACGCATAATTGATGTGTGTAACTCTCTTACTTTTGAAATGTTGGAATCCACGACAACTGGAATTCTGGAACGGTATGAAAAATGTATAATGAAACATGGCGCACACTTTGAAAATTATTCATAGTTACTACTTACTAGTTACTAGTTAGGTATATTGTTCCATAATATTTAATTTGTTATATTATTTAATGTTAAGAAATAAAACTGAACTTATAGTTGAAAAATTAAATTTACAGAGTTACATTTTACTATTTCTTACAATTTAGTAGTGATGGGCAACGATATAATTTTCTGTATCGATATCTTTCAGATTTTTCCGATATTATATCGCGATATCGTTATTTCTACGATATCGATATCGATATCGATATTCTCCTTAAATGTGTTCAACCCCGATAGCTGTATCCTAGAAAATAAATTCATAATTATTTTATTTTAATATTGTCTTGAATTCAAATTTGAAAAATTAAAATGTATGTTCTTACCAAAGTGTGGTCTGACGTCCTAGTGGATTTATAATAAGAGTTCAAAAAGAGAAGATTGTTAACTCGATCTGTAGATAGTCTACTTCTTTTCTTTGAAGTTATATTGCCAGCCTCACTAAACAGACGTTCACATGGGACACTAGTTGCGACTATCGACAAGTATTTTTTAGCCAATTTTGAGACTTCTGGATATAAATTTGAATTTTAAATAGATTAAACCAATTTTAATTCACCCATCACTAAAAATAATGTTTGTAATTTGAAAATAATTATCACTGTAGGATAAATGACAGAAATATAACGGTCAGCGGAGTACGTAACAGACGTTTACGCCGCACCAACGACACAAATTAGACTGTAGATTATAGTGATGGGCACAACCGAATGAAAACTATCGAACTAATCGATAGTTTAAAACTATCGAATTAGCCGGTAGTTAAAAACTATCGAGTTGGTACTATCGACATCTTCGAACTATCGGATACCATCGAACCATCGGTTTTCATCGAACTATCGGTTTTCATCGAACCATCGGCTTTCATCGACCTATCGGTAATGATCACGGTTGTACATAGTATCTACAGCCGTGGTAATCATATATCTGTTATCATCGAATTATCAAAATAATATATCTGTTTATGATTATCGATGAGAAAAAAATTGGAGTGACAAATGAGTAATGACAATGATTCTAACATAATATATATAATTATGATAACTGATTTTTCACGGTTTGTGACGATTAGAGTGACTACTGAGTACTGACTACCTTTTCGATTTTTTCCAATCTCAACTATTCTGTTAGTCTCATTAGTCATTATGTCAAAAAAAAATTCATCAATTGTATGGAAATATTTTAAAAAATATGTCAATAACCCCACAACAGCCTTCTGTATGTTGTGTAAAAATTCATACAAAAGATCTTCACGGACCACTAATTTGTTAGCGCACCGTCATCTTAAGTCTTATTTCTTTATAAACTTGAGACTTGAGATCCCACTTGGCCACTTTTGAGTTCGGACTAGTAAAAAACTCACTACGAAGAGTCAAACTACAGTCAATATATAAAAACGCAACAGTTTATTCGGATAATGCAATTACAATTAAAAATAAAATATATAAATAGATACAAAAGCCCCGGCGCTGGACTCTCCGGGTTCATGTTCGAATAAAACTATCGAATACTTTGTTCGACCGTTCGATGGTTCGAATAAAACTATCGAATACGTTGTTCGATGGTTCGAATAAAACTATCGAATACTTTGTTCGATGGTTCGAATAAAAACTATCGAATAATTTTTCCGATGGTTCGAATACTTTTTCGATAGTTTCGATAGTTAAAATTATTCGCTCATGCAATTATTCATTCGAATAATTATTCGATAGTTTTACATAATCTATCGAATGTAGTCGATAGTCAAAACCATTCAGTTGTGCCCATCACTAGTAGATTATGGAATATCCAGTGGTACTATACCGTGTACCTCTTAAAAGTCAGCAAAATATTCCTTTAAGATAACATTATAATGGATTATTAATACTTAATACTTTAATAGTGTACAATAATTGACATTTCACCGGAACACGTGCACCAAACGTTATCAGCTAATGGCTATTATTATTTATTAATTTATTATAGCTTAAAAACTACAAATATCAAATAGTAAATACCATGTATTTTTCTTGAAAAATATTATTTTCGATATCGCGATATATCGTACAATACAAAAGCGATGTCGATGTCGGAAATTTGTCACGATATCGATATCGTATCGAATTATCGATGTCGTTGCCCATCACTACAATTTAGTATCAATTGTTTAATATCAACATCAATGGTAAGCATCACGTGACCATGTTAAATAATGATAAAATACAATAATGTATAATAATATTATGTAATGACTAATGACCTACCTTTTAATGATAACAAATTTATTGTTTCTTGGAAGAAAACAATTGAAAATCGACTACAGCAGTAACAGTGATTAGCAAGAAATAAATTTGAATTTTAACACACTTTGAAAATTGTTTAAAAATTAACGACTTAACCAAATTAAAAGTTTTAAACGCCAAAATGGTTTTTAAATACTTATTTATGAAATAGCTATCTTGGATTATTAGAAAAATATTAAATACAAAATTTAAATTATTTATTTTTGTTGTAAAATAATAAAATAAAGTATAGGATATACAAATTATAGCGCAGGGCTCTACAAATCATTACAAAAAAAAAAAACTTAAAAATATTGAATAGAAAAAAAGTTATTGCATTAGTCAAATAGACCTGGGACACCCTGTATAATGTGTGCAAATTTCATCGCGGTAATTTATTCGCCAAAAGGGTTGCGGTAAAAGATTTTGTGCCGTACAGTGTAAATTCAACTTAACAGAACAGACATATCGTTCATGTTATGTAACATAATATATACAGAATTCACCGTGTAGCTATAAAACAATAGTGAGTATCGTAAGCAGTGGTGTCGGACATGGGGTTCGGGTTATGACCGGAAAATATTTCAGGGGTGATGGTGATAAGCTGTTCTTCTACGATATTCACATTATTTAAATAGTAAATAATATTATGAATTTCATGTGATCCGAGTCGTTTAAGAACGATTCATGTTACATAACGGGTTCAGACACTTATACACTGTAGTAAGATGAATTCGATGAATTCGTGCATCAAAAATAGTACAACATTTGAAAAGATGATAAAATACGTTGTTATTGATTTTAAGTGTAAAGAAATAATATTACTTGAAAAACGTGTCCAAGCCCTATAATCTATATTGATGTACTAAAATTGCATTGGATAATAATTTGTAATCAACAATCATTGTTGCGAGAGTCGAAGACACCCCCGATATAACCCATCGCGGAAATACATCGACGACCGTACATCACTCGAAAGTTAGAACATAAAATGTTCAACCTATCATTTTTTAGAAATTTGGTTCTACTAATATATGAACTATCTATAGAAATTTAAGCTGATGCATACCCGAGCATTTTCACTCAGAATCGTTTTTCCGAGATCAACGGTATACCGTTGGTTAAAATAATTGGTTTCAAGTATAAAATACCAAAGTATCAATATATATCAATCAGCCCGTCCCTACATCTCATTCCACCATTGAGTCTCACCCTATTTTTGTTGTTATTATTTCCTTCGCCTAGTGGTGTCTAAGTAATAGTTTATCTGACGGGGAAATTCGATTTACCCGTAGTAATTTTAGTTTAAAATCTTTATCATTTTCGTATTGTTTGTTTTTTTTCGACAATGTATCGTTTTTGTACGTTTACAGCAATACGGTGTACAACCTCGAATACTGAATTTAATTATAGAGTCACAACACATACGCACCTACAATATTAGTGTCGTTTAAGAGTAACTCGCGCCATCGTGGTCTGACAATCGCAATTTGCCATCGCAAATCACGTTTTGTGACCGACGTACGCGTTTTTTGTGTATCATTTGCGGTGAACCGACCGACGTGTAACCGATAACCGGACGAACCCCGTCTTTCGCGTGAACGAATAACAGCAGCTGCAGATAATCGCACACTGAACGGAAGACACGATAATGCGTGATATCGTATGTTCGCATGACAACTTTTCCCTCATTTCCCCCCACGCGATCGTCACGTGCGCAAACAAAACATAGAGAATTTATACCAATATAATAATACGAGTAATATCGTATTATGTTAGCTAAGCATTGTGTTCGTTACCAACGTTACCACGGTTCTTGACGCTTGGTCCGTTTATGCGTCCTATTAAACCGGGTTCCCGTTAAGGCAGTTATATACAATAAATAAATAAATATATAAATATTTATGTTTATAACTATAACCGTGCGCGTTAGGCCGCGCGCACTTTGGATGTGTTTTCGTACGAATTTGATTCGTGCGAACTTGTACGTACACGTACGAACGATCCCGATCTACCAAATACTATGTGAGCGCGCAGATTGGGTGCGATTTGTTCGCACGTATACGTACGTGTAACTTTGACGTACGAAAACAATCCGAACTTGTCCGGATTTCTTTAACGTTCGTACGTCGGAAATGGATGAATGAAAAATGGATAATGAAAAATGTATTAGTTTAGTTTACCAAAACACAATATGTTTATGGGATCAAAGTATTTCAAGGTATCACTTACATGACCTTCATCGCAGGGCATCGCAAGAAATATCCAAAGAAATGGAAATTACTTTAAATTTTACAAAAAAAAATAAAAATAAATTTAACTTTTAATTTAAATATATTCCCCGCACTCATTCGGTTCTACGATAGTGACCACACTCGTCTCCGGATTAGAAAATAATTATCTTGGAGATACAGATTATCCATTGCGTTCCAGGATGTCACGAACGCGGTATCACCGAAACACTGACTATTTTACGGACAAAAACGTGTTCAGTATGCGCACTCAATTCGTACGTTTTTTAGGAAACAAATTCGTATCTAATGTGCTCGCGGCCTTATTCGTACACGGTTTGTACATCATTATCTGTTAAATTGTAACGGTGCTACTGCGATAAGACAGCTTCGAAATAAGTCCTCGATTATCGGTATCGTGAATTTTCTTTTTTGCGCGGCTATTTATGAGATTAAATATTTACAAATAAGGGTCAGGCACACCTTTGCCGCTCGGTTGAAATCTGGTAAAGAGAGCGGTCAGAGGCCGTATCCTTGATAACCAAGCATATTTCTACGTACTCTTACAAAAAACGGAGTTGAAAGTTGGAAGCTCCGGTGAAATACGTCATCACCTAACGTAAGTAGCTGCGTGTACCTCCGTGGCTCCGTGGGATAATAGGTATAAACTGGTTATATTTTTAAGGTTATCGTTGTTATCCGTGATACCAAGAATTCGGAATACATTCATCTTTTCAACGCACGGTCATTTTTAACGCCTATATCCGCGTCTATATTTTGCGGTTTATAGGCCGTCAGTTTAAACACAATAAAACGCTCTAGGAAAAAGGAAATTTATCAGATTTAATTAATAATTAAATTAGAGGACTGTTTAGTATCAAAAAATCATATAAAAAATATTTTGCATTATTTAACCAACCAAAAGAACCTTACGTACATTGTTACAAAATGAACATGGGTAATACAATTAATACAAAATACAAAACAAAAATATTATAATTAATATAATTGCTACCTGCTGACGTGAAAGTTACTTTAGCCGCGACCCGTGTCTGCTTCCAACGACAATTGTTAACTTACCGGACTCGTTGTCGAACAGTAAAAAACGAAGACAAAAACAAACGCACAACACTTACGAAATTTCGGAACAGATACGGCAGTACGAGAACACTGAACACACACACACACGCATCACGCATGAAGCACACGCGCGAGCGTTTCTCACCGATCATGAATACAGTGTAGCTGAGCATGAATACAGTGTAGCCAACAGTCGTGAATGGGTCATAACATGGTTTATGTTTTATGTCCGTGTAGAAAATATACACAATTTCCACGAGTTATAATTGCGTTATAGCCTTACAGGCAGTGGCGGATCGTGTGTAGGGGCGACGGGGCGGTCGCCCCCCTGCTAAAATTGTAGCAAGTTACTTTTTCAGATATTGGATAATG